>OY720307.1:26696699-27128772 GCA_963082785.1 Philonthus spinipes | reverse complement strand
AGAGCTGGACGAGCCTGTACTTTTATTAAGGACGATAAAAATTATAATAAAACGGAGCTGTACGAGCCTGTGATTTCTTAAGGAAGATGAAAATTGTATTAAGGAGTGATGTCTAACTGCAAGGTCGAAAAAGGCGAAAATTCGGGGATTTTTTTTTTCTTGAAAACGAAAGAAGACAGATAAAATCTAATTACACTAGTTTATTTGACAAACAGTTGTCATCAATTTAGAATTGTTTCGATTTTTTAACCTATGCAGTTAAGCATCACCCTTTTAAGACAGAACCTTAAGAAGCCACAAAGCGGTGAAAAAATTGTCGCGAATAAAAACAAATTATTTTTTGAAAGAAAGTGTTTTAATTTTATTTTAATATACATAATGAACTTTCAAAAACTAACAAACACAACAGTAAATTTTTTTATTCTGGTGGTGGAGACTTTAATTATTTAAATAAAAAAATTCAATCAAAAATAAGTAGGAATAAGGATAACCATTTTTTTATTTAAATAAAATTGATTAACCTCCACAGTTTTTTTTACGTGCAAAAATGACCATTATTACTTCGTGGTAATTATTCTTTATAGTTTTGCTTGGCTCGCAGACTTATTTCAATAACAATGAGCCGATTACGAACACCGCGAGTGTGCGATTAAAAAAGAACAATAATAATGGAAATTGCTGATGCGTTCTAACATCGTTTTATTTATAGGATGAAGCCGCAATTCCAGTTGTAATCTATTGAATTATCATGATTTATGTAAGTATTCGATTTTTTTAGTGACGGGAAAAGCCGATCTTTTTTTTGTCACTGCAAAGTTATAAAATTATATTTTCATTTATTTGCAATTAAACATACATTAATTGATATAACATGAAATAAGTAAATTAGTTTAAGTAAATATATTTTTTAATAAAATACTCAACCACCATTAATCTAGCGTACTATTTTATTAAAAATTTTATAAAATTTTGTTTCCTGTTCTCATAAACAGAACAAGTTCGGCTTCGTTCAGTGGACGAAACAGCGATTCTCAGACGTCTACCTTGTACACCCAAATTGTTAACGATGCCACATGAAATTAGGCAATAGATGGCGCTTGCGTTAGCTTCCGTTTATTATGATTCATAAATACTTGTTATCTTAAAAAGGTCTAGGAACAACTTAAGTTGATTTAGGTCCTAGCCTTTCAGAATAAAGTATATTTTTTTAACATCTTCTTTTTTTTTCTAAAAATGAACAGAAGTTCCCGGACAATCTAATACAATTTCTTTGATTCTATACTCTCATTAATTATATAATAATCGGGACTATTCTATAAGGGAAATGTCAATGTGTACGTTATTAATTAAATTTGTATTAAATGTAAATATGTATCTATTACAAAATCTGCTTAGATTATGATGATAAAAAATAAGCTATACTTTAAACTTAACAATCCCCTTATTGAATAGCTCCGAATTAGACATCATTAACATGTTGAATAGAAGAAGAAGTTTATCCATAATTATTCGAGGCTATTCTGTAAGGGAAAAGTTAAGGTTTACGTGTATGTTATTTTTCATCACAGTCTAAGAAGCTTTTGTAATATATATATATATATATATATATATATACAAAGAATGTTAGTTTAATTAATAACGAAAACGTTAAACTTAATATTTTCCGTACGGAATAGCCCTGATTATTTATTTCCCATTTCCATTATTATCAATGTTAAATTGTATAAATTTGCAAAATAAATAAATAATTATTATGGAGAAAATGACACTCGTTTTTTTTTTGTATTCTTATCTATTAATTAAGTCAATCGTTTACAGTTATAAATAATAACGTATGTTTTTATTTTGTTTTATTTGTAGATTAATAATTTATCAGTATTTATTATTATATGAACAATCAATCTTTAAATATTGTAAATATTAATTATATTAAAAAAAAAATAATTATTAATCTATAATTATCAATATTTGATTGTTTTATATAATATAAGTGATATTATCTTACCATTATGTAACAAAAACAAAGCACAAAACAAAACCGTCCACTGCATGGTGGCAACCTTCAAAAGCCACTGTGTACACACAATTAGTTATTTTTTATATATACCAGAGAAGCTATATCACGTCGGAAAACTGTTTGCCCGACCTCTCGCTACCTAACGACGATAAAAGTGAGCGCTCGCCTCAAATCCTTTATTTATACATAATCCGTTAATGCATATTATTTATGAACTAATTAGTAGTCAGATAACATCTCTTATCTTCGGCACATCGCGGGCCCGGAATAATGTGCGCCAACGTGCGCGAAATATTTATCGGGCGAGTGATATAATAAATCGCCCTTTTATGGCGCTGATATTATAAACAGATATTCCGTTCAGGCAGCGCCAGTCTCCTAATTCTTTTTTTTTTTGCTCGCATCTCGCGTCCTTTCTTGCTTATTTTGGCCAAGGCGAGAAAAGCTGAAGTGTTAATTAAAAAGTCGATGGATTAATTAACGTTTCACGCCCGGACGGATGATATTATCTGGGGATTATATAATCCCCCTTTGATTTATAAACATTTTTTTTTCTATCCTTTAATGAATTAAAACCATCTCAAGATAATCAAAAATTATTTGATTTATAAACGTTATATTTTTCTCTTTTAATAAATTAAAAAAATGTCAAAATATGTTTAACTTTTGATTTATAAACATTATTATACAGTTGCCTTGTAGTTATTATTTGTTGTTTTCTTTCATTAAATATTTTCGACTCAAATCGTTGCAATTCGCAGTAGTACTGCTATGCAACAAACAAACATCTATTGTGTCCGGCGGGGTATATGCTCGGGAAGTAGTTGTTTCAATAGATATTAGTAAAACTTACAGTGTAATTTTTGCAGTTGAAAAAATGGATTAATCGAATTTTATTGATCATTGCCAGAAATTTTCCTTGTTTAATTTCATTGTAATTATTATTTATACTTAATAGCAGATACATTATAATAAGTCCATTAATTATTTTCAAAAGCATTTCTATTTAATTATTAAAATAACTGCAAACAATTGATTGAACTCTTTTCTATTATTAAAGCACGAATTGCTCTTATAATTGTGTCACTTTAAAAATAAACATTATTTTGTTCACTTTAATGAATTAAATCTCAAAATGTATTTTATTTTTTTATATATTTTATTGTTTGTTTTCTGCCTTGAACCATCTAAAAATATTATTAAAATTAAACAATTGTTATTCTTATTTTACAGTAGATAACTTTACATATTCCACCTCAAGAAGATTAAATCTCAAAATATATTTTATTTTGATCAATAAACTCTAATATTTTTCATACATAAATTCTCATCTATATAGCTCAAAATATATATTTATTTTTCTCATAATTGCCTAAAAAAATATCAATCAAAAAATAGCTAACGACCTTCAGTCTTTCTTCCTTTATCCTATTCTTGTCGTTTTATTTAATTGTCGTGATTCCACCGTCCTTATCTAAATTTTCCGCCAAGTTTAATGGAATGAATTGGTGAATTCTTAATGATGGGTATGTAAATTTAAGATAAACTTTATGAAACATATTTAAATGTGAATCTGTTATTGAGAATTTATTTATTTCAATATACGTACGTAAAGTTTGTTATTATTCCTTTTCTCATTCAGGTCGAAAATAGCCAACTAATAAATCCAATACCTTTTCATGTGCACTGGGTCGATAAATTCGCCCCCAAAGGACGCCTTTGATGGCGTAAACAGGGCGTGAAGTGCGTGTGCGTCTAATGATTGTCTGAGATTCCCTTTTCATTTTTTTTCACCCAACCCTTCACAACATTTATTGAACGATTCACGTTAAATTGATACAATTACGAATTAATTAGAATACTAAATGAAATCATTGATTGTTCAAATAATTTGTTTTAACAAAAAGTTTAATTAGAAAATAATTCGATTTATTGATTTTTTTACTATTTAGCTTGAGTTTTTCATCACAAATCTTATAAAAACGATTAAATTAAAATTCAATTTAAAAAAATATAATTTATTTTGTATTCAATTAAAACTCTGTAATTAAGATTATTTTTAACATGTTCAATATATTTCTCACGAGAATTCTCCCAAAAAAATAAATAGTAAATATTATAAGCAAAAAAGTATACATGAACAATAAACATTTAATGGAATGTAATAAACAACACTACATTGTTTTTCATATGCAAATTAAGAAATATATATATTTACAAATATCTACATATCGTCTTTATTAAGTATTCAACATCTTTTACTTATAAATAATTCATCGCGTTGAATTAATACACTGATGAAATTGATAAGTATTGTTCCTGCTGAGTTACTCGAATATCCTATAAATGGTTTTATTAAAGATCACAACAATGTTAGCAGAATGTTAATTGCTTTGAAATAGTTCAAAGTCAATAATTGTTCTTTTTGTTTTATAAATTATTATTTATTTTAAAAGTGTGTAGAATTGTACTTTGAATATTTTAAAAATGTTTATGTATAAATGAAATAATCAATTTAAATAATGAATTAATAAATATTCATATAAATAACAACACATATTATTGACTAAATGTTTTGGAAAATTAAGTTCACATGGCTTTGTTTTACTTATATTATTATATTTTTTCACGTTTGTATTGTTTATACATTAAATAATTGAAATAAATAACCAATTCACCAAGACCACATTTAACAAAATAATTTATCAATAATTGTTGCTTGTACTTAAATACTCCGCATTCGTTATTTAATTTGAATATTTAATTTATTCCTAAATATATTCCCTCTCAGAAAGACGACTCCCAATCACAGATGCTAGGAAGACAGCATTGAATAGAACGAAGTGGCAAAATCTTAAAGGGATAAACATAAATATATTTAAAAAGTTAAATAAGTAGAACAAAATCATTATTTATTAATAATTTGTTGTTTATATGTGCATTTCTCTGCATTCCTAATTTGAATTAAGTATTTAATTTATTAAATTATTCAGCTCTTTGAAAGTGGATTTCACTCATTTTAAAAATATTTATTAACACAATGCGTTTAAGATTTGAATAATTTGCATTTGAAATAAATTATTTGAATGTGGGTTTCTAATATATACAACCAAACATTCTTGCTATGCTACCCCAGAGTATAATTGGTTGCATATATTCAAGTTCAATATTTTTAATACTTAAATATTGGTATTTATTATTATAATAATTAATCGGAAATTTACAAATAAACAAAAATTATTAGTCGAAAATTTAAAATGTAAAATATAAATAAATATAACTATAATAGTTGTGATAATTAAAATAAACATTCTATAATTTATATGTGCATATCTATGTTGTGTTCTATGGAGTTAACCGTTTCTAATATATGCAATCAAACATACTTAATGGCTACTCTTTCAATTAAATTAAAAGTGCATTAATTCTATTCAAAATCCTCATTAATGTAATTATTTAAATAACCGCAAATTGTTATATGTAATTGTTTCTTTTTAGAAAGTACAAATTACTGTAATAATTGTGAAATTTAAAATATACATTCTATGAATTATAACTGCACATCTTGAAGTGTTCTATGGAGTTTATTTTCTAAATCATAGAAGTAGTTATAAATAGATAAAGCATGCGGCGTTATCAGCGTGCTAAAATCTGAGGTACGGGGGCTGTTTACCCTTGCATTTTGTTCGCGTTAGCTCTTCTTTGTGTTTAAAATCGAAATCAATGCTATTTTTGTGCTATCTATATACTATATCTATGTTCTAACAGTTTCTAATATATGCAATCAAACATACGCAAAAACAGAAAATTTAACTTAAAACAAAAGTACATAAACCCTTTCCTGTTTAATTTTTTAAATAACTACACTTATATGAACACTTTTTTATTAAAGTACAAATTACTGTAATAATTGTGATATTTTAAAAAAAACTTTCTATGATTTATACGTGCACATCTATCAAGTTTTCAATGGAGTTTATTTTTCTAACCTAAAACTTTTTGAGTAATCAAACCAGAAATATCAAACAAATACGGAAAAACTTGTAAAAGCAAGTGATTTCACGTGAAATGTTCAAATTTTGAGAAATTTTCACGGATTTACGGAATAAAGAGAGAATGTTGAGCGTCAGAGTGAACGCCTTCAATGAAGCGGGCTTAGGGGAACCCGATCAGGATGCAAACTCGGCCCTCACGGAATTAGATAAAGGTACTTCTTTACTAAGAATTTTATTTGTATTATAAATTAATTGAAAACATATTTGATAACTAATAATTATTTCTTAAATAACATTTGCATTTAGCACCTGGTGAAACTTTTTGAACTAAATTAAAAAGATAAATTATTAATTAAGATAATGATATTGAATCAAACCAAGTGGTTTCACTTACTCTTTAAACATTAACAAATAATTGTGTTATAAATGAATTGAAAATATGCATGAAGGTTTATTAATTCGATTTATTTCAGGTTTGCGTTCCGGTAAAGTTGGGGAACAATGCGAGGCCATCGTCCGGTTTCCTCGTTTATTCGAGAAATATCCCTTTCCGATATTGATAAATGCTTCCATGTTAAAACTCGCGGATGTCTTCAGAGTCGGGTAAAAAAATTATATCATTATTTGTTAAGGCTTCCATTTCATTTAATATCAGGATAGGAAATGCTTTGATATTACAGGATTTACGATTCTTGTAATTTATTTGGGTATAAAACTAATATCATTAATTGTTAACACTTTTACTTCATTTAATATCAAGATATGCAATGCTTTTTATTTTAAAGGATTTGCATTTCGTAATTGTAATTTGTTTTTACAGGAACAACTTTTTGAAACTGTGCGTTTTGCGGGTGTGTCAGCAGAGTGAGAAACACTTGGATAAAATATCGAATGTCGATGAATTTGTCAGGAGGGTTTATAGTGTGATACACAGCAATGACCCGATCGCCAGGGCTTTGAGTTTGAGGACGCTGGGCGCTTTGGCTTGTATTATACCTGAGCGGCAACAGGTTCACCACAGTATTAGGACAAGCTTGGACTCGCATGATTCTGTCGAAGTCGAGGCTGCTATTTACGTTGCTATTCAATTTGCAGCACAATCAAAGTAAGGATTTATATTTTCTCTACATGCAGTATAAAGTGAAGGTTATAGGCTAAGTGTGCGTGGTATACTCCCATCCCTAAACCCTAAAAAAAGTTAAACTTTATTTGTTTTAGAAATTATTTATTTAAAAATAACACTTGTTAATGTTTCACCAAGTAATAAATTATTATTTATTATCCTAAATATATTTTTTTCTTTATAGAACATTTGCAATTGGAATGTGCAATAAAATATCGGATATGATTCAAGGTCAAGCGACACCGGCTAACATGAAATTACAGTTGATTCCTATTCTACAGCACATGCACCACGATACTAACACAGCGGCTATGGTCAGGAAGTTGTGCATTGATTTGCTGCCGACATATCCCGCTCAGGACTTTGTTTTGGTCACACTCAACACTCTCACACAATTAGCCGTTGCAACATTAGTTGATATTCCAAGTCAAGTGAGTGTATATCAATTCATATTATTAATTTGAATCAATGTTCATTATTATCTTCCATTTATTTAAGTTTATTTTACTTGAAGTTTCATAATAATGTTTATTTCTTTAGGTCCAATTATTGCTGCAGTATTTAAAGTCTGATCCTCGTTGGGAAGTTAAATCGAAGTGTTTGCAATACTTGCACAGGTTAGCTAAGCCGGGGGCGCATTTGTGGCCGGCTGGTTCGATCGAGTGCATCCTGGACATTGCCCTGCAGACAAGATCTCCGAAAATACTGAGTCTTTCTTTAAGTAAGATTTTTCATAAAACCAAAACACGTTTGAAATGATGTACTTTTTTTCCACAGGTGTGGTTGAGGTGTTAGCGGAATCGCCTAAATTGTGCCACGAGCACCTTCACGAGAATTCCAAATTGAGACAATTATGCAGGAAGAATAGTTTTTCTCCACATCCGGCTATTGCGGCACAAGCCATTAATGTTCTTACACAGATTGTCTGCTATTGGTAATTGGTTTCCAAAATAAATCTTTATTAAATTTAATATTAATTTTGTATGCTTATAAGTAAATACACATTTTTAATTTCAATCATGATTTTTTTAAGCAGTTACATGAAATTCACAAAATCATAATTTTGTATAAGTTTAATACAAAATTATTATTATTATTATTTTGATAAGAAATGTTACATTTTTAATGTTTTATTTATGTAAGGATTTTTTTTAAATTAAATTCAAATTTTAGTGTTTTCGAGTAAAAATGTATTTACTTTTACAGTTACAAAGAAAATATTGAGTTTAAAGGGACGGAAGAAGTTATATCGTCTTTGGAAACCTTAATCTTACTTCTAACATTTTCCGATGATAAGTACCCTTATCAATTAAAGCTGGCACTGAAATGCGCCGTGAGGATGTCGGATGTGAAACGCGAGCACTGTGAACGGTTCGTCGAGCTTTTAGGATCCAGATTCGGAAGTGTCGATGGTAAACATTTCTGAAGTGATTGTTTAATATTCACCAGAAATTAAAGAACAATTTATTTCATTATTATAAAAACCAGAGCATTTTTTTTTTTCAGTCATTACATTATGAATTTATTTATTATAATTTTTTAATATAGGGGACAGCATGTTAGTGATATGTGAGGCCTTGGGCGCAATCGGAGGTTTAGTCCCGGAAACTCTCCTCGCCTTGCTCGGTGATGTTCTGAAGTTATTATTGGAATTAATCGAAAATCCGTTTTTGAGTGCACAAAAGATGAGCATTGTGGTGATGCTCTGCACGCTCGTATATCAAGCTCTGAGCGGTTATCAATGGAATAAAGAGACGATGGATGTGATTTACAAAGTCACCTCAGGGGACGATTTGTGGGGAAATTACCGAATAGGAAGAGCAGCCGTTAGATATGGCCATCATGCGATCGGTCTTCATATTTTCAGTAATTTAACAGAGCAAGTCAGCTCGGAGCACTGGCACTTTTGGTTGGTTTGCTTGAAAGAGATGTGTGAAGCAGAATCACAATTAATCTCCGATATTACCCCGGGTAACCTCGTTGATCGATTAGATTCCGCTATAATGCATTATAATAAAGCTATTGCAGCTTTAAAAGTAAGTTAAAATATTCATTTCATTATTATTTATAATAATAATATTATATATCAGTAGGTACAGACAGTCCCCTCCACCGCAACTATTTATTATTTTAATTTTAAGGCAGCCAGTACACCATCTCACAATCTACAATTCCAAGCTGAATACATGAGAATCCGTACTGAATTTTTGCAATGTTTAATGCAACTCATACACACATGCAACATTCTCTGCATTGTCCCGCCACCAGCCATTGCATCCACGATTGCCCAAACAACCCGCGATGAATTCCAAAGACACGGATACATCACCAATCAAATGAGAAAATGTGTTAAGGAATTCAAATCGTGTGCTGATATGTATTGGAAACTATATCAGACGGCTTTCGATGCAGATCCAGCTACACTCGAAAACATCCAAATGTAGGTTTAAATTTAAAAATTACAATTCTTTTAAAATAACACTTCAAAATAATTACCTCGGAAACATATAGTTGAATTTAATTTCAGATTACAGCAAATGTGCTTATTGTTAGAACAGTGCGTCGAAAGTGTGTGCGTAAATGGGGCCCAAATAATCGAACAGCCCTTGCAGTTTTCACTAGAAAATACCCGATTGGAAACTAGGCCGCTTTTGGTGGGATGTCAAAACGCTTCACAAGTGTGCAAAACAATTCTGGATCAAAATGTTGGACAAACTATTACACACAAGGTATAATACTTTTTTTGTCCGCCAGTACATCACTGGTATAGCACTACGTTAGCATAAGAGGGGTATGAAAGGTTGAATGAATGGAGTGATTCTCCCAATTTTAAGTGTTAAGGCGATTAAGCAAGGGGTCCCTGATTTGATTCCAGGATTGGGCTGGTCACTGTATGAATGGTTTGATTGTCCCCCGGATTTGAAATTACAAATAAGCAAAAGGATTATATGGTTAACAAAAAATGCTTCTTTTTTCCTGCACTTAGTAAAATTTATTTTCGACTTTATGTTCCTCATTGCATTTTATTTTCAGCACGTCGAACTCTTGAAAACAGTGGTGGAGGTTTTAACAAACGCCACACTGCCGATTCCTCGGTTCTTCTTTCAGGTTTTACAGTGCACCACGCTGAAACTCGCCATTTCCCCGCAGCCCCGAGTGCTCGGCGAATTTATAAGTGTGCAGCCCGGCTCCCAGTTGGCTGTGAAAGTCGAAGGAGTGATACAGCATGGGCATAAACCAGGACTTTACAGGAAAATCGACGGGGTGCTCATCACTGTAAACACGCAGCTACAGCCTAATAGTAAAACAAAGGATATTGATATAAAGGTAAAATTTAAATTAAAAACAGAAAAAGAATTAACAGGTTTTTTCTATGGATAATTCGCTAAAAATCCTGGCAATTGTGAATCGGCCCTTAGTTTGATAATGACAAGTGTAAATTGTTGAAACTATAAATCTAAAATTGTGTTGAAAAAGAATGAATTCTTGCTTAATCTTGAAAATGTTTTATTTTTCCATAATTATTATTTATTTTCAATAGATATATGTAACATAATCCAAAATAGGTAACGTGCAGAGGTCTTTCAGTCTTTTTTTATCATTTATTGTGATTTTTAGCAAAACGTTGATGTAAATTCAATTCTTACACAAACAGTGACTCCGCACAAGGATTTCTTTTCCGCACAATTTCTTCTAGCTTTTCCTAGAGGTGGGCAATATGTGTTAACAATCGATGCTGCTGTGGTCGATTGTCAAGGGGATACGTGGAAAACGGGGCCTAAATCTTCGCTCACAGTTAAAGTTCAAGAGGAGCCTAAATTACTACCGATTACTATGCCGGGAATGTCTGGCAATGCAAATGTGTACGTATTTTTATTTATCTTCTTTACAAAAGCATAAACCAAAATTACACTTTTTTTATTCCTTACTTCACTTTTATTTATATATGTTAGATATGTACATATTGAGTGATATGCACTCATTATCAATAAATAACTAACTAGTTAAAGGAAGGAATAAAAAAGTGTTTTTATTAGGATTAAATACTCCACATAACTTAAATTAAACAATTAGCAAAGTTATGTATGTATATTATTTAATAATAAGAGATTTGTTTCAGTATACTCATGGCCGAAGATACACAAATCGTAAGGGCTCACCAGAAAAAATAATTAGTTTAGGTTTTTATATTTTTTTTAGATAATAGTAAAATAATTATAAAATTATATGTTTTGTAAATATACGAATGTTTATAAAAAAAAATATTATTTTACTTAACCATCAATATTCGTATAATAAAATGATCTACTACTCTTTTTTTTTAATTCAAGGAAATACGCACAGAATTTGCTATACATTTTACCCTCATAAACAAGGTAGCATCAATTACTAAATCATCTTTTTAAATTGATTTGATAAAGAATTATTACAAGGTTATTTAAAATTGGTAATATTTTCAAGTGAGTACAACAAACATTAAGAATTTTTTTAATCTTAAAGGCGTTCATTTTGTGGTACATTTTCTATTTTGATATACAGAAAAAAACTTATTAAATTTAAAAATGGTATAAAAAAGTTAAAGAATTTGTTGTATAATCATTAAATATGTTAGATGTAAGTGGCAATAGATGGCGCTTCTAATCGAAACGATGTATATTGGGTTGCGAAACCTTACCGAATAAAATCATAAAGTGAGATTATTTATAATGTTGGTAGAACTTATAATTCAGTGCTACCAACTTAAAATAAGTTGGATGAGTGGGGCGGTAGATGGCGTTTAACTTAAGAAATCTAACCTATAAAATCGGCGTTCTTGGTTGTCAAAGCACGCATTGTGATTTTAATTAATTTATTTTAATAATTACCAGAGGATTACCAAGTGCATTCAAACGAAATGGCGAATATTTCCGCAAATGAAGCCCCCTACATGCAGCAAGTCGACCTCACCACGCTCTCGTTGCCCCAGTTAACCACGTTAAAGCAGCAGTTGGATCAGGTAAGGGTTTGTCTCCTTTTATGGGTATTGTGGAAACGATTCGATAATTTTAAATGATAATTTAATTATTATTAACATTTATTACTTTGTATACAAAATCTTCTTTTTTTATTTGATGAGTAACGTTTTAAACTAAATTAATCAATTGAGTAATGTGAGTGAACCGCGCACTCAAAATCAATAGGAAATATGTATATGGCATTCAAAACGTACATGTATGTTTTTTAAAATTAGTAATTTCCTATTGATATTAAGTGCACGGTTTTTCAAACGTATATGCAGCATTTTAAATAAATAGGATGTAAAAATTAAATCGTTTAATTTTTAGGAACTGAGTCTCTTCCAAGATTCATTACAATCCTTAAAGACTGCCCAGAACAAATTTTCGAATTCAGGGGAGTGTTTAGAAAAAATCACACCGGAATCTGAAGGAAAGTCAATTTTGGTCCCCTTAACAGGTTCTGTATCCTTTCTATACTTTAAAAAAATAATAATAATTTAATTTCTAAGCGCAGGTAGGCAGGAAAATAAGCAAGTTTTAAATCGTTTCCATTACTAAAATCTTTATTAAACTACAATATTTTTGCTATATTTTTCTTTAACGAATATTGTAGATGTATGTACCAGGTAAATTAGCAGATTCAAAGAATGTCATAATTGATATCGGAACAAGATATTATGTACAAAAGGTAAGAAGCTTCTTTTAAATATTTTTCTAATATCTTAAGGCTGTGGAATGATAAGCGAACGAAAATGGCAAAGATTAATCTTTGGTTTCACAATCGGCCAGGAATGTGAATTTTTGTCAACAGAGTCTAAGCAACTTTTGCAATAGAAATTTATTCATAGAATGTGAATTTAATTAATGACGTAAACGTTAAGCGTTACATTTTTGATAGGGAATAACCTCCAATACATGTTTCAGATTACAAATACTTATTATAATTTATATCAGTTTTGGTCTGATCTGGGCTATCGATGAAACATTTTTTTATAAGAAAGAAAGAAAAAATCTATAATTAATTTATAAAATGTTTAAATATTATTATTTTTGCAGAATATAGATGAAGGGAAAGATTATTTTAAAAGGAAAGTCGTCTTTGTAACTGAACAAATGGAGAAGATTCAGATGTTGGGTTTGGAGAAGAGCAAGATCCGGGACACGATCGTCGAAGTCATAGAGATGAAGCTGCGCCAACAGCAAGTTGCCGGTCAGAGTTGAATGGCCGTTTTAAGGAAAAGCTTTTATTTATTGTAATAATGAAGTCGAGCGTGTAATCTACGATTTTCTTTCCTCAACTTACTCGTTTATGTTGATTCATTTATAAAATTATATCCGCAATTTATTAACCAATGCTTTTTATATTTTTATTCATGATTTTTTTTATTTAGCCTTATTCCTAAAACATAATTTTATTGAAATTTCCATATTACCTGAATTTATTCAAGTTTTCTTTGTTTGAATTATTACGAATTACGATATTATTAACGAATTAATTATTTCGTACTACTTCATCGCATGTTTCGTATGGTTTCAGTCGAGAATACCAATTTGTACGAAACGCCCATGCGACATTCGAACCCTCCATACGACCAATTTCAAGAATAATCCCCCCAACTGTATTACAGCTCAATAGGGGTGAAAGAAAATGACGAATTTTCTTTAAATACATTTTTTTTATACTTTCGAATTATTCATTTTATTAATTTAAGTTTAGTAATTTTTTACTAAAAAATCCAGTTGAGCTGCACGCTCAAGTCAACAGATGGAACCACCTAGCAGATTAATCTACATCTATGATATATCTTTATTTTAGGCAACCAAATATACATAATACTATTTCATTTTAATTTACTTGAAATGAATTTATTTATATATTTTAAGTTATTAACTTAAAAAAAATGGACTAAATACAATAATGTTTTGAAATAACAATTACGAAGGTTTACTATTCATATAATTTTTCAGTAAAATTACGACTTGTAGTCAGGTTGGCCGAGCGGTCTAAGGCGCCAGATTTAAGCTCTGGTTCTCGAAAGGGAGCGTGGGTTCGAACCCCACACCTGACAGGTACAAACTTTTTGGCGCAATTGAACTAAACTTAAATTGTATTTTTACTTCTTTAATATTACAACTAAATAACAAATGTTGATGTTATTAGTTGTACTAAAAAAATAAAATTTCGTTGTTTATAATTAATTGCACGGTTTTATATTTATCATAATTTTCATATATTTTGTGTATTAGATTTCTGCCGATTTTTTTACAATTTCTGTTTTGTAAAACTTGTGCGTGATATTACAAACTTGCACTCAGTTCAACTTAGTTCTCGATAAACCCTAAAATAAACAAAAAGTGATTATTAAAAAAAATAATAATAGCATATTTTTTTTTTCATATTATTGATTACTTAAGCTAATGCTACTGTCACGAATACAGCGACGTCTGTCACGAATTGAAAAAATATTTCAGATAAAACTTTCTTATTTTTCCCGAAGAATTCAAATCTTTACAAAAAATGGGGGTTCCTATTTAACTTTTTTATTCCTCACCCCCATACCCCCAGGGGGTTGAGGGTAGTGGGTCGAGTTTCGTATCATTAGATGTCCCCCTTCGAGACGAACAAATTTTAATTATATTTTTTTATTCGATGTGTAGTTTTCGAGATATTTCAATGTCTTCGCCTAAATTAAAAACCCTGTATAGAATTTTTTGTCATTTTGTCAGCAATGCATATATTTTGGAGACTTTTTAGAATCCAAACATTGTCAAAAAGTTATTGTTAGTACGTTTCATAAAAAAAAAAACGATGGAAAATATTATATACATTTTTGAATGTACCTTTTGTAAGTGATGAAAAAAAAAACACTTTTAAAAGTGGCTTTTGTTTAAGAATCTTCCTTATCAACACAAATCAAAACGCATCGCACAACTTTTGATAATCTCCGCAATTACTTTCCCCGACTTGCGTACGCACAACACCTATTTCAAACACACTTAACACATGTAAAATCGCCAGAACAAGTCCGGACGAGCCATTAGTTCTCACGCCGAGCAAGCGAGAGCAGGTTGAAAACTTTTTTTCTGAGCGCGGACTTAAGTCATTCGCTACGAAACCGAAACGAAACAACAATAATACGCGATGCGCGCATCTCCCTATCTTATCTTTAATTAATCGTATCAGTGCTTGATCACACACGGACAATTTGATGTGGGACTGTGAAAAGCGGAGAGTCGTCGCAAAATGTACTCTTCTTCGTGTTCTTTAGTGTGCGTGTTGGTTTTGTTTTTGGGGGTTGTTGTTGTTGGTAAGTTGAGTGATTTATTTCTGGAATGAATGATTTAGAAAAGAGTAAATAAAATCACGTGAAATTAATTGTTTTATCTTTTTATCTTGGAAAAATAAGTAGAGATAAGGATATTATTAATTGTATTTATATACATATTTACTACTAGATATACATATTTTTATGCTACATGGATTTAAAAAAAACTGGAAAATGTTATTCGTGGCAGAAAGACCTTTGGTAAATAGCCTAGACAAACACCTACATGTATTGTAATTATTTTTTATTTTCCAAAAAATCTCAAATAATTTACCGATACTTATTGCATCTGAGAATTATTTCAGATTTTTTTTTTAAATGCGGTGTTAATATTGTTAAAACTATTTAAATAGATTCAAGACTGCAAAATTCAGTCAATAGTAGGCACCCTTCAATCCTTCCACGGCATCCTAGATAGTGGAACATACAAGTTGATAAAGTGCTTCTTCTAATTTACTAAACCAATATATTTAATTTTTAGCCATTCACTTCTTCTAATGATGCAATATGCCTAGTGGTTTATTATGATTTTTTTTCGGTAATTTTCGAAAATATTTAGTTATTGTTTTATTTATAATTAAATATAAATAAACCAATAGCTAATTCAATATTTTCGAAAATTTTGACATCGTGCTTATTTATGAATGCAAATATCGCGCGGTTACCGAAACGTAATGGAATTTTAACGAGCAATTAAGTTAATTATTGTGTAACCTACGATTTTCGGCTTTAAAGGAATTTTCGAGAATCTCGACCGAATCGCTTTCACATTTATTTTGAACCTCAGAATGCACTTTTAATTGTCGAAATTGTGTGTGTATATCCTCGAAAATAGAAACAATAATTGTTTTCATGACGAATAGCAACAATGATTATATTATTAATATACTATTGATTAAAGTAATATTAATTTTCTTTGTAATAAACTGAGCACGAGTAATAAAAAATGTTGAATAATTTTGAAACATCTAAATTACAATTAAATTATTGAATAGAGCTGTGTTGTATCCTTAAAAATTGTGCATCGTGAATATGATTCGATTCCGAATCCATGAATAAAGGACTCATATCAATATAATTCTCGTAAAATTATTCAAATGAATTGAATTGAAGAATTGAATGAAATTTCATTTAATTTGGGCTAAAACATCTCGACATAAATACAACGATGCCAAATAAAGATTATTATGAATTCATATTTTGAAAATTACACGCTTTTGTTAATTTGCAATTTTAATGACAATTTACAAAGAGGATATTAGCAAATCGAAATAACACAAACTTAATTGAATGTGTTTTTTTTGCAATACATCCAATTATATACAGGAAAATGCTTAGAAAACCGTGTTTAATTATTCAATTAAGTTACTACTTTGTCAGTGTAATTAAATAAAGTGAAACGAACATAGAAATAACACACATGGAAATAATTGATACTGACGTAAATTATAATAAAGGATTCGTTAAATTGACTTTTTGTTTGTGGAATATTCATTTTACAATATGCCTTTCATTTAAATAAGATAAATAAAATCCAAAATCTAATCGATGCATTCAATCCCAAAATGGTCTAATAAAACCTTATTAATATTTAGATAATAATGCTCAATTGGGCAAAATGACCTCTGGTCTATAGCCCAAGTAGACTAACACCTACGTGTATTGTAATTATTTATGTTATATTGTTTTGTATTATCTATTGTCTGAACTTTAATTTACTTTATGATGAATTAATTTCTCAGTTAACCCGTGGTGAAACATATTTAATTAATTTACTTATTTAATATTTTAGTTTGCAATGGGGTCGACACGAAGACGACGGCCCCGATGGAATTCCCGAAAAACACCTCCGACTACAACCTGATCCAAAACAGCACGATCCTCGACAATCTGAACAAGCACGACGTCATGGAGAAGGAAGTGAACGACATGAACAACGGCGGCATCTACAAGACGAGCAGCACCCCCGCGGCGACGACGACGACGACCCAATCAGACGAAAAAATCGCGAAGGACCTCTTCACCCCCGAAAACTTCAAAGGAGTGTACCAGGACCCGAGCGACAAGGAGGAAACGGAACCGATCCAGACCGGAAACAACGAGGATGAGAGGAGGATCGAGTCGGGGAATGCTGAGGTCGGCCCGGTGCCGGTGATCCAAGGACAACTGGCCGCTATTTTGGCCGGAGTCTTCGTGCTGATTGCCGCCGTCGGGTATTCCGGATTGTTGGCTTATCGGAGATACCTAGAGTGAGTTATTTTGTTTGTGTTTCACAAACATTTATGTTCATATTTAAAAATATGAGAACAATTACACTCCTATTAACTAAATAGGAAATATTTTTTAAATTATTTGAATGTATGAAATATATTTAACAAACTATTCTTTATCAAACTATAATATTTTTAAAAACACGATGTGTTTGACCGTTAATACGTGATAATCCATATCAAATTTGAAATTAAACTATTACCACAGACAAACATATATTATATATATATGTAGTTTGTCTGTGATATTACTGTTTTTTTCACAATATTATCTTACCTGCCCGAAGAAATTTTCAAGAGCATCTTGATAAAATCTTCTCGACATTAAAAAAAGACATATCATCCGTTTGCAATAATTCAAAATCTTCCAATGTGGTTGACCAATGCTTCAGGGTTGCTTTGGAGTCTTCTGACTGAAAGTACATTTTTAATATGTTTCTTCTGGCATCATGTCAAAACTGAAGATGGGGCGAGTATTTTGAAATAGCACATTTTTTTGCATTTATTGAATGTAAAGTACACCCATTGCAACTGTCGAAAATTTGGTCCTTTACAACATTCTTCTGTATCTTCACAATGCAACAGTCTTCTGTGTGAAGACACAGAAGTCTGTAACGTTCTGCGCAGAGAAAAAAATGTACTTCTTACTCTATGCGTTCTGTGTTGATTAGCCTAGTTTGCAATGGGGTCGCCACGAAGACAACGGTAGAGGGGCCGTTGTCTTCGTGGCGACTTTGTTTCTTCAGAAAATTATTATTTTTCATTGAAAACTAAATGAATTAGTATTATTCTAACATTCAATATTGTTACTCTGTTTTTATTTATATAATTGGACTCACAGTTCTATAGAAATATTCTGGAATCTTGATAAAAACCATAGTTAATACAGATTTATTCCGAATCGAGTGAGTAAGCGTGACCTTCACCTGAAAATTTCAATAACCGTGAAAGTAAAAGGATTTTTTCTAATTCAAATCGCGCTCCTGTTTCTTTTTTCTTGCGCTATGGTTTCGACCGCGCAAATTAAACGCACTGGAGAAAAAAACATAATTAAAAAAAAAGTGAATTCGGCTGTGATGTGATGAATGATTTTTTTCATTTCGAGAAATTCGTGACTAATTAAAGGTAAACGTGAACATGATTATTAAAAAAAATGAATCATGACTGATTTTGCAATACATATCTTTATTCAGTAACTGTGAAGGCGTCTACTTCGTTATATTTAAGCGAAATATGCGTTTGAGTATATTGCTGAAGGACCAACGAGACAAAATTTGGTATTATATACATCATTAATAATCACAAATTAAACACTGATTTAACTTTTTATGCATACGAAAAATTTTTAATCAGTGATTACAGTTTCGAACTTATGTGATGATACTAAAATTCCTTTTGATTTGTTTTTAAAATTACATAAAATTAAATATTTTTCAGTCGATATTATATATTTTTTTGATTTTGTTATATTATGATTTTGCAGAATTATATTCTATTTACCAAATCTAAATATTATTAGAACATTTATTATGTCTGAATACTTAATTGTCGTTTTAGAAAAATAATAATAATAATAACTAGAAAATTAAGCTATTCGATATTTTACAACGGCTATTAAAGGCGATCAATTAAATTGAAATACCTCTACCATCGTCAGAGGCAAATTAGCAATAATTTCGTATGACTGGCACGTATTACCAATGAATCATCATGTGAACAAACTTAATAAAATTTAACTTGTAATTTATTTAATTAACATCTAAATAGATAATAACATCCATTACCACTTTATCAGTCTAATTAAATAAAAGAAAACAAGGAACAGAAACACACACGGAAATAAATGATACAGACGTAAATTATACATTTATTAAAGTAAATTAATTGCTTGTGAATCAAACTCAATAATTATGTTTCAGAAATCGATACGGCAGCAGAGATTTGCTTGTGAATGAGGAACAATTTACTGTAAGTAACATTTATAGTAATAAAAAATTAAAACAAAAATTTATTAAAATCTATTACATACGTAATTCATGTTTACGTGAAATCCTATTTTCAGGTGTTAAAAATTACAAGAAATGTTTGATGGGTTCTTCAAAAACACGCATATATTATATTTATTATTCAATAGTAAACATTTTTTTAAGTATTTTATTTCATTCAACTTAAATTGAAAAAAAAAAACAATACATTGAATGTATATTGAAGTTTCAATGATTAATTTCATTTTTTTTTCTTTTAATCTTTAACTCTTTGTTGTAAGTAAAATTTAATTTTTCTAAAATTCTCTTTAAAATGTTAAATTGATTGAGTTATGTGTAATTGATAAAAAGCACTAATATCCTTTCTTTACACTTTTATTTTTATTCACACACAATGTGTTCGAAATGTACATATGAAATAAAAATAAAAGTGTGAATAAAGGATATGATATTAGTGCTTTTTATCAATTACTCTTGAAAATGGGCTAATAACAGGAAACTAGTCGAGAATTTAATGTAATTCAATCTAATCTGTGTTTTATTTGTTTTATTGGTTGATTTTTTAATAATGTATTCATATTTATTTTATTAAAAAACTATTTCAAAAAAATTCAATGATTATTTGAATACTCTTAAAATCATAAACACACAGATGAAATAAAATCCTCACTGTATGTGTTGCATTTAAAATCAAATTATTGCGATAAATATAATTTTATTTGTTTCAGCTATAAATTAGAAAGGATAAGACTGATTTCTGGATGAAGGAAAAGTCGCCACGAAAATAAAAAAAAATAGTAGTATTAGTATACTCATCGAAAAGAATGGAAAAACCTTCCTAGATACGAAAAACGTATGGAGATTGTTTAAAAGGAAATGTGCATGCTAGTCAAACAAACATTTTCATGTAAATTTTAGAGACGGCATCTAACTTACCTCGCATTTTTACCACCTGAAACTAATCGTACGTTTCGGTTGCACGAAGCCTGTCATTTTGATAGGGATTTACATATGAATTTGACAGTTAGTACGACCGAAACATGCGATCGATTTCAGGAATACGGGCTCTAAAATGCAGGACATGTAAACAAAATTTTTTATTAAAATCTATTACATAAGTAATTCATGTTTACGTGAAACCTTAATTTCGGGAAGTAAAAATTACAAGAAATATTTGATGGGATCTTTAAAAAAACATCCAATTAGAATATTTTATATTTAGTGTAACCCCGTGGTTTATTTAACCTAAATTACCTTTTTTGTAAATAGAAAAGAGAAAGTCAAAATGCCACACAGCGAAATGTGGAAAAAAAATATTAATTTTTTTAATAATTTTTATTTAAAATCAACATTTTTTTTCTTTCTAAAAAAAAAAAACACACAAATCTGTTCTAAATTAATCTAAAAGGTTTGTGTTTACATGATACCCCTATTTTGGGCGGTAAAAACTGCATGGAATGTTTGATAGGTTTTTTAAAAAAGCGCATATATTATTTTCATTATTCAATAGTTGTAACTGTGATAATATTAGAAAAATAAACATTTTTTTTTCAATACATTGTTTTTTTCTTGAGTTAATTGATATTAATTTAATTGTAGCCATAATAAAAGATTTTTAAAATATCATCCAAATTATATACCATTACGATAATTTCCCCAAATCAATTTGTTTATTAACCACAACTGTTGTTATGTTTTAATAATTATTTCAGCTTAATAAAGTGATGCGTCTGTTTTTTTTAGTACAACCATTATCACAATTACACCTTAATTACGTTTGCAAAAACCTGTTCCCCCAGTTAAAATTCCGTTCATTCTCTCGAAAAGTATTAAAAACTCGTGATCACCTTGGAACGTGCTGTAATTAAACAAAAATATTTAAATTAATAAAAATTGTATCAGATATATTTTTTTTTTCAGATCTCCATTACCAAGAAAATGAAATTACGTTCACAACAAACGCGTAAAAATTATAATGTATATTTAGACGAGGCGTAGTTTAATGTTCATGTTTTATTTATGTTTACGAGTCTGAGAATCCTTCCTCGCTTATTAACATTGAGTTTACGCCGGAGGCAGTTTTGTCTTTGCTATTACTCGCATAGAATTGTTGAAGAAAATAATAAAGGTTTGTGTGTAATTTCTGGTTTTAATTGAATGCAAATGTTTTAAACGGTAATGCTGATCGGTATATGCGGTAATAACAGGAGCATATGTTACGATCAATTATTCAACGTTAATTGCCCGTAAAGTCGAATCGTTTACCAACAACAAGAAATCATATTGCAAAGTTCAACCTCAGTTTCTTCAGGTTAGTAATTGATTTTTAATAAATGAAATGTTTTTAATGTGTTTTTACCAACGTGTATTAATTTTATTGCATGACTCGAATTTCGACAGGATTTTTTGTTATTACTTCATAATGACATAAATTCCCGTCGAAACTAGAATCGTGTAATAAAAATAAATAGAGGCCAAAACACATTAAATATACTTAATTTCTTAATTATAATGGATTTCCACAAATAACGATTAATACCTTTTAATTGATTTGTTTTTTTTACAGCATTTTTTTGCACTGGCAGCAATGGATATCTTAAGAATAACTACAAAAATGTTCAATTCAAATTAGTATAGAAAAATCTAATGAGGGATTACCTAACAAACACACGGTGGGGTACCTGTAGGCATCCGGCGGATAGGGCTATAGTGCCGTTTTCTCGATCGATTTTTTTAGCAAACACGTGTTGCTTGCCTTCAGGAATCAGATTACGTGTCGAATTCTATACTATTGCAGCTTTACATTACATTACATATATATAATCTTATAAAAGTAAAATTATATATAAGTTATAATTTAATTAAATAAAAGCATTGTAATCATTGTCTAATACAAGGAAAACTTATTTATATATTTAAATTAATAACTAATGACAGGAATTTTGTTATTTTATTAAAACTTCTAGCAATGATCACTAAAATTCGATTTTGTTTAATTTAAAAGCATTATGTTATTTGATTTCATCATTATAAGTAATGCACCAAGTGATTCAGTTTCACATAGCATCATAAAATGTTAAATTACATAAAGTATATTATGGATATTGCACATTTAAAATTAGGGCCGATTCACAATCGCCCTGGAACGAAAAAGATGAATCATAGGATTTACATGTATAGATTCACAATCTTCCGCGAAAGGGCCTTACACACTTTCTGTATATGTCCCTTTCCCTGGCGATTGTGAATCGGCCCTTAAATTGAATTTCGGCGTTCAAAGAAATTTAGTTGTATTATGAACTCAAATTACAGATCTTGTCAATTTTCTATGACATTTTGTTTATAGGCAACTTAATATACACCATTAATAATGGAACGTAACATATATACGCAACATTCATAGATAATTATATATTTCTAATTAGTAGTGCATATGAAATTGCTTATAAAAATCTTAATTACTTAGATCAAATATTTAATCCGAACGTTATTTTTTTAATTAAATTGGTTATTCAAATAATAGGTTGTAAATCTAGTCAATATTCTATTATTGAAAGGTGTATGTTAAATTGCCTATAAAACAAATTGTAGATCTAGAAGATTTTCTTTGATTAAAAAATGTACGTTAAGTTGCCTATTTATAGAAAAATGTTGTAGAACTATACTGATTTCTACTATAGATACTGAATAAAAGTGTACTGATTTTTAATTTATTAAATAACATTTTAATACTAAGCGTATTCATTTTTCACATTTAAAATCAGCTTGTATTCAGGTCGGTGATTTAATAAAACCTCCCGAATATCCTCAGCCTTAATCTCACAGTCTTCTTCGCTGAAAAATATAACAGAAATCATAATAATTTATTCATTTCAATAGAAAGAGTAGGATATTAAATAAACACCTACCAATAAGCGTCTCGATGTGCAATGACGCCTTGGGCGCCACGAATTAAATTCTCTGCTAAGCACATAGCGGCCTTCAGCAGAACCCTCTGCGCCGCAGTGTACATAACCCCGGGTATAACTTCCTCGGGCTTTAAAATGACCCCCACATCAAAAGCGGCTTGCTTCACGTAGCGCAGTTGATTTGTCAGCAGTGGTTCGACTAGTTTGAGCTTGGAAGTCTTCACCCCTTCGCTGTCCTCCAAGCGGGTTATGTCCACTTCGGAATCGGGCTGCTTGTAGAGTGTTTTGGTTAATGGAATGTTTTCAGAGTTCCCGTGGATGTACTCGGAATAGTAATTTAGGTTCTTCAGCATATTGTAGTTAAGCGATTGCGTGAAGCCGTGCGCACGGGCGTAAGCTAAAATTCGTTTTGTTGTCCATTTATTTTTATTGTCCAAGTTGTATTTGTTGATTGTTCTTTGTACGGCTTTGGCTCTCAACCACTGAAACATACAATTTTATTTGCAAAGATTTTCAAATGCATTTTTACGATTTTCGCACTTAATTATTGTCTTTTACCAGTGCAGTTTAGTAGGCACTGCTTTTACTCTACATTTTATATTGATCAAATAAGATTCACTAAATCTCAAAAATAGTTCAAATTGTTAATGGATTTAAATGAGAAATATATTTTACATTAAAGATGAATGGTGGCTGAACATTTCATTAAATGTGTATTTGATTTATGTGAAATGCAATTGAAAATCTCAGTATGTATAGATAATAATGATGGTAAAGAATTGTAGAGAAATTTAATATTAATGCAACAATCATAAGCTTTGGGTTTTACAAAAATGCTTACCTCCGAGCTTAATTTTTTCTCAAGCGGCCAATTAGAATATTCTAAAAAACTACTAGCAGCATACGGATAAGTGCACTTGTATTCCGGATCATTCACTAATTCACTAACGAGAGGTAATTGTTTCAGTATATAAGGCAGTGCTTCTAAAACATTCTTAAACCGATTCCTCGGCAACTCCACTCTGCTAATTTTATCACATTTAATTCGCTTGTCATTTTGTTCTTCCGGAGGCGAAGCCGGACACCGTTTCCTCTTAATTGAGGACGCATCGTCATCTCCAACACCATTAGTTAAGGAATAATTGTGATCCAGCAAAGGATCAAATTTGAAATCACCACTTTCTTCTTCGGTTTCTTCTTTTATATTTACATTTAAATCGTCTGTGTATATTGTTAAGTCTGCGACGGTTTCGTTGCCG
The DNA here is from genome assembly GCA_963082785.1 of Philonthus spinipes. Classification (NCBI taxonomy): domain Eukaryota; kingdom Metazoa; phylum Arthropoda; class Insecta; order Coleoptera; family Staphylinidae; genus Philonthus; species Philonthus spinipes. The sequence continues at coordinate 27,103,892 of OY720307.1, read as the reverse complement.
AAGGTTTGCCTGCCCGTGTACGTCCTGTCGAGTTTTAGGTTGTGGATTATGTCGATGGGTTTGTTTAATGTGCAGTGGAAGAAAATTTGAACGCGCAACGGAAACTCACCCCAACCTCTCCGCGTTAAATGAAAAGGTGGTCCTCTGAAAATGAAACAAAATAATAAATATTAATGAATTATTAAAAATCTAAGAATTAAACAAAAATAAAAAAAAAACAGACATCAAATTGAATAATCAGTTCCAGCTTGAGCGATTCTCTTCTTTTGGAGATTACTCGTTCCGGAAACCATGGATGTTGTACCCTCCTTCTGTGTGCATCTTAGATTTAAAAATTAAAGTAAAAATTATAAATAATCGAATATTTCATTAGGAGAAAATCCTATGCAAAAAAATAATTGAATAACTATTTTTAAATGGAAGACGACGCAAGCGCCATATTTTGCCTAATTTCATGTTATATCCTCAACGAATAAATGGTAGTTGAACATTTTATTAAATTCATTAAACTTTTTTTGCACATTTCTTACACCATAGGTGTTTTCCAGGACAAGTAATCCCCAAAAGCAGAGACTCACCTAGGCCGGGATTCGAAGAAGCATATCCGCAGTGACTGAAAGTTTTTTACGTTTTGATAGATTATAATTTTTTTTATAAATGAACTTACTTTAATTCTATAACATCGTTTGGCTGATACGAAGGATGTAAATAAAAAATAACCTTCTGCACGAAATCATCAACATTCGGATTCTCCTTAGGTCCACTCACATACACCATCCACTTATGCGTCGAGTTATCCTCCACACTCTCGGAAGGCATCCACTTGGAAATATTCCCAACGACAATCCGCCTTTTAACCATGGCCCGATTCCTCGGCACGCTCTCCTCCTCTTTCTCCTTAACACTCTCACACACCTCGCCCACCAACTTCTCCACTTTCACTTCCACCGTCTGCTTCAAAGTCTTATCCTCAGATTCCTGAATTACTATATTAGAAAACTGCGCTTTCATCCGCGCACTCTTCCGCCGGTTGTTCATCTCGAGCACGGTGCGGTTATCGGAGACTAGTTGCTTAACGGCGGGGTGCAACCGGTTCTGCGGGTCCGTCACGCCCGTTTCGTCTTCGGTTTGTTGGTTCTGTATTTCGCTGTTGTTGTAAAACGACGTCACCAAAACGTACCTTAGTAAATGTAGGGTTTTCGCGGCTCTGGCCAACTTGATTTGTATCTGCTCGAGTTGCTTTTCTCTGGACTCCGTTTCTTTTTTGAATTCGTTGTTTATTATTAGCCGGCTACGTTCTATATTGTCCGCTTTATCTAAAAATCAGAATTACGTAAACACAAATCTTTTGAATGAATTTAAAAATTTATACAGTACATTTTTTAATTTAATTTAAAAATTTATACAGTACATTTTTTAATTTAATTTAAAAATTTATATAGTACATTTTTTAATTTATTAAATAACATTTTAATACCAAGATTATTCATTTTTCACATTTAAAATCAGCTTGTATTCAGGTCGGTTTGTACAATCATTTTTAAAATGTTAATAATGAAATTTGTCTTTATTAACATAAAGTTTTTTAAAATAAATTCTTACAAAAGTATTATGGATATTTATAATTAATCATGTGTTATATTCATTTAAAATAAGTATTTGCTTAATATGTTTCAAATTAAGTTAATTAACTTCAGTAAAATTCAAATTTAAAGGTCCGGGAAATTATTACGGCTCATTCTTAAATAAAAACATAAATATAATTTGTCAATTTATTTAACTTTTTAAATTTAAACACCAAGTTATTTTTCTTCACACAAAACTAACACATTTACAAACACAATATGCGGTTTCTTTCAATTTAATTTTATTAAAACTAGGGCCCCAATTCACCCGTTCAACGAAATCACAAAAATGTTGAGTTTAATTTTCGCAAAATTGGATTAATCATTGAGCACTCACCACGTTCCCCCCGTTCTTTGGCTTCTTGCTTAACCGTTTCCGGCAATTCGTAATCCGGGTCCATGGTTATTTAATTATTAATCTAAATTTAAAGTGTGTGATTTATTTTGAACGACATAACCTAAAAACCGAATGTTTGTGCTCCGGAGTGTACCCGTGAGATTCCTACGAGGCGCGCTCGAAAAGTTATTTATCGATCATAGATGTTGTATTTTAAGAGGGAATTAATGGGGAAGGGAAGTAAACAGTGGAATTCAAATTATATTAGTTTTTTAATGCCGATTAATTAATATATGTAGTTATAAATTGAACTGAAGTATATATTTTTGATAATAATGTCTTTATTTTCCAACGGAAGAATCAATATAGGAAAACAATATAAAAAAAGTAGATACATGTTAATTGAACCAATTAAAATAATCATTTAATCGAAAGGAACAAACAATTTTATATAATTATTATAAGATATTATTTAATTAATTTATATAATTTTTGGTTTTAATATTTAGACATTGGTAGTTCGTATTGTATGAAATAAATATGAATAAATTATTAAAAATCGACCAATGAAACACAGATTAGATTGAATAACTTTAAATTCTCGACTAGTTTCGGGTTATTAGCCCATTTTTAAGAAAAAAAATAAAGTGTTTTTAAATTAATAAATATAATCTAAGATATATACAAAGTAATGAAAATTACAAAGTATAATATATAATTAATATTTGTTAATTGGCTATCGACCTGTAGTCTTTCCGCCTTAAAGTGTTTTATTTGAATAAATATCTTAATTTACAGTCGTACATTCTGGAATTCTTTATTTAAAGGACAGAAAACAACAAAAAGCGTATTTTTTTAAATAATCTTATATTTTCAACAAAAGTGTGTAAAATGTAATTATAAATTAATAACACAAGTTTTTTTTTAATGTAAATCAAGTTATGATAATTTTTATACAAATAAATTTGAAAAACATATTTTATAATTATAAATATGTATATTACTATTACGCAATCCGGATTGCTTTATGTAAAGGACATAGAATAATACAAAAGCTTGTTTTAATCATCCTACATCTCTATAAATTTGTTTGAGTTTACGTGAAGTGTATTATATCAATAAATTGAAACTTGGTTTATTCCTTTCAATTATTATCAATAGTTTGTTATTGATAATATCCACATTGTGAACGAAATGTACATCTAACTTATAAATAAAAAGTGAAGAAGGAATAAACCAAGTTTTAATTTATTGGTACCCTACATCTGCAATAAATAATTTATATTTTAAAGTTGTTGTCTCCACATCGAACTTACAGAAGGTTATAAATCAAGTTAAAACAATGTTTATACAAGAAACTCTTTAAAGCATAAAAAATATAAATATGTATAAAGTAGAAACAAAAAAATATTAAATAACACATATTGTGTTTTTTGACTCTCGAAATTATTTTACCTTACATTCCAGTTAAAGATGCTTTCAAGTTACATAAATAAAATCTCAATAAAAATTAATGTTTTATAATATGACGAATAATTAATATTTTAATAAAACAATTTTCTTTTTATTTTGAATTATTTTTAAAGAATGTACATAAAATACGATTGCTTTCGAAATTGATTTAAAACAAAATCAGAAAGTATTATCACTTAAGCCGTGAAAGCTTATTATTATTATTTTTTTTTTACATAAAATATCTACAATACAACAATACGACTCCATATTTACACGAAGACATAAATTTACATGCATGTTAACAAAATACGAATTAAATATTTTTAAAATTAAAAAGAAAAACAAACAACCTTTTATTGCTGGAACACTCACTTAAACGAGTATAAATTATACATAAATACAGGCTTTATTAGAGCTCTTGAATTTAATGAAAAGGAAATTAACAATGAAATTTGTTTTACATCAAATTTTCATTCCAACGTGATCCGTATGCATGTTTATCAATTTAAAAATATAAACGAATTAAATGACAACAATTTTTATACGCATACTTTTTTTCTTACTAAAATTATTTTTCTCTTTCTTTTTTTTTTGTTTCAAATATTTTTAAAAATTCATTTTTGATTGTCAGTAAGGGTGCATTCTGATCAAGTTACTGCCGTCTATTATCAACATCGATTAAACACCCATTTTTTTTCATTTTCTATTACTTAATATAAATAGAATTTACGCAAAAATTACTGCAATTTTCACATTTGAAATTCGGTATAGTTTCTTTTATATATTATAAGATTCACATATGTATAATCAGGACACTTATATATTCTTTTTTTTTCTTGTTTTGTATAGTCATCAATATTTTCCACTTAAGGCCGTTTTACACACACAAGAATTCTCTCAGAAATTCGTAATATAATTATATATACAAAAATGTTAGATTTATATATATAATTTTATACAAATCTAACATTTTTTATTAGATATTTTTTTATATATAATTAAATATTTATAAATAAGACAACGTTTTTTTTAAGTTTCATAATAAATTGTATTAATTGAAAACAGTATTCATTCATTTGATCACAGTTATTTAAATAACTTTAAAGTACTTACGTAACGCAAGTCAAAATGTTATTGTAGCTAAAGACGAAATACATTATTATTTTCAAATTACATTTATTTTTTTTTTTGGTAGGCACTACTCAAACTCAATTGTTTAGCCTGGCATGATTAATTATCATTAATCATAATTGTAGATTAATGATAATTAATCATGTCACGCTAAACAATTGAGTTTCGCTTACACAGCGGCAAGATTAAGTGGCAGTGTCTCTATAATAAAAAAATATGTGAAACTTAAAAAAACCGTTGTTTTATTTATAAATAGTTTCATCAAGTAAATGCTTCAACTATCGAATATAAGATGAATTTCTACGAGAATTCTTTTCTGTGTAAAACAGCCCTTACAGAACACTTCCTTTATTACGAAAGCAATAAATTTCAATATATAAATTAAGTCAATTATAGTTTTCACTGCATTTTCTTTAATTACTAGTGTTGGACAAAATCGATTGAATTTAGTAATCGAGTATTTCTAAATAACCAATTTTAAGTAGCTAAAATCAATAAATAATAAATTGGAGTTTATTAATAAATAGGTGACAGTTCCCTATATTAATATATAAAAAAGGAATAAAAGTGTAAAAGTGTTTCTTTTACTTAAGTCAACCTTCATACAACTCATAATTATAAAATATTAATAATATTGCTTTCGGAATATTCTTTAACGACAAATTTAAGAGACGAACGCCATTTATAATGATCATTTCGACTCCTTCCTCAAATCCTGCGTGGGAAATATTGTTTCTTCATTAACATCAGTCAAACATGTATAAATATAAACTATGTATTTTTATTTTATAAATAAATCTCATATATAAACGCCGATATTATTATTCCATAAATAAAATATATATACATATATAATAATTATTTATTTTATATTTATTTATTCATCCGAAAATAGATATGTACCTGATTGTAGAAAAATTTGCTTGTTGTTACCCGGTACGAAATTTTAATCATCTTGTTTGTTTTTTTGTATATGTTTACATAACATTCAGTACATTTAGGAAAGATTACATTGTCGCGTGTTTGTTTTATGCATAGTATAAGAGTGTTATGCGCGGAAATTATTACTTTTGCTTTCTCGAAAAAATTGGGAAAGCTTTTTTTTGTAGAAAATTTGCAGGCATTCAGTTTCGGTTAGCCACGACGGTTTTAAAGGTGTTTGTGCAATTGCATATGACGGTTATGACTTTCGATGCGAAAGTCCTTGCCGAGGTTTTCGCTTTGTGGATCGACGCGCCGATTTTCTTGCCGCCACCTGGAAAATTAATTAGTAGGAATGGATTGGAATAAATTAAATCACACCTGAACTTTCTTATAAAATACTTATTCTTGAAAGGAATAACGAAGATGTCAATCAGTAAGTAGTAATGTACAGTTTTATCATTGTGTATATAAGAATTATTTCCTCCATAATAATAAATCAAACTTTTGTGAAAAAATTAATATAACATTCATTTTTTTCACAAAAAGTTTGATTTTACAAATGTAAGAAAACACGATTTGATAAAAAAAAAAACTAGATAATCCCCCAACGGATTTCCAATTATTTTTTTTATAGTATCAAGAAAAGTATCTTGTAGAATACGTGAACATTTGAAAATACGCCATCCATAGTTTTTCCAGTATTTTCACTTAAAGTTGGATTTATGTGGAATTTTTTGAAATTTTAGTGATTTAAATGATTAAAAAATGCATAACACCAAAATCTCCCAATGAATTTCCAATTCATTTTGTTTCTAGTATCGAGAAAAATCATCTCTTTTAAAATATGTCAGAATCTTAAAATACTCTATAGTTTCACAGTATTTTCACACAAAGTTAGATTTAAGTCTATTTTTTTAGCTAATTTTAGTTAATTAAATTAAAAAAAAATCATAATTTGAAACACACTTAATGGATTTTCAATTAATTTTATTTATAGTATTGAGAAACGTCGTCTCTTTTAGAATATGTGAAAATATAAAATTACCCCATTCATAGATTTCCCAGTATTTTTACTTAAAGTTAGGTCTAAGTCTATGTTTTAGCCGATTTTAGAGAATTAATGATTAAAAAAATCATAACTCGAAAATCCTTAAATGAATTTCTCATTGAATATGTGAAAATCTAAAATACCTTATCCATGGTTTTCCCAGGATTTTCTGGATTAAAAGCTGGATTTTAGTAAATTTAATAGTTATAATATTCATAACGTGAACAAAAAAATCCAAATTGAGTAATGAAATAGATCCCTCTTTATCAATTTCATTTAAACCCTCTACGTGTTTTAAATTCTCGAAATCTCATTAATGCTAAACGGAACCGCTCACGAATCGATTGCCTCCAATTATTTCCCGCCTGAATTCTGAAATTTCAGAGATCGCCGGAGCGTTTCAGGTGGTGCGCATCACCCGGCTTCATGTACAACACACACACATACACCAACATTTTCCCGGTTATTGATTATTCAACATTTTCAAAGGGCACATTTTTTTTGTACTTACTTTGTAGCCCCAAAGGATCCTGAAACAATAAAAAGAGAGGTCAGTGAATTAGTTCCATGTAACGTTTCACAACTTTATCAAACGTGTAATGAAATTAAACACCCCTAGGGGAAAAAGTAATCAAAGTGACGCATTTTCTTGAACGTTACTTTAATTATTATATCGATGTTTTAGATATTTCTTTGTTGTGGGTGTTTTTTTTTTATAATTTATAATAATAATAATTTTAATGCCCAACAGTTTTACACCAATTACAGGACAAAATTAATACATTTCCTAAAGAAACACAACAAGTCAACCAACATTTGATTAAAAATTAAAGTACAAAATAACAAAAATAAAATAATGAATATATTTTGTTAGATGTTTTTTTTTCTGTGAGAAAGTGAAATTTGTTTTATAATAGAAAAAACAATTTACAGAAGTGTATAATTTAGTTCGCAATTTATAAAATCTCATTTATATGTCTTTTAAAATCTGTTTATAAATTATATGAACATTGCTCTTATTTGTTCAATTTTAATTTATTTTTTAAAAATTATTTTAGTGCAACATTTTTTTTATTAAACTATTGAAATAGTTAATTAATCGCACTCAAATATATCATTGATTTCATTTAAATTTTCCCCATTATTGCCGACCTCTGTTAATATTTGATTGCAGTGAGAGCAATTTGTGTTCCACGGCTTCCATTCAATTTGTTTACTTCCATTGTTTACCAATTATCGGAATATATTAAATTCTCCGGCATTGCGGAAAATTAATTCCTAACGACGTAAACAAGATTAATTTCAAATTGCCATTCTACGTAATTTGAAAATTAAATATTAAACAAGAATATATCGTGAATGATTTACTTTGATAACATAGTGGTTAAAATCGTCTCTATTAATAGATTTATTTTGACTTATTTTTCATACTATCCTAACTAATATGAGGCATCCCCTAAATCTCTTACAGCATCCTTCAAATCCACTTCTTTATGAAACGCCTTTAAATCACCTAAAACCCGATAAAATAAGGTACATTTATGAATTCTAAAAAAGACACTTTTGATAATAAAAATTGAACGAATTAAATATTTAATAAATAGTAATATTCAATTTTAAATTTTGACAATCAATGACAGAATGACATCCATCTAGTTGCTATAATTGAGTGCTTCTTTAGTGCTAATAAAGAAATTTACAAAAAAGGAACATAACTAATTACAATAAAGGTATGATATATTATATAATTGTAATCAGAAGAAATAGAGGATTTTAATCTAATAAAAAACGAATATTGCGACTGACTCGACTGACTTATACCATATGATCGAGATTTTTATTCCTTTAGAGAGAAAAAAAATGAAGTTGTGAAATAATAGTAACCAGACGTTATAGGTTATGTTATTTTAACAAATTGAAGAGTTTTATTTGATAAATAATGACACATATGACGTTTTATTTATTTTTACTCAATGGTGCCAATAAAATGTAAAATAAAGAAAAAAAATCAAAGCACTCTAGTGGAGAAAAGTCCTCGTTCATATAGTATAAGTCGGTTTCTTCTGTAATCTACTTTAGATAATGCCATAAAAAGCGAAACTAGACAAGTAAATAGAATATAATAAAGTTTTAATTTATCCTTTAAATATTATTTATATTTATAAAATGTCTTAAGTCTATTTTATATTTATGTATAAAAAAAGTATTACAATTTTTATGTGTTATGAATAAAAAAATGATCAAACTTAACATATGGTGTATTAATTCGCTCGTATTTTTTTTAATCCCTTAATACTTCATATCTAGTTAATATCGATTGCACATGCTGCTATTTGTTTTGTTAGTTAATCTATAAAATGTGTTTAGGCTTATTATTTTTAATAAGTAAAGAAAACATTTTTAAATAAATATGTTTATATAAATGAAAATGTCCGATACTATCTGCATAACTGACATTTTCGGTTTTACAAACAAAGCTAAAAGGAAATACTTATTTGATTTAAGGTTAATCAGAAAAGTTGTTTTTCAATTGACGAAATTTCTTAACCAAACTTAATTCCTGTTTAATTAATTAAATTAGAGCAATGAACTGAATGATCTACTTATTATGATTATCAATAGCAGTGAATTTAAGAGTTTTAATTAAATAACTGCATTGAATTGCTGCAACTATTTGTTATGTTTTTATTAAAATCATAACATAATGTGGACTATTTCACACGGGAAATATAAAGTTTAACGTGTACGTTATTAATTAACCTCTCATTCTATAAATATATATCTATTACAAAAGTAGCTTAGTTTGTGATGATAAAAAATAACGTACACGTTATACATATAATTTCTCTTACAGAATAGGCCCGAATAAATTGTTCCTTCAGTTTACTGCCGTTATTTAATTAATAATAATAATAAATAAACAAAAAAGGAAACAAATTAAAATCATCTAAATAAATTAAATAAAATTATTAGGCAGAAAGACCGATGGTCGATAGCCGTTTTCTAAGGACAACGTATAACATATTATAAGAATTATATTGTTAATTTATTGTATATAAAATTGTCTGCAGAAATAAAGATGTTATATATATAAAATTATTACATTATTTTAAACTGAAGTTATTAAATAAATATAATGTAAATTATTAAATAATATAAATTTATATGAATCATATAAATTCAGCTGATTGCAGTTATTTGATTAAATTAGTATTTATTACTAGCAGTTTTTATAAAATTTGAATATTTCAGCCACAAGCATAGCATATTTAAATTAAAAATAATTAATATTTTTTATTCACAAATGTGTATTTATTTTATTCAGGGAAGTAAAATATATTTGTGATATTTTAAAAAAGTGTAATTTACACTACTGTAAGTTGGTTGTGAAGACTGTTTAATTATTTATATTAAATTTATTGACCTTTCGTCTATTCGTTTTTTATACTAAATATCGGGGCTATTTTATAAAGTTTAACGTGTACGTTATTTTTTATAATTAAAATCTACGCAGTTTTTTTAATAGATGTATATACATAGAATGCGAATTTAATTATTTTATTTTAAGTTTAACGTTCACGTTACGTTAAACTTAAAATTTCTGGTACAGAATAGCCCTGCATATATTTCGGAAATTATGTTTCCATCTTCAGTGGTTTCTGAAATATATATTTAATAATAATATAATAAAATGAGTAAGATAATAGGATAGGATAATAATACACTTTGATTAAAACACTTGTATTAATTAAATATGTTTCACTACGAGTTAAGTAAGAAATTAATTCATTATATAGAAAGGACAATATTTTATTTATTTATATAATGTAATTTTCATGTATAATAAAAAATAGTCTGTTCAAGCAAGCAAGAAAGAAATAAAGATACCATTATTTATTATAAATATATGTAAAACAAATAACTTTGAATAAAGATATTGTAGTTTCGTTTCCACTCACCAATTTATTCTTTGATTTACTCTGTCTGTTTTCCGCCTCGATCCTCGCCTTCTCCACCACCTCGTCGAGGAACTCGTTGACCTCCCGCATCTTCTCCGGGTCGCTCTTGAACTCGCTCATCCTGGCGTCCAGGGGAAGGTCCAGCTTGAGCACCAGGTTATCCGTCGCCGTCATGTCGACGCTCTCCGGCCCTTTATCGCTGCTGCAACGGCGTTCGGCAGGACGTGCGTTGGTCGTCTGCAGGGCAACAGGGATATCGGGGCGCCATCGCCGTTCGGATGTCGACTGCCCCCCACCCTTAACCCACATTCCCTTCAGGGCGGCCGGCATCGACTGCGCTCGGGTTATTAAAGTACACATTTTAGATGCGGATTGGATTTTCATAGCGAAGGGAAATTAAATCAGCCGATTCCGGGTGAATATAAGTGAATGCGATTTAATTTTTAAATAATTTATTAAAATTATTGATTTGGTGCTATTCTTAGCGTTCATGTAGTGAAGTTAATAAATAAATGCATTTACGTTTTCATTATGAGAAAAAATATTTCAAATTTAAACAAACTCGTTAAAAAGTATAAACTTTAACTAATATGAAATGTGCATTCTTCAGTGGTATAATAACAGCACGAACCGAAGGCGAGTGTCATACAAAACAAAATACATGTAATTTTATAAATTATTGTTGTTTTTATTAAACACAATATAATTAATAATACAATTATTATTAATAATAATATAATATATTAATAATATTAATTACAAATAAAAGAATTATTTATATTATATGATTTTGCTATTATACATAAAACATGATTATCTTCTTCTAGAATTGGCTATCAACAAGAGGTTTTTCTGCCTGTACAATATATTATTTATTAATAATTGACTACTCGCCAAGGGCGCAGCCAAGATTTCTGTCCGATAGGGTTAAGTTGCAATATCACTCACACTAAATAATTTACTTCTTACATTGTTAATATATAAGTTATTAAAGTTTCAGCTAGAATTTTGAAAATCATTATTAAATTTCCTTTAACAGAATTAGAACCAAAAGCCGACGGAGAAACTTGTGAATTTCAGAACTTCCCATTTCCTGCACTAGCGCTCGTGGATCTGCAGTAACTCGCGTTGAACTTTCTAGAGGGTTCATGTATATTTCAGCATGCTTTTAGCGTCAATGGATTCATGCATAGAAATATGTTGTCCTTTGTCTTTGCAAAAGTTTATTTAATAAAAGATAGGAACAACTATTTTATGTTTTATTCGTAATTTTGAAATGTTTTTAATAAATTCTTCAATAAATTAGATTATTAATTTGAACAGCGGAAATTGTGAATTTTAAATAATCCACTATTTTGTATTCGTATGACTTATATTGGACAAATAAAGATATTATTAAATAAAACTGTTTTAGATAAAGTAAAAAATATTGTTAATTAAATAAGGATTATTTAAATAACTTCGACAAAGTGAATATATATATATTGTCTAAATAATTAAAAGAAGAGAAAATAATTAAGTCAAAAAAATTGCAATAGCTAAAAGAGAAAGTAATTAATTCTTACATTGTGTAAATTAATTGTTTTCAAATTTCATATTATTTAATTTAGAGTGTTTTCACTATGTGAATTATTTTTTACGAAGTGGAAACCTTAACAATGTAAAGTTTTTATTATTATTATATTCTTCTTGTGTGGGCCTTCGAAGTCTTGTTAATATTATATTATTAATGATTGTAAAAAATATGAGGTTATAGTTGAAATGTTTTCTTTATTTCGTATTTCTTAGGCGGAAGTCACCGATTGAACTATTGAACGAGAAAGGTCGAATCGATAAGGCGTGGAAATTAAGAATATAGGAACATTTTTTGTATGTCACGACATGTGTGAAATTATGTTCAACTAAATACACAATACAAGACATTACACTATTATCTATCTATAAATAAAAAAAATAATATTTTTTAAGTATTAAATTTAATTAATTTGATTTAAGAAAGAAAAAAAGATATTTTTATCTAAAAATTAAAAATTTTTCAGATTTTTTCTATCATATAAGTTCCAGTCTATATCTATTATAATATTTTTGATTTCTTCACATTCTTGATAACTTACAAAATTTTTAATAACAATATGTAAAGTTGTGTTAGTAGTCCGTCATGGGTTATCGACCATAGGTCTTTCTGCCATACATTTTTACATTTAATATTTATACATATGTTTTTTAATCTTTTTAGAGCGTTACACTTTTCTTATAAAATTTTTAATATGTAATTATAATTGTAATTTGGAAATGGAGATTCCGTTAATAAAGTAAATTGAAATTGAAAATTAATTTTTCTTATTTGCATTTGTTTATTATGTAACAAAAAAAATTTTTTTAATTTGAAACAATTTACTCACATATAATATACGTCAAAGTTATTCCCATGTTATTTCAGTTTCTTCATAATACAATTATAATAATCGCACAATTAAACCATCATTACCGGACGCAAAAAAAAACACAAGAAAATCCCAAAATCACTCTTCTCACTTCCTACCTCAATCAGAGGAGTGAACTCAGCGCAAATTTCGCGCAGCCTTCACAACGATAACAAAAAAAAAATCACAGATGCTATTGGAAATTTTCACTCCTCTCTTTTTCCAAACCGGATGTAGAGCTTTCCGCTTGCACGGCTCCGCGAGCACCATTACCGCGCTGCACGTCCGAATCAGTTCTTCACCTGACTCTGCGCTGATAAGGCTTAACGTATTCAGCTGGGCGATAAATTAAGTCACTCACCCGCAATTACCATATATTCGAACATACATTACGGTATTGCAGAAGTACTTCTGTTCTTGTCCAGTCCATGTGAGTGTTTAAGTGCGCGTTGGTGAAGTTTTGGTTTTTATTTTTTTTTTTTTTGTGGAAAATTTAGTTGATAATCCGATTCGTCATTGGGAACGATAATTTGGAGTAAAATTTGAATAAGTAAGTGTTGTAGATAAAGTGGGTTTATTATTTTTTTGGGGGGATTTTATCAGAGTTTTCTGTTGAGTTTTTTTATAAACAAGAAAAATTGTTTCATTTTTGAACACTGGATTATTATTGAAAACTTTTACATTTATTCATCAGGTAAGTTGATTAATAAAAAATACAAAATTATATATTATTTACAATATAAACTTCTGGCCAAAATTAACGCACGACTTTAATTAATCTAAATATTTACAATATAATCACAAAATAAAACTAAGTAAAATTGAAATAATAACGTGTATCTAGAAATTTTGTCCAGAAGTTTATATATGTTTTAAATATACGAAATGTTTATTAACCAGAGTTTTTTCGCCATTGATTAATAATTTCTTGAATATTTTTTTAATATTAAAATATTAATTGATGGCATTCGAGAAATGTTAAATTTACGTTATTCCTTATCATTATTATTTAAGTGAGTTTTAGTACAGAATAGCCCTGATTGTTTAAAAGTTTGACTAAGTTCTCACTTAATCAGTGGTGAAACATATTTAAATCTATACGTTTAATTAATTTCTCACTTAACCCGTGGTGAAACATTTTTGAATTAATTCAGGATGATTTAATTGAAATTAAAACACTTGAATTATTTAAATCTAAATATATACAAGGTGGTCGGAAAAATTGTGACATTCTTCAGGTAGAGGGTTTTTAGTAGAAAATTTAAGTAAGTATAAGTTTATCCTAAAGTAAGGGATATACTTTAAATATTTGTATAATTTTAAGAAATTCAGCTAGCAGCAAAGATTAAATAGAATCTAGTTGCTTCAATAATGAGATTTCACTGTAGATGAGGAAAACAAGAGTTGTTATGACAACTCAATTTAGAGAATTGTTGTCAATTTTGACAACTCACAAAAACGTAAATCTAAACGATTACAAAAAGAATGACATGGGTCTAGAAATAAGAATTGGTTTTGTACAGTGTTAATATGAATATAGTAGAAACTACACTGCCGGATTATGAAGATCTCGAATCGTTTGAGAGCAGGTCCCTGTCAAATGGAGGCATACCGTAATTTGATTAGGAAATTTGAAAGAACAGGATCTGTAATTACTTTAAAGTAAAGACGTTTGTTATAACTTTCAAATTAAATTATTCTTTGTATTTCACCACAAATGTTTCGCCACACTGTTGCTTCTTCTTTAGGTGGAGAAGAAGTTGTTCTTGTTTCTTCACCTGAAGAAGTAATGAATATGAACTTTCAACAACTATCAGCCACCTCGATTAATAGGATCTGTAATTGTTTAATCCCACTGGCTGTGGGGTTATTATTGAAGTGCCGCTCTCTATTCTAAACCATGTTTTTTTTTATTATTTGGGAGTAGGTCAGAAATAATTCCAAGATATTTGCAGATGGGAGAAGAAGAAAGAAATGTTTGGTTGATATTAATTTTGAATGGATAGTATTTTTTATATTTTCTTTTAATTGGGAATTTTTATTTATTGACGAAGTCCATGGAGACATATTCTCTGGGGCTGGAAGACAAGTTCCTATTATCTCAAATTCATAAATAAATTAAATAAAAATGATTTGAAAATAATTAATAAATTATTTCCACATTTAGCTCTGTGATTATTGACTTACTTATTGTTTTCTATTCATTCATAAATAAGACCAATTTTTTAACTTGTATAACAAAATGTTATATTTAGTGACTAAACTATCAATAATTCTCGCACACTAGAGGACAATAAATATATTCAATATTATAGTAAAGATTTTTGAATGCATGAGAATTTAAATTTAAAATCGACTCCTCTCACAATACAAAACATTCGCTGATAAATGAAACAGCAATAAGCGTTAGCGTTACATCAAAACACGCAATAGAATGATTTGTTGACATAACAAAGCCAATTAAATATTGGACAAAGAACGGCACCATTTTCAGGTGCTATTATTAGCGAAAGCAAAAAAGATCATTCTAAATGTATGTAATATATGAATAAAATTAGGTATTAGATTTGTGTTTTGTTTTTTTTTCACACAATGCGATTGCCAAGCAAACGTCATTCGCATTTCTATACAGGGCGGTCCATTTTGGTGGAAAACTTTTTTTTTATTTTAAGAGATATCGAAAAACCGTTAATGGCGAAAAAAAACTATCTTTAACCGTTTCCGGGTTATAATTATCATTTTTTGATGGTGCTTGTAACTTCGTCATTATCAAAAATAGACAAATATTAAAAACCCTTTATCAAAGCAACATTTTATGCTTTATTACAGGATGTCCGTATTTCGGTTGAATGCATGGGGATCTCGGTTATTTGAAGATGTTATATATATATATATATATATATATATATAGTTATATATCTTGGTTTGAGGAATTAGTAACATTTTTTTTGCGATAATTGGGACAGTTTTTGGGATTCTGCTAGTTTTGTCATATAGAAGCGTGTTAGATGGGTTATACAAGGGATTGTTTGGGTGATGTATGCTCTAACTTCCTTGTGGTGTACCTTCTACAAGCAAACAATTCCTTGCATACATGATGAGCATACATGATGATAATGTAGAAGAAGATATAGAAGAGGGGGGATGGAACGTGTGCATTTTTTTAGTAAAATTGAGGTGAGAGAGGTTAAGAAGATGGAAGGATATCTAATATAGAATAAAGCGTACACAATTTTTTGAGCTTGTTTTGTTTGTGTTGATAAGCTATTTTTTTTTTTTGATAAAGTATTGAAATTATTCACAAAGTCCTTTCATTATTTGAAGCACTGAATGGAGATTTGATATCATATGTAGTCGGTAACGCACTCGGCTAGAAATCGAGGGACATAGGTTCATATCCCATCAGAGATCACTTTAAATGAAACTAATAACAACACATTTAATGCTACTTTGTTGATGAAACTTTACCCAATTTGAAGCTATTATGTTTTTTTTTTAATTTCACTGTAATAGTGACAATCAAAAACATAATAGTTTATAAATAGAAAACAGTATTCATTCACTTGGTCACAGTTATTTAAATATATTAAATAAAAATGATTTGAAAATAATTAATAAATTATTAATTATTATTTTCAAATAATTAATGCCTTCACAATCAATAAAACGCATTAGAGATGATTATTTTCCACTTATATATATATATATATATCTTTATTCAGACAATAACTTTATATAATAATACAGTTTGCAGCCAGTCTGTCCTGAGCTATCGACCTGAGGTCTTTCTGCCCCACAGTGGTAGTTTAAATTATTTAAATTATATCTCAATGTTATACATTGAAATTTCTTAAATTCATACAAAGTCATTTGTACTATATTTCCATTTATATGATAAAAGTAACGTACACGTTAAATTTAACACCTCTCGTATAAAAAAAGCCCCGATTGATTATAAGACTGTGCTTCAATTCAAAAACGATTTCCACACTTTACATATTTTTTTCTTTCATTTTAGGTTTCTTTTCTAATAATGGTTTTGCTATGAACGGAAGGTTCTGTTTGCAGTTAATTTAGCCAATTAGTGCGCGAGGCATTCGCGTGTCCGCAAAATAAATAGCATGTTCGTCGATGTCATAATGCGCGGCATTGGCGCGATCCGCACGAAGGAGGCCGACTGTAAAAAGTGCCATCTTCAGAGATCCAACGCCATGTACAAGCCCACCAGGCCGACAGTCAAGAGTGCGGTGGTCAGTGCTTCTTGCGCCCGCTCCCGCAGGAGGTTCTTCGCCAAGAGGTGCTGCGTCGACAAGAAGCGACTGTTGGAGAACGTCGACGCTGGCGATATCGTTTATAGTGTCATCAGGTATTTTTAAATTGTTGTTTAAGAGAGCTAAATTGAAATTTAAAAGTTTGCCGGAATTTTTGTATATCTCAATTGCTTCCAACATGTTTAGTTGTTGAGAATTTGACATTTTTACAATTTTTAAATCGTTTAAAAAAATTTATGTTCAAATGTGATTATATGATTGGCAATTGCAAATTTAGATATTTTTTTGTTGCACATAATTATAAATTCAAGATGGGGCAGAACGATTTTAGTTCGATAGTCCAGACACATAAATATATTGTATATACTTTCTTTCTTTCTTTCTTTCTTTCTTTCTTTCTTTCTTTCTTTCTTTCTTTCTTTCTTTCTTTCTTTCTTTCTTTCTTTCTTTCTT
The DNA here is from genome assembly GCA_963082785.1 of Philonthus spinipes. Lineage (NCBI taxonomy): Eukaryota > Metazoa > Arthropoda > Insecta > Coleoptera > Staphylinidae > Philonthus > Philonthus spinipes. The sequence continues at coordinate 27,086,266 of OY720307.1, read as the reverse complement.
TCTTTCTTTCTTTCTTTCTTTCTTTCTTTCTTTCTTTCTTTCTTTCTTTCTTTCTTTCTTTCTTTCTTTCTTTCTTTCTTAATCTTATCCTCTTTTACCCGTTTTGGGTGTCGAGGTATTGTATATACATGACTGCTAATTAGTTGTATACGTTTATCCATGTATTTACTTTAATTCATAAGATTTAAAATAATTCTAAACACGAACGTTAAGCAACACGAAACGCTATTCGAGGAAACGCTTTACGATGCAAATTATTTGTCTAGATTAAATGATAACGAGAAAATTCGCGGCAATTAACCAATCCGGTTTAAAAATAGCCGTGATCCCGGCCAATTTTTCACTCGTTATCTCTGAAAAAAAAAAACAGACTCAGATGCATATGTTATCTAACTGCTGTTATTTTCTTTTCAGAAAGAATGTTCCGCATTCGAGAAGCATCGAAGCCGGCGAAACTATGGATAAAATCGGCGTTTCGACTATCCCGTGGATTTTAAAGTGGAAATACAGAAAAATTCATCCTGAGTAAGTTGACTTTTTTTAATTGCGAACAAAAAGTGGATTTTAATATAAAATCAAATATTTTTCACAGTGTTTTCGTTAATTATTAGATGAGAAATTATTAAACATAACTATCACATTTTAATGTAATTAATAGTTTTAATATTTAAACATTGGTAGTACATATTGTATGAAATAAATATGAATTAATTATTAAAAATCAATTAATAAAATAATTAAAACACAGACTCGATTGAATAACTTTAAATTCTCGACTAGTTTCGGCTATTTCAAGAGAATTTAAAATTTTAAATCTAATCTTTGTTTTATTGGTTGATTTTTAATAATCTATTCAAATTTAATTATATTTTAAACTATTTTAATGATCGGGATGGATTTAAAAATATGTTTGAGTCTATGATCCATAACAAAATGAACGTTATTCAATATATTGTTTGGAGGGTCACAGAGCTAAGCTATTGCAGGGTATTAGTTTATCGGATTACGAAGAAGCGTGGGAATCGGTTCTAGAAAGATACGATTTTAAAAATAAAATTAATTAGTTTCACCCGAACGGAACAGCATTTTACGAACTGCTCCTTGTAAACACGAATCGGGTTATGAATAAAGAAGGGTTTTAGATTCAATAACGCAAAGTGTAAGATCGCAACTAAAATATTAACAATTCAATGTTTCAAGATATTAACAATTTCTTTTCTATTTCTTGGATCAGTTATTAACAATTCCGTATTTATTAATTGTTTTCAAATTATTTTTATGTAATTTATTTAAATAACTGTGGCCAAGTGAATAAATACTTTCTTCTATTTATAAAAAGTGATAGGTTTAAAAATGTACTCCTATCACACATAAAAAAAGAAACAAGAAACAAGTACGAGCAAAGTATTTTAATTTTTAAACCAATCTCTTTTTACATTATCTATCACAAAGCAATAGCTTCAACCATCAATTATATCAAATTATTAAATTCCCCATTTTTTTTAGTACCAATTAAACGGCCGAATATTTAATTTAATTCAATTTTATTTGTGTGGATCGTGATTAAAATCATGCACTGTACCTCGACATTAATTAACACGCTCTGGTGACCCGTTCTTCTTCTATTGTTCCACGATGTTCGATTGTTTCATCGTTTTCCAAATATTCTCAATCGAAATGAAAGACGGGTGCGCGCGAGAGAAAAAATGGAACTCACGATTTGTGCGAATCGAACGAAATGTGGACGGACGTGTGTTGGACAATCTCATTGTCTGGTCCAAAAGGCGGAAATGCGGTGACGTCATCGTGGAAAAAAGCCCTGTACTCGCGTTAATTGACCGTTAACGTCTGATGAACAGTGGGTTTCTTTGAAGTGGTTCAATTTAACATTCCGCAAGACGGATTTATTTAATCTGAGATTATTCTAATCATTTGTTGATTGTTAAGGCTTTTACTTCGTTATTCTTTTTGAGTTCATTAAATCAAACACTGTTTTATTTTAACTTATGGTCATCATAAGAGATAAAATATTTTGCAATAATTATGGTTATTGACTTTGTAATTTTTCACAATTTCTTAAAATTTAGTTTTTGCATTTCTACCATTATGTTTTTTATTAACAATATTGTTTATAAATAAAAACTAATAAATGAAAATATCGAGCAGGTACAAAAAAAGTTTGTTAAATTTGTCATATTTTATCATATTTTTATCAATTTCACAGCTTGCATAATAAACAAAATATTACACCATTCCCATGCACTTCAACGTATAAAAAAACAACAATGATTTACAACCTTGATTACATAAACGCTTGTTTAAAAAAATATATACCATCTTCATTTTAAATAAATTAATTACAGTAATTAAAATCGCCAGCTTCCATTATTATTATTTTTTCTTTCCCTCTCCTTTCAATACCATCGTAAAATATGGAAACTCCATTCGGATAATTGCTTGTTTCTTATTTTCGACGTTAATTACAAACCCGACAAACCATCCTGGCGTAGCAACTGTATTGTTATTTTCTGAATGCAAAATAATGTTTTCTTTCGTCGCGTGATTTCGGGTCGATGGCTTTCTTATGTATATCATGTTTGAAATTTCTTTGTGAAATAATCATTAAAAAATGGTTATGGCTTTAGTGTATTTTTTTAATCCATTTTCTGAGGTGGATTGTTCTTCTTCATCTTCTCTTTCTGCCTTCATTGGTTTGCGTGTGTTTTGGCTGTGAAAATTACATTTGAGAATTGTTTATGAAAATTGTGTTTCTTCGCGAACTTTCTGTTTGAAATTTCCCTACGAAAATTCAGTTTGAAACTGAATTAGAAACATTTTTTTTTCAGTTTGAGGATTCTTTATACAAAAAATGTTCGAATTTTCCTTACGAAAATTCTGTTTGAAAATGTATCTGATTGATAAATTGTCTTTACAAAAATTCTGTTTGATGAAATTTCGTTATGAAAATTCTGTTTTCTGAAATTTATAAAATTTCTGATTGATGACATTTCTTTATGAAAATTCTGTTTCATAAAATTTAGTTATGAAAATTCTGTTTCATAAAATTTATAACAATTCTGATTGATGACATTTCTTTACGAAAATTCTGTTTGAGAATTCTTTACGAATATTTACGAAATTTCTGTTTGACAGAACATTCTGACATTCTGCTAGTATTTTTTTTTTTACGAAAATGCTGTTAAAAACTTCTTTATGAAAACTATGTTCTGCTTGCAATTTGTTTTCGAATATCCTGTTCGAAATCCCCCATTTTTAATTCCGCAATTGAAATCGTGATGAAATAAAATAATCCGCATGTGAAATAATGTTGTTGATATTAACAATAGAAAAAGAATAAAGCTCTGAGTGAAAAGGATTCGAGGAAGACACAACAAAAGGGATATTGGGAAATTTCGTTGTAATTAATTGTGGTTTTACAAAAAAAAAACTCCTTACATAATCCCGTAATTAATTACTTCAATATATATTTTGATTAAAATGCGAAATTTATTCATGTCATAATGAAGTAATGTACAAAAAAATAAGTAATTAATTATAACTTTTGAAAGAACAAAAACACAATTGAGTTTTGCAATGTACATATCTTATACAAATATATTTATTTATTTGTATTAAACAAATATATTCCTTTGAGCTATATGCGTTACATAAACTCGAGGCAATTCCGTACATGAAATATTCGGAGCTATTCCATATGTTAGGTTTAACGTAAAAGTTATTAATTAATTATAATCCGGGCTATTCCCTATGGGAAATGTTAAGTTTAACGTGTACGTTTTTAATTCACGTCACATTCTATGTATATCTATTAAAAACGCTGCTAATATAATAACATGCAAGTTAAACTTAACATTTCTATTACAGAATAGTCCCGTTAATCTTTTAACAGATATATACAAAAAATATTCATTATTAATTTTTATATTTTTCTGTACAAATTGAAATATATAATAAAAAATATAAATATTATATATCTGTTAATGGCTTATTTCCATAAAAAATAATAATAACAATGACCCAAATAATAATGGTGAAAAAGTAAAAAAAAGGAATTTCGCATAATTATATTAACGACGCATAACATTAATAATAAGTAAATATTCGTTGAAGAATAGGCAAAACGGATGTTGGGAAATTACAATGCAAAATACCAATAAACATATCTTAACGTGAGGAATATTGGGACATTTCGTCGTAATTAATTGTAGTTTTGCAAAACGAAAAGAAATTAATTGCAACGCATTCTTTACATAATTCCGTAATTAATTGCTTCAATATTAATTTGGCTGAAATGGGAAATTAATTCCAAGAATGTGGGTAATAAGAAATTGTTAATCACTTATGCAAGTGTAAAACAAGACATTATTTATATTAAATACAAATGATTTGAAAATAATTAATAAATTATTTCCACATTTAGCTCTGTGATTTTCGACTTACGTTACGTAAGTACGTTAAACAAATGCACATTAAAACAACTACTTCCCGGGCAAATACCCCTGCCAGACATTGAATTACATAATGTACACCTGTTGTTGTATATCAATAAAATATTGCATAATTACGTAACGTAAGTCAAAAGTCACAGAGCTAAATGTGGAAATAATTTATTAATTATTTTCAAATCATTTTTATTTAATTTATTTAAATAACTGTGACCAAGAGAATGAATACTCTTTTTTATTTATTTTAAATTAAAAACACTGTTTATTACTTTGTTTAACAATTAATATTATTTGTTATAGAAACAAAGTGTTTATAATTATTAATATTCAATAATACACAACGAAAGAGAAGCCTCAATAGTCATTAAAGATATAAATTTGTTATAAACGAAGTAGAAGCCTGCATAGTCCGTAAAGATATAAATTTGTTATATACGAAGTAGAAGCCTGCATAGTGATCAAAGATATAAATTTACTTTGATTAAAAATTTTAATCAAAGTATAATTATCTTCAAGTAACTCAATCAATCCAAAGATATAAATTTAGTTTATTCATTTTTATTTTTCCGAGAATTGACCATAAAGTAAGAGCTTTCACAACTCGAGCGCTTTTTTTCCACCCAGCTTGATCAATATCGTCCAGACAACAGTCGCCGGTGTCCGCATTCAACAAACAAGCCATTTGCGTTAAAGCCGCGAATTTTTTATTATTAAAACATAAACCGTTTTATGATAGCAGAAATATTTACATCTCCCGAACGAAAAGTCTGTTTATCCTCAATCGATTTCGACAGTGGTGCGTCCCAGTTTTCTCCGGCGGAAAATAGAATGGTCGATTTTAATTCAGTGATAACCTTCCCGCGATCGCGCCTGTAGTCGACAGTCTATTCGTGTTGTTTTGTGTTTTTTAGTTTTTATTTTCCCTGAAGTTGGTTTCGTAAAAGTGAAATATTTAAACAAAAATTGTGAAAGGGATGTTTCTTTTTGGAATACGCACCGGAAAGCAGAAAAAGTGAGTTCGCCGTAATTTATATTTTTCGAAATAATTTTTGTCAAATATTGTAGTTTTATTTATTTATTTATTTATACAAACCCAACAGACATGGTCCATTGACAGGGTTTACAATATTTACAAAATTATTTTATATGGCGAGAATAAAGTTCATAAAGTTTATAATTCATAATTTTTTATATATAGTTTTATATTATTTGAACAGGCGGAAAGACCACACGTTAAAAGTCATTTAATTAATATAAATTACATATTTGATTGCAACGAATTATTTTTTTCCATCCGAGTTTTTACTTGTTAATTGCTGAGGCTTCTATTTTGTTATATATTGTAAATCAATTTTAATAAACGAAACGCATTTAAATCCTTTGAGATTTATTTAACTACGTGAAATATATTTCAAATATAATGCATTTCATTTTATCAACAGGGAAATGTAATTGAAATAAAGCTGCAATTAAAGAGAATCCCGGCGCATTCACCATTTATTCATTCTCGCGAATCCTGCTTTGTTTAAACATTGGCAACCACATTCACATTCCTCAACCGCAACAACAAAAAATACAGCGAGCAACATAGGGTTGTATACATTTCAAACGTGCATAAACACAATTTAAGTATTATTCTAGTTATAGCACAGTTTGTAATTAGTAAATAATTATATAAATAAAGTATGATTTATTATAATTAATATTCCTCGCATTATTCACAAAGTAATTATTATATAATTAAAGTATTTATTACTTTAATTTAATTTGCATATTCTTTGGGGGAAAATTTATATAAAATCAAAAATGGAGACAGAAAGCAGACGTATACTATTTTATTTATTAATTTAGTTATCTAAATACTTCAAATAATAATAATCAAATAAATGGGTTTTGAGTTCACGTGAAGTGTTAGTATCAATAATAACACAAGAGTTTTTTCCTTACTTCACTTTTTAAAAACTCTTGTGTTATTATCAACTCTTTAATACTCTTCCTTACTTCACTTGTTTATTGAACACTAGATATATATTTCGAATACTGTATGTCCATTATCTATAGTTAAATATCAGTCAGCATTCTCTTGGTCACAGTTATTTAAATAAATTAAATAAAAAGTTTTATACAATTATTGATATTACATTTCATTATGAATTCCCTCTCAATAATATTTTTGTTCGGGATATTTATAGTCTCAATACTTTAATAATATGCCAATTACACTAATATTAAGTTAATTGTAAATGGTCCGCCGTATATCGAATAAATAAATAAATATCATGAAGTTTAAATTTTATTCGAGCATTAATAAAAAAAAATACATTACAATTTTACTTACTCTAATTTTCTTTATTGCCATCATATTCGCGGTGAATATCCACACGGTGTTGCTAATATCGATGCAGATATGTGATCACCTTTTGAGTCATTAATTTTGCGGTCGGTCTCGCGTTCCCTGAAACCCGAACTACGTGTGTTTACAGAAAACTCAATGATGTAACTTTGTATGAATGCGTTACATATGCATATTGAGCGGATTCCAAGAAGATGGCAATTTCCAGATATGCATACGTATATGTGATAATAATGAAAGTAATGAAGATAACATTCATGATTGTTTTAAGCAAGCAAGTATAAAATTATAGAAAAATAGCTTGAAACTAATAATATTGTTTATTTATTGTTAAATATGTTAGTTTTTTTATCAAAGAAATCATGATATGTGTTGCTAAACCAAATTTGGAGAGAAAACTATGAATGGGGTATTTTCAGATTTTCACATATTTCGAAAGAGCAATCTTTTCTTAATACAGGAAGCCAAATTAATTAGAAATCTGTTGACGAATTTTTAAATAATGATTTTTTTTTAAATTACGTTGAAGAAAATGAATTTATAATCAGCATAATTTCAACTTTGAGTGAAAATAATGGGAAAACTATGAATGGGGAATTTTTAAATTTTCACCCATTCCGAAAGAGCAATATTTTCTTAATACAGGAAGCTAAATTCATTGGAAATCCGTTGACGAATTTTTAAATTACAAATTTTTTAAACATTAAATTGAAGAAAATTAATGTAAAATCAGCATAAATTCAACTTTGAATGAAAATACTGGGAAAACCATGGATGGGGTATTTTTAGATTTTTACATATTCCGAAAGAGCAATCTTTTCTTTATTCTGGAAGCCAAATTAATTAGAAATCTGTTGAGGAATTTTTAAATTATGATTTTTTTAAAAGATGAAATTGAAGAAAATCAATCTAAAATCAACATAATTTTAATTATGATCGAAAATACTAGGAAAACTTTGAAAGGTGTATATTTTGATTTTCACATATTCTGAAAGATAGGTATTTTCTTAATGAAAAAACACAATTAATTGGAAATCCATTGTGGATTTATGAAATTATGAATTTTTTAATGATGATGTCAATTAAATTAGCCATAAACGAATTTTTTAGTGAAAATATTGGAAAAACTATGGATGGGTTATTTTCGGATTTTTGCATATTCTAAAAGATACTGATTTTCTTGATGTAAAAAGCACAATTAATTTGAATATTGTGCAGAGATTTTCGAGCAATCACAAAAGCTAGCCCAAAATCGAGATAAATACAAATTCGTGATGGAAATATCCTGAAAACTATGAATGGGATATTTTTAGATTGTTACATATTCTAAAAGGTATGGTTTTTCTTAAAATTAAAAATAAAATTAATTGGTAATCCTTTGCAAGATTTTCAAGTTATAATTTTTTTAATCATTAAATTCTATAAAATAAGGAATTGTTAAGTAAGTTTCAATTGATTTGTTTTTACATGTAAAACAAACCAATTGATTTGTTTTTACGAGTAAAACAAACCAAGTGAAACTTACTTAACAATTCCTTATTTTATAGAATTTAATGATTAAAAAAATCATAACTTGAAAATCCTGCAAAGGATTACCAATTAATTTTATTTTTAATTTTAAGAAAAACCTAATATTACTAAAATGTTTTACCAAGTGATTAATGAGACTCAAATTGAAAATCTATAAAATAAGCCTAAAATCGATTTTGAATGGAAGTATTAAAAAAATAATATTATGAATGAAGTAAATTTATAATTCACTAAAATTAGAAAGTATAATCAATCAACCTTCGCACTTCCTAAAGTTATCTCTTTAAAAAATAATTTGTCGACCCACATGCAGATAATCCACGCAAAGAACAATTAAAAACCAATCAACTAATTGATTTCCTTTAATGAACTTTCTAAAAGAGTGTCCTTCACCGGCATCGCTAAACATCGCGAGATCAGCAGGAAATCCACAAACTATTTCTGAGTGACTCACACAATGGAGACAGCAAGACCGGAGCCTGGTTCAGGTTGGCCGCGTCCGTGGATTCAGTCGTGGAATTTATATTTAGCGGTGCGCGTGTCCCACGTATCCGAATTGGTTTGTCAACAACGCCGGGCGTTGATTTTTTCTCTTCGAAAACAAAGAGGAATTTCAAATAAATTAAATTAGTGCAGTTTTTTTTTAATTTGGATTTTTGTGGAGACTGTTCGAAATGTCGAACGAGGATTTTATGATAAGGACCTTCGCCAGGCTGCAAACGCAGACTTCGGTCGAACCCCAAACAGAACATGATAAAAGGTACTTAAAAAAAATTATAAACACTTTTGTGTGTATATTTTTGTGTAGTTTAGTAATATTAAGAAATCTTATTCTTGTGTATTTTAATGACTCCAGTAAAATTGTTCTGTTGACCAGTGTTATTACAAGTCTTTTGTAACACTCACAAAAACTGATTTTGTTTACTTTTAAGTTTCATTTAAGTTACCCAATAGAATTATCATATAAAACGGTATAATACTATTAGGGAACCTAGAGGAGAGGATGAGTATTGTCCTATAAAAAAACTAAATAAGATTGAATTTTAAATTAAAGGCACTGGATATTATTTCCTTGATAATGACGATAAGTCGAAACTAGTTGGAAAATAAAAAAATAAGGGGAGAAAGACCGATGGTCGATAGTCATTTTCTGAGGCTTAACTAGATGTTTATGATTGTAATGTTGTAAATATATCAAAAAAATACCTTATTGATTTAAACAGGTATCACAAAGTAATGGTTTCAACCATCCAATATATTCTGTAAGTGTCATTTATATTTATCCATGTGGGATAATATGTTTACTACATCAGTGGAGAAAATTGATTTTATTTTAATTTGTGATAAAAGAAGTTGAGTTTCTAGTATTGAAAATATTTCACCAAGTGATAAATTGCATATTCTATTCATTCATCAAAATCAGACTGAAATTGATGCAAAACCAACTCATGCAAAATTTAATTAACTTCAAAATGGATACATTTTCTTAGGAGTCTTTTAAAAAACCTTCAAAAATATTTCATTCGATTCTTTCAACAACTCTTCAAAACTCGCTCAAAAAAAAAAACAAACGTTTGAATATTTCTTAAAATAAATCGCACTTGTTTTTCGCTTGGCATTCCTTTTCTTGCAACATTTCCATTCAGCACGATTGCATTTCTATTATTATATGCTAATAACACTCGCGCTGAGTCTAATTATAATTATTTATAGATTCAAACATGTAAATCAATTCGTGCCAGTGTGTTCCTGTTTTTTTTCTTTTGTTATTATTATTGTTATTATTTCGCGCACCTTATTTCTCGTTTCAAGGTCAGACCTGTGACTATTCCATTACGTGGAAAGTGCCTCAACAATGCCCGATTCGCATCTTATTGTTAATTAGTGAGCCGTCCTTGCTTTGTAACTCAATTTGCGGTTGAGACAGAGGAATTGTTTCGGATTTGAAAAAGTACTTTTCACAACCTTAGAAAATTGACCACTTTGCTTGATATAAGCTTAAAACCAAAGAGGAGTGAATGTGCTGGGAAAATATGGTATTTCCTGATTTTTACAGAATTTCTTAATACAAAACGCAAAATTAATTGGAAATCCGTTGTGGGATTTTTGAGTTTTTTTTTTTCAATACATTGAAGAAAATCAGCTAGAAATTGTCATAAATCCAATTGTGAATGGAATTGTGAATTGGAAAAATATGGTTGGTGTCTTTCAGCACTGCGCACCTGTTCTTTCCTATCCATTATCTACCATCTATAATTTGTCTATGAGGAATTGTTTCGGATTTAAAAAAGTACTTTTCAGAACCTTAGAAAATTGACCACTTTGCATGATATAAGCTTAAAACCAAAGAGGAGTGAATGTGCTGGGAAAATATGGTATTTCCTGATTTTTACAGAATTTCTTAATACAAAACGCAAAATTAATTGGAAATCCGTTGTGGGATTTTTGAGTTTTTTTTTCAATACATTGAAGAAAATCAGCTAGAAATTGTCATAAATCCAATTGTGAATGGAATTGTGAATGGGAAAAATATGGTTGGTGTCTTTCAGCACTGCGCACTTGTTATTTTCTATCCATCATCTATAATTTGTCTATACAGAAATCTGTATTTCCATATAAACCAAAAATTTGCCTCAAATCTTCAACAAATCAACGAAACACCTGAATCCTTTTTAGCCAACTATTTAATCTTGTTGCACTCTACTTATCTACCCATCAGCATGGATTTCGGAAAACATATGTCTCAGTCAATAATTTCAAGTCTAAATCTCACTTTACTTGCTCTGGTATTCCCCAAGGCTCAATGTTGGGGCCATTATTCTCCAATTTCTTGCAAAAAATCGATTTAGTTGGAAATCCTTGGCGGGGTTTTTGAGTTATTCCAGCCTAAATAAACGTCCAAACCAGCATACGCGTTTTCTTATCAGGATTTATGTGTGTGTGTGTGTTTACTTGTTAGTGTTTCGACCTGAAATCTAAATGTAATGTAAATTCACAGTTACAAACGTGTTTGGACGATTATGTGCACATAAAGTTGGATGAATGACGTAATGGGCCGGCCGGTGAAAACACGAGATACTCGGTCTGTGTATGTGTGTTCGAATGAGTGCTCACTTAGGTCAAGGATTATAATCGATTATAATCCGGTTCCGTAGTTTTGCAACTGGAACCAAATAAATAATATTAATTCTGCATGGGTAATAATATTTTTCGAAAATCATAATCACAGGTGTTTTTTTTTTATCTTTCTTTCAAAACGAAATTGTTGTAATGTATGAAGGTGTCGAATAAATTACTTAGTTGTTTATATTAAATAACTGTTACCAAGTGAATGAATAATACTCTTTTCTATTTACTTAATTATTGTTTTCACTACTGTTATATATATATTTCCGAATAGTTTCGGTCAGGCAAACAAATACAAAGATTTAAATTATTGTATTTATTTGAATATAAATACATTTAAATTCTACTCTGTAATTCCCATGTCTAAACTAGACATACAAACTTTACTAATTGTTAAGGCTTCTATTTTGTTATACATAGTTATAGATTATTGAAAACACTTTAACTGTTAGGTAATGACGTCGAAACTATAGTCACTAAATAAATTTCAGTTATGCAAATAAAGTTTAAAAAAAATGTTTTCATTAAACGTTGCATCAATGCTATATTAATTAAATTAAATAAAAATAATTTGAAAATAATTAATAAATTATTTCTACGTTTAGCTCTGTGGCATTTTTACTGCACATTAATTATTTTCAAATAATTTTTATTTAATTTAATGAAATAACTGTGATTAACTGAATGAATACCCTTTTCTAGCTATATTAATGTTTATAGTTCTTTTGATGTTCATGCAACGTTATTCGTCAACATTTTATTCAGTGGATTATTTAATTTGCAATTCATTATATAAAATATCCAATTAATAATCGACTTTTTTATTAATGGCAAATCTATTTTTAGAAAGATTTGCATAAGATTTAATGTTTGCTCTTAATAGATAAAAAAAACAGGTGGAAGCCTTGAGGAACACCTTCGCGTTGCCAATTATAAAAGATTTTCCGTTTTCATTTCATTGCAGTGAATGCATTTAATCGAACCAGACTTGTATTTGAAATTAACATACTTATATTGTTTTAATATAATTAATATTTCTGTTTCTATAAACCTTTCATTAATAGTCGGTTGATTGGCATAAAGGCTGTTGGCCGATTGTCGGTAAATAAAATAATAATATATTGTTAATTTAAATTGTTTTAATTAAAATATATCGTAAACAAAAATCTATTTGTAATTGGAGGCTCATTTAGCTGGACTTTCAATATGGTATCATGAATAAACAATCACTGACTCTTGCGAAACGCCATGAATAAGTCGTCTATAAATAAACGTTGCGGTATTTCAATAGTTTATAGATCGAACATGTGTTTTCTGATACAATCACTTATCGGATCAAAATGTAATATTCATGAATAAAGAAGAGGATATCAACATTTATATTTTATTAAAAAGAAAATTAATTGTTGATAACTGTTTTAGTTACGTTAAAAATATATATAAAAACACTCTTTCTATTCCTTTTAATTGCTAAATGTACAGGTTATCCTAATAAGAAAGGTTACTGGCCATATCACAAGAACTATGAGTCCTAGAACTTTCAAATTAAAAAACTAAATGTGAATTAAAGTGACCATGAGAAAATGCTGGAAATAATTTTTAAGTTCGTAACGCTTCCTGTAGGGGCGCAATTGAAAACAGTCGAAAAGCGATACTGCGATTATCTCAAAAAAGTTCTAATAAAGTGTAGATTTATTACACTTTTTTTTGTTTACATTATACATATAAATAATAAAGTGTAGTTTTATTAAACTTTTTAAAATCATGATGAGTTCATTAAACAAAAATGTTATAGACGTCTAACTTTTTAAAAGTTCGAATTTGCAACGAGCAAATGTCAAATAACTTTTGTTTTTTTTAACCGATTTTAACGATTTTATGTCATACGAAAGAACTTGTCATATATATATTATTATATAACCCCTATACCCTTTCGAGTGTCGGTTAACAAATTATTGACAATAATCACAAACATAAGTAACTTTATCGCCGCTATGTGGTGCCAAGTAAAAAAGTAGATAATTTTCCTATTTTTTTAGAAGCCTCAAAAATCGACAAAGTAGTAAATTGTTATTTATATATGTTCTTGTAAGTGTGCCAGTTCAAGTGTTGAGCAGTGTATATAAAATTGGACGTTGCTTTAAATAATGTTGTATAGTTAATAGCGTTATCTATGAAGTTTCATGCAAAATAACCAAACACAAATGAAGACTACACGAATGAGTGATAAATTAAGCGGATGCACGGTTAATTTACTCTGATTCAGCTCACGCGATCAATAATTTAGTTGAAAGGTTACCCACACAATAACTTGGGTTGCCTATTATTACTTTCGGTATATACTTTTTGCCACTTAATTAAATATGAGTTTGTTCAAACATCATTCATCTGATTACCATTTCGGTCTATCAGACCACAAGGCCCCTATTTTTGAAAATGATCGCACGTTTCAGTCGTACGCGACCGTCAAATTGACATGTAAATTCCTATTTGAATGACACATTTTGTACCATGGAAATTTACAATACATTTCAGGAATACAATCATAAGGTCCTTATTGCTTAATTTAGTCGCAGGTTTCGGTTGTATTCGACTGTTAAGTTGACATGTAAATGCCTATTTAAAAAAATACAAAGTTCGTACGATCGAAATGTAAGATCAGTTTCAGGAATACGGCCTCAGTGTGTTCTATTAACATTGTAGAGCCAGCCAGTAAGGTAATCTGTAGTAGAGCACATATTACATTCTATTATCTATTAATTTTCTATGTTACATTCATTGACGACGCCATGTAAAAATTAGGCAACAGATGGCGCTTTACGCTATTGATAAAATTTGCGGGAAACTTATAATAAAATGAATCTGTTATTGATTTTTCAGTCCGTCTGTAACGTATGATGATAATTGTTTGTTATAATAATAATAATAATATTAATATTACAACAAATCCATATAATTTTTCATTTTAATAAACGCGTGTTTATTTTGTGATAATAAATCCCGTTTTTTTACGCACGTAATAATTTGATTATTTCCCCTAAATATACGTGTGTATTAACGCCGAAGCAACTCGGGTTGCCTATATCGATTCCCAGCAGTCATTTGTTTCACGCGCACACGTATAAAAGCTGATAACACTGAATCTAATGAAGTTAACCTTCAATCGAGTAGCCAAGCGTACGTACAGAGAAAAACAAAATGTACGCAATCACAGGTGTTTTTTTGAACGGAAACGTCAGTTGTAAATTGTTGAGAGTGTGCGGCGGTAATACGAGGAAGATGCATTTGATTTGCGACAAGGCGTACGTGAATGGGAAATGGATCGGAGCGGCCAGTGGGAAACAATTCGAGGTTACGAATCCTGCGGACGGGAAAGTGATTGCTTCGGTGCCGGACATGAACGCCGGGGATGCGAGTCTGGCGATACGCTCGGCGAAGGAGGCTTTCGGTGAATGGGGAAGCACCACGGCTAAGGAGCGGGGGTTGTTGCTGCGGAAGTGGTTCGAGCTGATGGTGGAGAACGGGGAGGATCTGGCGAGGATCATGACGGCGGAATCGGGGAAGCCGTTGGTTGAGTCGAGGGGTGAGGTTGGATATGGGAATGGGTTTATTGAATGGTTTTCGGAGGAGACGAGGAGGATTAGGGGGGAGATTATTCCGGCGCCGGTTACCAGTAAGAAGATAATGGTGGAAAGACAGCCGATTGGGGTAGCTGCTTTGATAACACCATGGAATTTCCCGCATGCGATGATTACAAGAAAAGCCGGCGCCGCTTTGGCTGCCGGATGTACCTGTGTTATCAAACCCGCTGAGGATACCCCTTTAACAGCACTGGCTTTAGCTAAATTAGCAGAGACGGCTGGATTCCCGAAAGGAGTCATCAATGTAATTACTTGCGCCCGCGGAAACGCCGCTGAAGTCGGAAACATTTTATGCACCTCAGATGATGTAGCTGGGATATCCTTCACTGGCTCAACCGAAGTTGGTAAACTTCTCTACAAACAATGCTCAGGAGGAATTAAAAGACTCGGATTGGAACTAGGAGGAAACGCTCCATTCATAGTCTTCAACTCAGCTGATATCGATAAAGCCGTTTTAGGTGCAATGGCTTCGAAATTCCGCAACTGTGGACAAACCTGCGTCTCCGCGAACCGTTTCCTAGTCCAATCCGGAATCCACGATGAATTCGTCGCGAAATTCAAAACAGCCATCTCGCGAATCCAATTAGGAGACGGAAGCTGCGAGACCGTAACAGCCGGTCCTTTAATCAACCAAGCCCAATTCGCGAAAGTCTCCGAAATCGTCGAAGACGCCGTCAAAAAGGGCGCTACGGTTGAAATCGGCGGCGGGCCAGCCGCCGACAAAGGCAAGCTCTTCTACAACCCCACCATGCTCACCAACATCAACGACACGATGCGCGTCTTCAGCGAGGAAGTCTTCGGGCCGGTCGCGACGATCATTAAATTCGACAGCGAGGAGGAAGGGGTGCGCATCGCGAACGACACGAAAAGGGGATTGGCCGGGTATTTCTACTCGCAGGATTTGGGCCAGGTGTTCCGCGTGGCCAGGCAATTGGAGGTGGGGATGTTGGGGGTGAACGAGGGCTTGATTTCCACGCCGGAAGCGCCGTTCGGCGGCGTGAAAGAATCCGGACTGGGGAGGGAGGGGTCGCATCACGGAATCGAGGAATACACCTATTACAAATATATTTGTATTGGGAATTTGTGAAATCGATAATGAACGAAATGGGAATGTTGCTGGGGATTGAAGTAATCTTAAAATCAACCCTCGGCAACAAAATAATGTAAGCATGAATAGGATAAATAATTGTATATTAATTTAATTTTATATTTAGTTCAATTATTTTAATTATGGTGATTTAGTAAGCAATAATTTAGCGCTTAGATTCTAAAAATTCACTGTTTTGTTAAGTTTTTGTTAAGTTTGCGCTTATTGTTAGTTTTAAGCATTATATTGTGGAAATTGGAGGCTTCTCATCTTGTTATCTATTACGATGACTTCAGTTTCGACTACAACCAATTTAATTTGCGAGTCTTAACCAGTAGCGCATCCAGTCATTTTTTCTTGTAGACTCTGAAAATTCATCCCGCGAAAATTTTAAATCCATCAAAGAACTATACAAAGAGGGAAGTAATTTTCCCCTCTACCAACGATTTTTGTAACACAATAAAGGGTGGGGGGATAATTCCCGAGAATTATATTCAAGTGCGCGTCGCATTCTGTATTTCCTAGTCCTCAAAAAGCACTAAACTCCGACTGTAAAAAAAATGAATGAAGATGTGACCCGTGGATGTCTATAACAACAGAAAGAAGTTTCCTGTCTACCTGGATTTTCAAGCGAGTTACGATTATATATAAGGACTAGCAGCCGGAAACCGTTTTCAAACGAAATTTCGATTTTTTTTAATACTTATCAACGTCAAATTGCGACCAGAATGCAACGCGTCCCTAGTACTCAAAAAGTACTATACTCCGGCAGTTAGAAAAATCTAAAAAATTTTAAATCGTAGAGATGTCTATAAAAATAGACAGAATTTTCCAGTCTACGTGAGTTACGATTATATATATAAGGTAAGGACAACGGTAACAAAATTATTTTCATCCAAATATTCTTTTGTAGGGTTTTTTTTAAATCATTTATAAGTCATTGTTTTAAAAACCCTCCAAAAAAGTAGTTGGATGAAAATAGGTTATACGGGGCCAGTGAGAGGTAAGTTAGCCTCATGTAAACTGCGACCTATTGTTCTGTGTATGAAAATAATTTTGTTACCGTTGTCCTCATTTATAAGTGTTTTTTTTAACCATTCAAAAGAATTGTTAGATTAAAATGATTTTGATGCCTTTGTATTAGATAAAAATTAAATAGTATATAACATAACCAGAAGGATCTCCCTCCATCTGTATCCGCTCTTGCCTTGGCTCAATTCCTCCACAAATTACAAAATAAGCCATAACTGCGATATTACTTTTATCATTATCCAACCACAGATATTTGTTTTATTTGTTACCATCCGCATGTAGTACATTAGTTAAGTAAATTAAGCGAACAAACTAGTCTGTAAACGTTTAGTATTAATTAGGAGCATTTCAATGAATGCGATCCACTGTGATGTCAAAATGTCTTCCAAGAGAGTGTAAAAAAAAACGTCTTCCCTTTTAGATCGCGTGCGTATGAATGGAATTAAATGCAAATGTTATTTACGAATTGCGTTTCATTTACGCTCGTCCCGTCCAATTCCCAATCCGCACTTGACCCGGTTCAACCGTATAAATAGATCTGTGTGAATCGTGCTTTTGAATCGCGATGATTTAATAGACACACACAAATAGTCTATTAAAGCTTGTCGAAATATTATTGAAAAGTTTGTATAGAGGATGAGGTTATAAAGAAGATAACTTTTAATTTAAACACTTAACTTTTAAGTTTATTATTTAGCAGATGTACGTTTCGGTCACAAAGTAACAATTATCTATTTGTTGATTGTTAAGGCTTTCACTTGGTTATACATTTTGAGTTTATTAAATAAAATACTTTCTCACTTTGTTTGTATAACTTGTTATACAATAATCAATGGTCTGAGACTGCTTTCATCTATAAAGAAGATGTAAATGTAGGTGATGATTGAAGGTAGGTGAAAAGCAAAGAAAGCATAAGATGATTATATTAAATTAAACTAAGAGAATATTTTTGTCTTTTAATCATTCGAAGCAAAAAAATACGAACACATGTAATTGCTTTCATACACATTCAGTAGTGTATTTAGTTATTTCATCTGGGTAGGCTCCGTCTTGCACGAAATATTCGCGTCCGTGCGTTAAGTTTCACTTATCGTACTAGTTATATTATACACTATTTTATAATATTTTAAATTAAATCAGTGTTATTCCATTAATAATGGTAACTTTGTGTCTAAAATGTAATTTGGTAAATCAAATAAAGTGTGAAGAAAGGTTATTAATGTTTTATTTATGTATCTATATATATATATATATATATATATATAATGACCCTTTCTACTGCTTTCTTAAGGCAACTGTTTAAGACCTATCGAATGGACATTTTAAAAACAATTCCTTATTATTTTTGAAGCTCAACTTTTATGGAAACATATTGAGATATGCATGCAAAAGAAATGCACTTTTTACGACGATTTCAACGATATGTCGCTTGTAGGCATTTGCTAATTTTATGCTGTGTTGACGTTTCCATGGCAACCAAACAATGCCCAGTCGTTATGCAAAGGTTGACATTTTGTTTAAAAAGAAGACTGTTATCGACATTATGCCATTGTAGCCATACAGTCAAAATATTTTTTACAATACTAGATATGTGGCACATTATTGAAATCAGCGTAAAAAATGCTGTTCAATTATATGCATATCTCCATAATAAAAAACAAAAACTAATCGATTTGCAGATTAAAAAAAAATATTTGTTGAGTTGTAAAAAGTTGTTTTAAGAATGTTTATATAGTTTTTTTCAGTATATGACGAATAAATTCATAATTTCTTGAGTGGTATACACATTCATTTTAATATTAGTCGAACGAAGAGTTCAAAAATATTGAAACATTGAAAATAATTTTTTCCACATTCGTTTCAGTGAATATTGACAGTAGCCTACTATGGAACACTAATAATTCAAGATGTCGCTGGTCTATTTATCTTGTTCTTATTAGAAGTTATAGGCATTTTTCGAAACGTCAATTTGAGGTTAAAATTAGACAAACAAAAATATCTCAAAAACTCTAAGAGTTATGTAGACATAGTGGTTAGGATAATTGTGTGGTAAGGCAATTTAACGGGAAATTCGAAAAAAATATATAATATTAAATAATTATAATAATATAATTATAGAGTGTTCCATTTAAAATAACAAACTTGGTAGCCATTTCCGGTACAACCGGAAGTGAAAGAAAGACAAAAATTTCCATGAGGAAATTTTCGTACAATATAGAATATTTTCAAATTTTTCCGCAGTCAAGAATTCTGAAAACTTTTAATGGCCGTTATCCGCGGCCCATCCTGTATATACATATTATATTAAGTAACGTTCCTTTTGTTGTTTTTCTCGGATCGAAATTTGTTGCATTATGCAACATTTTATTGATATGCAACAGCAGGTGTACATTATGTAATTCAATGTCCGGCGTGGGTATTTGCCCGGGAAGTAGTTGTTTTAATGTGCATTTGTTTAATGTACTTACGTAACGTAAGTCAAAATATCTCAGAGCGAAATGTAGAAATAATTTATTAATTATTTTCAAATCATTTTAATTTAATATACATATTTGCATTAATCCATTCCCATTAATTTGGATAACAAAAGTGGAGGAATCATTCAACATAATCTATCCTTACTTTCACAACAAACTCAGTTATTGCATTAAAGAGCTTCTGTCAAAAAAACCGTTTTCAACTTTCAAGGTTGCAGCAAATCGATGGGGGCTTCTTCGAAAAGTTCGGCTCCCAGTTGGAAGAGCATTCGAAGGTAGCTACGGCCGAAGAGCAATTGGAGCAGGAAAGGGCGGCCGAAGACGCGGCCAAAACAATCGAGTCCATTCCGGAGGAGGATGAAAACGGGGAGGAGTCTAAAGAGAACACATGCTCCGCGGAGGGAACCTCCACCGAGGGTAGGGCGGATTTCGAGATCGTCTTCGCCGCGTCGTCCGATTCCGAAGAGGAGGACAAGAGCTCGAAAGGGGACTACATGGCGCTCGCATGGAATGTAAGTACAAAAAAAAGAAGAAGATGTGTCAATACAGAAAAAATAAAGCACTTATGTATTAAATAAATGGGTTTTGAGTTCACGTGAAGTGTTAGTATCAATAATAACACACTAGTTTTTTCCTTACTTCACTTTTTATTTATGTATTATGTTAAAATTGCTTATGATTTATCACTTGATGAAACATGTTTATAATATAAATGATTGAATAGTGGAAGTGTCAAAATAGGGTTTTGTAGATCATAAAAACTTAAAAAAATAATTTTAATTTTATTGAAATTATAACAGAACAAACCAAGTGAATGAATACTATTTTCTATTGAAATCAATTAATTATTTTCTCGAAATTTGACTTACGCAAGTACTTTAAAACAAACATCCATTGAAACAACTACTTATTGAGAAAATTCCCCGCCAGATATTGAATTACGTATTGGACAGTGTTGCAAGGCAATAACATACTGTATAATGCAACAATTTTTGATTCGAGAATATTTAATGCAATGAACGAAAACACGTTACGTAACATAATGCCATCTTCAGACACGTGTTTCGGGATGTATTCCTCGTCAATACAACTCTGCCTTATATGCAAATGTCCATTGTATAGTTTAATGCCTGGCGTTGTATTTGTCCGAGAAGTAGTTGTTTCAATTGATTAACCTATTAAAGGTCACTGCGTTTTTTTTTAATTATGAAAATAAAAGTATAATTATTAACTAAAGTGCCCCCGTAGATACTACTAAAAAATCTTTTTGTAAATCTTTGTAAATATAATTTATTCAAACAATAAATTTCTTTACGATAAACAAAAACGTCATACAATCCATACTTCAAAGGAAGATAACTTTAATTAAAAATGATATTTTATTTTTAGTTTTCTCAATTCTATTTATTTAATCATATATTTTTTAATAGAATATGTCTAGTTGTTTTGCTTGTTTCATTTGAATGACTGAGTCAACTTTCAGTGTCAAGTGTCTGAGAGTTGGTGGCCTTCCAAAGTTTTCGACGGGCCAATATTGCAGGATTTCTTTATAATTAGAGACTCGAATGAGGATCACCTCGGCCTTAACACATTTTTGCGTTTATCTTTTGTAACCGTAAATAAATAGTGACGAATTAAAGAGAAACGCATATTAGGTACATTTTTCGGTGGGGAATTATTTAGAATGAGATGAGAAAAACGGGTTTTCCAGTCTATCAAGTGTAAATTAATTGTAATAAAGCACACTTATTCAGGTTATTTATTTATCGAAAAACCCAACAGCACAAAGGACAAATTAGGGATTGCATAAATTGAATAAACTAATTATCATACAAGTTTCGCTTAAACTTGTTTCCCTTCGTAAAACATAAGACACTTTGAGATTACTACGACACTCTGAGTAAGTTGTAGTAGTGAGTGTAGTAATCTCAGAGTGTCGTATTTTTTTATTCAATTTGATTCTTAATACAGACGAGAGATGGCCAACGACCTGTATAGTGCTCTACATTTTCTTTTTTCTTTCTATAATTTAATTTAAACTCTTGAGTAACTAATTTCAACGGTTATTCCATTGAATGTCGACTGTAGTATATATTAGCTAAATAAATGACGTATTTTGAGAAAAATAAATTCATCAATTTCCTTATCAAATGCCGTTTTAACACACAAAATTGCGGTGAAGTGTACTATAATTTTAAATAGCCTTTCCCAACAATTAAAATATTCTTAATTTATTCGGTAATGAAAATCAAGTTCAAAGATAATCTAAATAGAGTAGACATATTTTATTAATTTCTCACTTCACACTTAGTGAAACATTTTTGAAGATTAAAAAAAAAACAAACAGAATAAAACACTTGGTTTATTTCACTTAATAACAAATAAAAAAAAATGGGCTGTGGAAGGGGAAATCCAGTTATGGACGGAGTGTGGGACTCCTTCCAGTCAGATGTTAACTGGAAGCCTACCCACTAAAACCCCTCTCACTTTACCGGCTTCGACTGCTAAGGTGAAATAAACCAAGTGATTCTGTATTTTTGACATATTTCTAACTTTATAACCTCATCAAATCGGTCTACTTTGGATATTTTATTTTTTCGCGCACTGTACTTATTTAAAAAAGTTAAAATATTCAAAGTAGACCGATTTAATGATGTTATAAAGTTAAAATGTCAAAAATACTAAATAAAATATTTATTCTTCATATTTTTGATTATTAATATACATTTTAGTTCAATTTAACATTATCAAACGCTTGAGAATTACATCCATCCCGATTCTCGTACTCTCAATCCGAACAATTTTCTCTATTCTGCACTCCAATTGAATAAACGCCAACCATTTGTTGCGATCACATAATAAATCACATCCTTTTCGGCGTTTTTTTTTCTTTCTTTCGTTGTTGTCGTTGCTGTCGTCATCGATCTGCGTGGAGCAATCAAAACTTACTATCACATTCAGATCGGTTTCATGCCTCCCTTACGCAAGAGTCTAATCACACCGCCGTTTAAATATAAGCCAGGCGTCGCGAAGCGATTTTATTTTCGGACACGGATATTAATGGAATCGGGCTTTATTAACCGTTGAAGGTTAATCGACGGGTTTGATTTAATCCATAATAGTCTTTGATCTATTTGTGTTCTGAAAAAAAAAATGCACCAAACAAAAGCGTTTTTTTTTTAAATAGTTTTATCTAGTTAATAATAGCCAGCGAGGCATTTATTTAGTTACTTAAAAAAAGAAGGACAATTACACCCCGTTTGTGTAATACCCATTTGTGTGTGTGTGATTTTTTTCTTTGTGGAAACGTTTTTTTGTGGTGCAAGAATTGTGATAACGCTATAATGGGATGCACAGCAAATCACGTATCGGACGTAACTCTGATATGATTATTTATGTAAATAAAAGTTTATGTAAAACCCAATAAAATATCCACGAGGGGAAGCCTACGTGATTTATCTCCACAATTACAAGTCCTTAAAGATAGCGACAAAGAAAATTATTTGGTTTGCGAAATGTTGATTAGTCATTCCAAGAAACCTGGAAAATTGCAATGATTCAATGTATTGTATTGTAAACTGTGGAGTAGAAAAGGGTTTGATATGCTAAAATATTATAGCCGTTTTTCTTGTTGCACTTCCTCTTCATCTGTGGTTAATCCAAGAATTTAGTTGTTTCCCCTAGTTTTTGCATTTTTTTTGATCATATTTCGGGGGGTGATACAAATTAACGATCTCAGTGAGATGAATTGTATTTGCATGATGAGAACAGGAGTTTGATGACTTTTCTTTTCTGATGTGGCTTAGGAGAAAAAGGAAGAAAAGTGTGGATGTGTGAAGCGTATGGGATGAAAATGGAAGTTATATTAAATTAAATAAAATAAAACAAAGATGATTCACACATTTGCAGCTATTTAAATTACAATGAAATTAAACAAGGAAAATTTTTGGCAATGATCAATAAAATTCGATCAATCCTTTTTTCCAACTGCAAAAAGTTATATTGCCATTTTCATCGCATACATTATATTGCCATTTTCATACCATACGATAGTTGTATCCTACCTCTAGTTAACTGCAAAACATTCAAAGAAACAAACAAAAAATCATTCAGTATATTCCACCAATCCCAAGCCACGAAAACTCAATTATTGATGATTATAAAATTTAGGAAACTCACTGAACGTATTAATTATGTTGTATTCTACAAGTTAAGTATCTTTGGTTTTTGTTCGCCGTCTGTATCATTACATACAGACTTATTTTAATGAACGTAAAGCATACGCGGTTGTCAATGGATTCAAATACTGTCGAAATGACAATCGAGCCCTTTTAATAATTTAAAACTATTTCAATTTTTTCTGTTTAAAAAATTAATGCAAATATAACGTGCACTAAATACTAATAAAGGCGCTGAAAATAACTGAAGTAGGTCATGATTGCGCGTCTTGTTGCTCCTCCGAGATGCTCAGTCCCGGAGCTCTTGTCTTTCAAGTGGTCTTAATAACTCCTGGCGGGACTTTCAGGCGCATATTTGCCCGGAATTTTAATTGCCTCGCGATGAATGAAGTACTCGCACAACACTCTTGATATTAAGCAAGAGTAAAGCATGTTTATGCAATAAAAAATCTAATAGTAAACAAAAAAAGAAAATATTTTGAATTAGAAGAATGTTTGCTTGCTGGTGCTAACTCTAAGGAACTAGAATCTTGAAATAAATCGAAAAAAGATGATCGACAGAATATATCCATAGAATGCAAAATGGAGAATCGATAACAATTCCAATAAAACCCTTTCTTTTCCTTTCAAAACTCCTAATTTTTTTTTTTGATCAAAAATTGTCAACGTTACAATCATATCATCGACAACTTGTAAATACCTGGGTATTATACTTGATGCAAAACTTTTCTTTATAACTCACACAAAAAACCTTAAAGCCCTGTTTGCTTTGTTGATTTGTGCGATATTTCTGTTATTTTTTTAATTAATTCCTTTATTTTATCTTAATTATTCATGGTAAAAAAACGGGATATGAAAACCACAAGTATGGGGATTATCCAGTGAGCAAAAATAATGATAATAGCTTTCAAAAAAAAAACGTGGGTCAAAGGTTTTATTTATACGAATCCTTAACCATCCTTAATTCCCTTCTTGGTAATCCCCCGCATCAATTCAAATCTGCTGCGTTACGTGTACACAAAAAAAGAGACAATAAAGAAAGATCCGCGGGTTCCAGGGAATTCCCATCAATTAACTTTCTAGGGATTTTTTTCAGCGTCTCTCTCTTTTTCTCGGCCCAAACGAACGTACGTACGAACGAATCCGCCGGCCACTTATCAGCAGCGCGAAAATTCGCGTTGGGTATTGACCAGAATAGAATTGGCACAACGGCTGTGTCCGCTCGACGCGCTCCGAGTCTCTCTCCGCGTTCGGGATTTCGAGTTTAGTCTTATTTTAATTGATTTTTTAAAAAAGTATGTTTAAGTGAATAAAAGTTTGAAAGATTTGAAGAGCGCGAAAATGATCGCGAACGGGACTTCGGTGACGAGTCTGCATCGGCTCCATGTGCGCAAATCGGGAACATTCCAGCGGCAAAAGTCCTTGCCCAGGAATACGTTTCGCGGGATTAAGAAGGAGGAAATCAGACAACAGACTGAGATGTATATAGCGAATATGACTGTAAGATGTGTTTTTGTTTGGCTTGTCAATTTAATTCCTCACTTTGCACTTGCGTTAGATAAATAAAACCACTCAAATATTTACTAATTCGGTTGAATTTGGTCAATAACCAAGTTGCAAATTGTACATTAAATACGTGTTATACGATTATTACGTTAATATACAGGATTATTGTAAGTAATGGATTCATTTGTAAAAAAATCGTATTTAGTAAAATACAAATAAAAAATTAACAATCTTTGTAGCCATGAAAGATTTAATACATTATTATGATTTTTACTATTATGATTTCAGAAATGCTAAATATCCTGAAATAAATAAGTATATTTCTTCTTTTTGTGTGGAGTGACTTTTAAAATCCATCTTTGGGTATCTGCCATGCTGTTGATGTGTTTTATTCAATTATTAACTCAGCTATTGAATAGTTTGTGTCCAGGAAAAAAGTTAAGTGTGTTGTTAGATATCTAAAGTGGTTTAATAGTAATTTAATTTACTTAATTAATCAAAAAAAGGAGGCTCACGCGAGATACAAAAATTCCAATTTATACTCTGATTATTTAGTATTCGATACATTATATAGAAAAGAGTATTCATTCACTTGGTCACAGTTATTTGAATATATTAAATAAAAATTATTTGAAAAATAATATTAATAAATTATTTCCACATTTAGCTCTGTGACTTTTGAATGTGGAAATAATTTATTAATTATTTTCAAATCATTTTTATTTAATATTCGATACATTACGTCAAAATTGTAATTATTTAAGTACATTACTAAATGAGATAAGTAACTTAAAAGACTCAACTTCTACTGGACCGGGTGGATTTCCAAATTGTTTTCTTAAAAAATGTGCATATTCCATCTGTCATCCGTTAACAATACTCTATAACCCATCTTTATCTCAGCAACTGTTTCCGGCCATTTGGAAAGGAAGTTTTATTACCCCTATTTTCAAAAATGAGGATCGCTCCGATGTTACTAATTATTGAGGCATATGCGTTCAATTAGCGATTCCAAAATTGTTGGATAAGTTAGTTAGTAAACAACTTAACTGGTTGTTAAAAAATGTAATAGTTGATGAACAGCATGGTTTTATTCAAGGTAGGTCCATATCAACCAATCTTTTAATATATCAAAAATATGTGTTAGAAGCTTTGGAAGGCCATTGTCTGGTAGATAATTCAATCGAAATCCGCCTCATTATATGTTTACCATTGATAATGGTCACGTGGTCACCGAAATGTACATCTGGTACAAATAAACCATTTCAAGAAAGTTAAACAGTGAATTATTTATTTATTACAAGATTTTCAAAGTAACTCATTCACATCTATTCAAATACAAGAAAGATTCAAGAAAGTTAAGAATATTTCGTATCTTTATTATTTATCAATTAATTTCTTATTTATTCCCTTAGATCGATGAATTATACTCAGAGCTGCTCTACGAAATCCTGCACAATGTCGGCTGCGACGCGACGTGCGACATCGGCCAGGGCGAGCTGTTCCTCTACTTGCAGGAAGCGTTCAAGATGAGCAACGAGCGGCACCAAGAGCTTTACGACGAGGCCGAACGCAGGGAGGCCCCGAAGCTGATGCTCAACGTGGAAGTGATAGAAGCCAAAGACTTGAAACCGAAAGACTCCAACGGACTCAGCGATCCGTTTGTTACCCTGTTCCTCCTTTCGAATTCCGCGCATAGATATAACACGTCCGTTAAAGTGAACACGCTTACTCCAACTTGGGAAGAACACTTTCCGTTGTAAGTATATAACGTTGTTTTTTTAATGATTTTAATAAAGTGCTTCATGTGAAATTCCTTTCAATATTTGAGCATTAAATTACATTTCATGTTCAAGCAGCATTCATCTAGCGTATGGATAACTAGTGATGGCCATTTCGGTCTTTCGAACCTCATCAGACTAGCGTGCTCCATATGCAAATGCCTTAATGAAGGCGGCTGAACAGATTTTGTTTTGCTTGTAAACAAGCGAGAAAATTAATCAAATTAAAAAGTCATATTATCACAATGAAAACGGACAAAATTTCAGGAATTTCGAAGATTTCTGTGACCTTCGCATAAAAACTTCAAAAACCAAGTCATAAATATGGTGGAAATGTTTCACATTTCAGTTGTAATTGAATTAAAAGAAAATTATTTCACTTCTAGACCTATATCCAACAACGCAGATGACATGCTGTGCATTGAAGTGTGGGATTTCGACCCGGCGGAGAGCGTCAAGGAGAAGATGGGCAAGTTCTTCGAGATAAAGGGGATCAAAGGAGTGAGAAAATTCATGAAGGAAATCGCCTTGACCGCGACAACCGGCCAACACGACAACGAGCTCATTGGCACCGCGAAAATTCCCCTTAGTGTAAGCCAAACGCAACGAAAATAACCATTGTGCAATTACAACAAAAATATTGTTTTATTTATTTATAGACTATTCCTGCTTCGGGGATGACAATGTGGTATAGCTTGGATAAGAAGCACAAGCTCACAAGGCAGGGCGTTATTAAAGTGAGGCTCGCGTTCAGCTCCAAGAAAAACAGCCAGGTTTCCGCGCAAGAACACAAACAGTTGCTGAGGATTTTGTTGCTGCACGAATTGGAAAATTCTAAGGTACGATTTTTAACAAGATTGTTTATTATACCTCCAAACCTCAAGTAACGTTACTCTTGTTTTTTTTTTTTCATTCGATTGGCAGCGCTGTCTTATTGATAATCAAATGGAGAGAATCGTAGACATCAACTTTTTGATTTGGTTCTCATTAATCACTTGATGAAACATGATCACAATATTAATAGTTTGCAAAAAAAAAACTTGATTTATTTCTCTTTTATTCTGCGAGTAATTTGCGGATTGTAAAATTGGGCTTGAATGATCAATCTCGAAAGCCCAGAGTACTATTTTTGTTCTTTCTGTTCTGTCATGAATTTGTTGTGATGTGGATTTAAAAATTTCTGTGCTAGCTAGTTGAACTGTGTTGATTCGTACTGATGAATTGATGAATGGTTAGACTAGAGTATAAACCTGATTCAGTATATTCAAGAAGGTAAAGAAAAGCATGCCTTGTTGAACATGACATTACTGTTTTGGACTGGCCAGCATTTTCACCGGACATTCCATTCTCGCAGTACTTAAAACAATATATGTATCTCGGAAAAAGAATAGGGAAAAATTGCAGCGGCACCTATGGATAGAGTCTTTGAAGCTATTTAAATCAGCTGTTTATAATCTTCTTGTTGAAGCTGGACAGAACTCTATTAATGATTACTACAAAGTTTGTAGATATATTTTGTAACTTTTTATATATAGAATTGCTTTAATGTGACATACAACATAAGTACAGTGTAGCGAGGCTCCACAGTCAACCCGAAATTTCTTTAGAATTATCGATTATAAAACATGGTAAGGACGTTTAATAGATATAACTTATTCTCACTGAAAATAGTTATATCCCGTCAGTGTAATCGCTGTTTATTGTAATTCTATTCACCTCAATTTTCGATTCCACTCGCTCAACTTATCAGTGCTGTATTTTTTTATGCTCGCACTAGAACGTATTAATTCATAATTTTTTATTCATTCATCATTATTAATTTGTTTTTTCGCTTAATTCCAATTAATACAATTTTGTTTTAACCGCTGTTTCCTTTTGTTTTTTTTTTGTTTTAGGTAGCTCAATATTGGTGGTCGGGCACGTTCAGTGGCCGCGCCAACGCCCTCTTGACCCAACACATCGCCCAAAGCGGCCTCCAACCGATCGACGTGGCCTTAGCACAATGGACCGTCTACGCAGCCGTCCACCAAAACCACCCGTTAAGCTTCACCCTCTTCTCGACCCTCCTCGACAAACTCCTCAAACCCCTCCAATCGACCCAAATCACGGACGAAGACAGGAAGATCTTCTGGGACTCCACGCGAAAACTCTTCCCCTCACTATTCTCCGTAATCCGCAAAATCCGCAGGAAATGCTCGAACGAGAAAGCCTCCATTAAGCAACTAATTGAAGTTTTGAGGATTCTGGCGAAGATCGAGAGTTTGAGTGCACCCGACGATATGGACTTGTTCCCTTCTAGAATGTACCCTTGGATCAAAATCGAGGAGAGTAATTGGAGTATTAATTCGGTGCTGCGAGAGGCTGTAATGCACAGCACCAACGATTGGTTCAACCATATACTTGAGAACAACGCTCGTCAGGACGACTCGGATATTGGGAAATTACAGTACTTAATCAAAATCACGCAACTTGTGCGCACGGATTTACAAAAGGCGATTGAGTTGTATGATAAAATTTTCAAAGAGTAAGTAACATCAAGTAACAGAATTTTTTTTACAATAAAAGTGAAGTAAGAAATTTTATTCAAGTTATCCAATTAGTAAGTAATTAATTTAATGCTTGTTTACGCATTAAGATAATTTTTATTGAATTAATGGTTATTAATTTTTTTAGAAACGCGAGGTTTCCTTATGCTAAAACATTATACACGGTTTATCAAGCGGAAATCGCAACACTTTCGGAACCAGACGTCGCCGATATATGCAAGTCTTTGAAGAGGTTGTCTTACGTGGGCTTCACACCCTCTGAGGAAAACTCGACGGAGCCTTTGAGCGTGGGGACCAGCCTCTTTGAACTTTATTTAATCCTTCAAAGATTTGTTGTGTAAGTAATTTTTTTTTCAACTTTAGGATTATGAATTTTGAGATAGGAAAGGTATATGCAATTCTTTTAATAACCTAAAACCTCAGTTTACGAGTAAAGATTACGAATTTATGTAGAAGAGACAGCTGAAACAATATATTAGATTCATTGTGGTTTAAGAATTTAGATAAACAGGGCAGCTGATTACAGTATAGATGTTTTTGCTTCATAGTTTAGGAACGGGTTTGTGTCCGGGTGAATTCGAGACTTTCCACATTCGCAACTTCCACGGGTGGTTCTACGGTGGAGTCGCGCAATGGCTAGACATCGCCGTTTTCAAAGCTCTGACAAGGATAGAAAAGGCCGTCGAGCTGGATACGCTCACGCCTGTCGATAACACCGTCAAGTACAGTTCTTCGGCAGTCGACACGCTAACTATTTTCTACCAGATAAAAGTTTTTTGGCAGCAGCTGAATTGGCCAGATGTGGAAGGAAGTTACACGTTTATAGCTAAAATTATAGATGTAAGTAAATTTCAATTTGAAAAAAAAAAAAACATAAGGATTTTATATTAAATAAAAATGATTTCAAAATAATTAATAATTTTTTTCCAAATTCAGCTTGTTTTCTATTTACATAAGGATTTTTTTTGATATTTTTTTAACAGCCTTTTAAAGAAATGGTTTGGTAAAGAAAATTTATTGGCTATATCTTAGGAACTATAAGTAATAGGGCTTTCAAGACATTTATGTAAATATTCAAATTTGTGCCATTATCGAACTTTTTTTTTAATTTAATATGTAAGAATTTTACTGAGAATTGCAAATCATTAAGATCGGTTAAAAATAAAAGAATTGGCATATGCTTATTAGGAATTCGAACCTTCCTTACCTTTTATTTCATAAGTAAGAACAAAAAAGTCTCAAAATTTTTTTGTATCACGATTACATCAAGATTTCAAAAAGTGTAGTTTTATGATGCTTTTATTTCAACCTTGAAATAATCCCCGTATTATATTTTCGACTGTTCATTGCACCATCTACAGGAAGAGTTGTGAACTTAAGAATTATTTTCAGCATTTTCTCACGACCAATTTTATTAACAATTATTTTAGGACTCATAGTGCCTGAGATATAGCCGGTGACCTTTCTTATTTGATTGTTAATATTTGATTGTAGCGGTTAATCAAATATTAACAATCTTTATTAACAATTAAGTTTACAATAACGTAACAAATATTGATTATGTATATCACACAAAAATTAATTAATTGTTAAATGGCTATCGACCAAAGATCTTTCTGCCTTCAATCAAATATTTAATTGAATATGAGAATTAAATTAAACTTTAAGACTTTTTTTTATAAAAAAAATATTTTTTTAATGTTTTCACGATTTTTATTTTTCATAAATTAAAATCATTTCCTTTTCATTTAAGGACATCTGTAAGTGCAGCGTTTTCTACGCTGACAAAATGTCGGAGCGCGTCGACGGTATGGGCGACAACGAAAACATCTACGAGAAGAGATTCGAAGTGACGCGAGAGTGGTGTCTGGCGATCAACAACATCGATTACGTGAGGCAGTCACTAAAGCCCTTCACCGAGGAATTAGGCAAGGACGAGGTTATCGTTAAACTGTCGGAGATGAAAAGTGACATGGAGGCGGACAGGTGCAAACAAACTTTGGACAACGTCATCCTGAACGCCATAGATACCGTGAAGAATAAAATCATCGAGCTGCTGGAAACTGTCGTCAATAAAGTTAGTTCTATATTTGTTTCTATTTGCCTTCAAATTAAAATATTGATACACTGGATACACTTAAAAAAAACGTAAAAAAATCGTGATTATTCAAGTACAATTCTAAGTTTAACAATATTTATACCTATGAAAAGATCGAAATGTACATTTGGTACAAATATCCAGTGAAGATAAGTTTACAGTGTTTTATTTAATATAACGAAGTAACATCAATTATGAGCTCGTGCTTTGTGTATTATAGTTTTAGAATGAATGTTCATTCATTCATTCATTCATTCATAATCGACCCTCATTTACCAGCATTAGCCAGTGTTGAGGTTATAATGAATGTACGAGTTTTATCGCGCATCCACGCTTATTTGTGATGAATAATGTAGTAGAAAACTAAACTATTTATTTGAAAATACTATTTTTTTTTGCAGATGTGTCCATCAATGAAAAGGCTTTTAGTGGAAGGTGCTGAACTGTACCAACAAGACAGCAACAGCATCGACAGAGTGATGATGTACGTGGATAATAATTTACAGACCTTACACGCGGAACTCAATGAGGATAATTTCAATAAAACGTTAATGATAATCTGGGACAATGTTAGCAGTATTCTGAAAGATCTCCTTCAGTCAAATCTAGATGTAAGTTACTTGTTTAATGAACACACAGAACTATTATGAATAGGACATACAAAATTGTTGCATTAATTCTTTGCGCAGAAACGAAGACCACCGTCATTTTTTGCGAATCTTCACGAAATGCTGAACATCATGCTGAAGTCCTTCAAAAGTTCCGATAATTGTGGCTGTGAGGAATTGCAGAGGATAGAAAGGCTGCTAAAATTGAATGGAATGGAAACGGCGAGTCTTATACATCAGGTAGTTTTCAGATTTTTTTATAATAAATATACATAAAGAATACTCGGTTTGTTTCAAAAATTCATTTTCTTTCACCAGGCTATAAGTGAGAAATATATTTTAGAAATAAACTCGATATTTCGCAAATTCAGAATCTCATTACAAATTGTCAAAAAAATATAATCTGTTTCACTTTTATCACAGGTTCATTTAGATATGTGGAATGAACAAATCAATCAAGAAAGAGAGTCGCCGTACGGCCAGTTGACCGTCCGGATGAAGTTCCACAATTCCGACCTGCACATCGAGGTGATGAATTGTCGGAATCTAATAGCGATGGATTCGAATGGTAGGTAGCTGAAACGGCTAAATAAAAGTCCGTAAATTAACAACAACAAAAAATTTCAGGTGCGTGCGATTCCTTTGTAAGGATACATCTGTTACCAGAAGACAAGTTCGTGGGCGTCACGAAGCCAAAGACGCAGACGCATTACAAAGACAGGTTTCCTTTATACGATGAAAAGTTCCAAATGTAAGTAAATTGAAAACTAATTAAAAAAAATAATCGATATGTATAAAACAAATTTTAAAAAAATACTTTTTTGTGTTTTGAGATGGAGAAATGAATTTTTTTATACATACTGAGATAATACCATTTTATTCAATGTGAAATATTTTTATACGGGTTGCTCGAAAAATAATTTTAAATATTCAAATAGACTTAATTTTTTTTTTAAATGGCACAATATACTTTTTTTTTCTTAAATTATCATAAAATGATACAAATACGCGGTTGAACATTTTATTAAATGAATATTTATTTTGGGCTTGTATTATAATTTCTTTTTACTAATCTTAAAGAGTGTTGTCAATGGAGCAACAAAGTACCAAAGACGCGTTGGTGCTCTTCAGCGTCAAAGACTACGATTTGATGGGCTACAACAACCAATACATAGGAGAGGCGTTCGTACACTTCAAAGACATACCGAAAGCATCGGAGCCGCTGAGTTCGCTAGAGCAGGTTTCCTTAGAGCTGATGAGGCCGAGTACATTAAGTGAGTGCTTGCTTTTTATGGAAGCGATTTCATTGATAATAATTATTTGTTGTTGTTAACAGAAACTGATGCACTTGAGGCATTGGAATACAGACAGGGTGATAAGCAGGCCAAAGAGTTTATGAAGAAGTTCAAGCAACGGATGGGGACGAACGGCGCTAATTGATAAGACTGTACTTTAATTATTTAATGATTTATTTATATATGGATTAATAATATAGTGATGTTGAGATATTCGTTGAACAATAAGAAAAAAAAGATGCCTTTAAATATTG
This sequence comes from Philonthus spinipes, assembly GCA_963082785.1. Lineage (NCBI taxonomy): Eukaryota > Metazoa > Arthropoda > Insecta > Coleoptera > Staphylinidae > Philonthus > Philonthus spinipes. The sequence goes on along the minus strand of OY720307.1, from coordinate 27,052,288 downwards.
TATTAAATATTATTAGTATTTTAATAATAAATATACCTATTTGTTTTTTTTTAATGAAATATTTATGAATTACCTAAAAGAAAACCTTAATATCCAAATAGTTTAGGAAAAAGTTAATTTTGAATTCTTATGATGGATGAAATAAATATGAATAGATTATTAAAAATTAACCAATTAAACGCAGATTAGATTGAATAACTTTAAATTCACGGCTAGTTTCGGGTTATTAGCCCTTTTTCAAGAGAATTTAAAATTTGTTTTATTAAAATTTCCATGGATATTTACATAAATAAATATATTGATTTTTTAAATTTATATCTTTTATTTTTCTTTAACCCAAGGAACCTTGAAAACCTTATCATTTCCGAGATAATGGTGAGCAGAGCATCGAAAAATGCACCACCCTGTTTAACTCAAATGAACTTATTTAATTTCCTGCTAATATCACATAAAATATGATACAATTACTCTTCCGTGTGCGTTTGTTTTTCTGTAGATTGTTCCACAGGTTACTATCAAACTTAATTTTGTGTATTAAAAGATAAGGAATTTATTTGTTTATTACAACCTTAAAATATATTGAAAGATTGTATTTCTGATAGTTGAAGATAAGCCTTTTATCTAATAATTTATTGCAATTAAATTTTTCAATGGGCGATTTTTGAAAGGCAACGATACGGGATTTTAGATAACCGTTGGTTGTCAGTGCAAAACGTTCCCGTGTAAACGTGCAATTTAAATACTTTGATAAATGAAATTAGATTTTTTTATTTAAAAAAATATTAAATATTGATTTTAATAAAATACAATAAGTTATAACAAAGTGTTGATAATAATTATAAAAGAAGTGTTTATTAATTTGGTTGCAGTTATTTCAATAATTAATTATTTATTATTATTTTTACTTTTTTTGGATCCCTGTCCAAGAGAAAGTATTTTAAACGAGTATTTGGTTTAATTAAAATTTATAGAAACATATCCAAGGGAAAGTATTTGAAAAGTGTTTCGGTTCAATTAAAACTTATAGAAATATTTCAAAGGGAAACTTTAATTAAACCAAAATACTTTTCAAATAAAGTATTTTGGTTTAATTACATTTTATAGAAATATTTCCAACGAAAAGTTTTTGAAACGTATTTTCGGTTTAACTAAAATTTATAGAAAATGTTTTAAGTCAAAGTATTTTCGGTTTAACTAACATTTATAGAAAATGTTTCAAGTGAAAGTATTTTCGGTTTAACTAAAATTTATAGAAAATGTTTTAAGTCAAAGTATTTTTGGTTTAACTAACATTTATAGAAAATGTTTCAAGTGAAAGTATTTTCGGTTTAACTAAAATTTATAGAAAATGTTTTAAGTCAAAGCATTTTCGGTTTAACTAACATTTATTGAAAATGTTTCAAGTGAAAGTATTTTCGGTCTAATTAAAATTTATAGAAAAATCAAAATAGTGAAATCTAAAACGTTTTGTGTTGTTAATTAAATTAACCAGCGAAAATGCTGACGCAAAGAGCGAGGTCGTTTATGGTGAAAACCCCCAATGAGGAGCAGCTGATAAAAAGTGTCATGGACAAAATACTTAGCTCCAGCAGTTTTATGGACACCCTCTCGGAGAACGTTCGCTCCAGAATCGACGGGAGTATGCGGCAATGCATTGGGGAGTATGCCGAAAAGGTGGACGCTCTGGAGGCGGAGATTCATCGCTTGACGTCGGCATGTAATAAAATGGAGCAGTTTTCCAGGATAAACAATCTTCGCATTTTCGAAATACCTGAAAACGTAAGTTGGATAAAAATTGGATTTGTAATTATTAAAAGAAAGTATAAATAAATTTATTGCCAAAAAAAACAAAAATCCAATACAGTGAAGAAAAGTTTACAGTGTTTTGTTTAATCAATATGTTTTTTTTATTTCTTGATAATAAATTTAAACTAAAATATTTCAAGATTTAAGCGATATATAATAATTACGCTTTGCCAATACATCGATTATCATTGTATGAATGAAACCCAGCGTATGTAACCATGAAATTATTTAATAATCTACAAACAGACATGAAAATGATAAATAATAGTAATATTTTTTTTAAAGACGCTAAATGAACTTTTATAGAGAATTTATTTATATTTTATTTAATTATGTTACTACATGTATCATTTTAAGTATTTAAATCGAAAAAGTGATTTCAAATTTATATTTATTAATAATGGGAAAGTTATTTAATATTGAAAATGTACCATGAAGTAAAGGCATAAAAAAGATCAAAGGAAATAAAATGATCCACTGCAACAATTAACCATCATTCTTCTTGGTGAGGACTATACGTGAGGAATAGAGACTCGTACTCGCCTCGATAATTCATTGGACTTATAATTCTGTTACCTGCTTATCTATAAACATTTCCGGATTTCTCTCCAAGGCAGCCTATTATTACAGTGGATTCAAACCCGACTTTATTTCATTTAGAATTCCACCCGGACTACTTTCTTCCTTTGTTTGCATGAAATTAGCCGCAAAAAAACGTAAAGAACTGATTTTTTCGATCGATCAAAAATCCAAAACTACTACTGTTCATATTTTTCTTTCAGGTGGATGAATTATATACAGAACTTCTTTACGAAATCCTGCACAATGTCGGGTGTGACGCGACGTGCGATATCAACCAGGCTGATTTGTTCCTGTACTTACAAGAAGCGTTCAAAATGAGCAACGAACGCCACCAGGAGCTCTTCGCCGAGGCTCAGCGCAGAGAGCCTCCGAAGCCGATGTTAAACGTTGAAGTGATAGAAGCCAAGGACTTGAAACGGAAAGATACCAACGGACTCAGAGATCCGTTCGTTACGCTGTTCCTCCTCTCGAATCCCAACCAGAGATACAACACATCCGTTCAAACGAACACGCTGTGTCCAGTTTGGGAGGAACAGTTTCCGGTGTAAGATTTATTTGATTTCTTACAAATTCCAGTAAAAATCGATAGTTTAAGCAATCCTGAAGATGTGGATTTGTTTCCACTGAAGCGTATCCTTGGATTACAACCACTCTATTGATCGCTCTGTATAACATTTATACTCCTTGGATTACAATTATGGATGGCTATGACTCCATGGTTATGGATGGCTATGATCCATAACCATGGAGTCATAGCCATCCATAATTGTAATCCAAGGAGTATAAATGTTATACAGAGTGATCAATAGAGTGATTGCAGATTGATAGGTAGGCAAACGAATGCGCATATTGGTACAAAAAAAAATTCTAAATTGCTATTCGTGCAACAAATATTTTTTTCCAAAATAAATTAAATATTTAATCATAATTATATATTTAATTTACTTTACTTATTTTTAAAAAATATTATTATTAATCTTCACCTGAAGAAGCAATAAATTTGTGAAACAATTGTAGTGAATAAACACAAAAACTTTGAAAATCGAGAAGTTTTCTTTTTAATTTTTTAAAAATAAGTAAAGTAATATGGATTTTCAACACATAAATGCCTCAACAATCAACGAAATATATATTTAATTTTAAAAATTTTAATTAAATATACAACGAAAATTAAAGTAAGCTAAGGTTTTGTGTATTTGAAAATAATAAATGTAGAGTTAGCATCCCTAATTTTATAACAAATGTTGGTAAAGATATCCTTCATATTCTAGGCAACCGTAAGAATTTTTTAAAATTTTTAACTATACGTTGAAGCTGCTCAAGACTTATGTTCCTTATCTCTGTTTCAATTGCTGCTTTAAGTTTCTTTTTTAAAATCGAATGCATGCGGATTTTTAAAAACGCAATGACTAAATACAACGCACGACGCTGTCAAATATAGTTCATTTTTCCTTGGCATGAACTTAGAGCTACAAAACTCTCCAGATTTATTTTAAATTTAACCTATCTGCAATCATTGTTGATCACTTCCTATTATTTTCAGGCCTATATCAAGAAATCCTGATGACATGCTGTGTATGGAAGTGTGGGATTTGGATTCGATAGAGAGCGTGAGGGATAAGATGAAGAAGGTGTTCGATATAAAGGGAATCAAGGGGGCGGGGAAGTTTATGAAGGACATCGCGTTAACCACCGCGAGACAGCAAGAAAACAGACTACTCGGCTGTGCTAAAATACCCCTCAGTGTAAGCTCCAAATAAAATTTGTTTCACTTTGTTTAGTGGGAGGTGCACGTGCCGCGCAAGCACACATAGATCTTGTTAGGCTCATAATGCTTCCTCCCTATAGGATATTTGAGGCCATTATTCATAGCCAGCCTATTTCATCAAGATATACTAGAAGTCGAAGCAGGTAGATTCCTCATGTTTACAATTCTTGACCCAGTATGCATTTTCTACTGTACGCTGGGCAATATTCAAGGAAATGCTCCGCGGTTTCTTCTTGAAAACAGCACCCTCTACAATCTTTTAATTCTACATCCCTAATCTGTGAAGGTGCGCTTTGAGTCCAGTTAAATTGGCGGAAACTTTATTTGTTTAATTTTAAATTTAGTGACTATAGTTTCAAATTTTGTTGTTGTTTAAACTATAGTTCACAATTTATACAAACAACTTCAATCATTATTTTATTAAAACTTAAAATAATGTATATTGAAGTAGAAGCATCTATTATCAAAATTAGTTTCAATTTATTTTTAATTTGTTTAATTTTTTTAGTCTATTCCGGTTAATGGCATGACAGTTTGGCATAGTTTGGATAAGTCGCAGAAAATAACAAGGCAGGGCCGGATTAAGGTGCGGTTGGCGTTTAGCTCCACAAAGAAGACTCAAGTCGCTGCGCAGGAATACAAGCAGCTTTTAAGAGTGTTGTTGCTGCATGAATTAGAAAACTCCACAGTGAGTATTTATATATAGAAATCGTCATATAATTGTAAATATTTATGTATTATTTTTACATATCCTACAAGTGCAATTTTTATTTCAAAAAAAGTAAAAAATAAATTAATAATGAGCACAAACACGACTTCATAAATTGATTTCTCTTATAAATTGACCTTGTTCGAAATTTCAAAATTAATTTTGTCGAAAATATTTTCGCAGTTATTTATATACAGGGTGGCGCAAGATTCCGATGAAGTCCAATATCTCAGTTATTTAGAAATTTACAAAAAGATATTACTGACATAATTTGTAGCTATTGTAAAACTTCACATTTTAAAATTGGTTTCATATATACAGGGTGTCCAATAATCACGTGACGTATCAAACATATGATTTTTTAAATGGAATGCTATATTTTTTATCATCATTTTATCATTTTTGACATAAGGTTTGTTAGGTCAGTTTTTAATATTTTAAAAGTTATAAACAATTTAAGGTTGAAATCAATGGAAGATTGGGGCCTTATTTTTCAAAAATGAAAAACGATGTAAACTTTCTGTTAACGCAATTTAATTGAAAAAATGCTTAATAATATAAGGAATAATCGTTTGTTACCATAAAGCAAATGTTGTGTACAGGGTGAAACAATACGCAAAATGATTTTTTTCTTTTTTCACTTAAATAGAACACCCTATATTTTTTACACTATTTCGATAGAAAATTGATTGTTCTTTAATTTTTGTATAATAAACTATACCCCTATCGGTTACCATTTTTTAACAATTTCAATTCAAAGTACAAAATTATAAGTTTCGCTTATAATCTATAATTTAAGTAGGCTATAATTAAAACAAATGCAATTCATTAACGTTTTCTGGTATTTAATAACATACTTACTCCCTAATCTAAATGGATACTCAAATGACAATCGATATTTAAAGGCGCATGCAAAATATAAAGAAAATAGTTGCTCAACGATTATTTAGCGAGTTATAATAATTGAATTAAAAAAAAAATATGTGAATGTGTGAAATAAATACATAAAAATGTTAACAAAATATAATGATATAAATATTTTATTATTTCACTTAGTATCTATTTTCGGTTTTTCAGTCAACATGAATTGTTTAAATAAATCAATTTAAGAAGCATATAGGAATATTTTAAATAATTTTGAATAATAACCAAAAAATATAGTTGTTGTTAGTTTTTAACAATTAAATTAATCATTTATTGAAGAAGTATGTTTAACTGCACCAGTGTTACAAAATATAACGTAAAATGTACTTTACTTACTAATTATAATAGTAAGCGTTGAAAGTTACTAAATAAATTAGTTGTTCTGGCGCGGCCTACTTTGGTTAAAAATTCTATACCAAATTATTTAATCAAATGCAATTTTGGAGAATAAATTGATAATAATAGGAATCGTAAAATCTGTTTAAAAATAAATTATTAATATTAACATACCTTAATAGAAAAAATAACTTCCAACCTATTCCTGGTGAATCGAAAACCAACTCACCTCCACCACTCACTAATTACCACTTGTTCATAAACAAAAATAAATCGCGTTTTTAATTATTAATAATTTCTAACATTAAAAATTTAACCGGAATAGTGAACACTGCGCGTTTTCGAACGACTGAATCGAAATACAAGAGCGCAATTATCGCAAATCAAGAAGAAAAAAACGATCGATGACTCACTCCGAGAACGCATTCCTGAGATAAGAAGATTCGTTGTACCTGGATCCTGGCGCACAGCCAAGAACATACCTATTTAAATTGTTGTATTTTCAATATTATCGTGTATTAAAATAATTACAGCTTAATATTTATTTACTTTTTTTATTAAATTCTCATTTATCCCGTGGTAAAAAAATGTGTGAATTATGATGTATTTTAATTAATACAATTGATTATTCGTTTCACTAAATTATTTTATATTTGTGTTCGCGTAACTTTCACAACTAAATAAATTAGTTGTTCTGGCACGGCCTACTTTGATTACAAATTCCATACCAAATTTGTATTTGAGATTAAATATCTCAAAAACGGTAAACGGTAGCTATTTAATATGTTCATAAAAAATGAAGAGTGATTAATTTTCTATTAAAATAGCATAAAAAATATAGGGTGTCCCATTTAAGTAAAAAGAAAAAAAAATCATTTTGCGTATTGCTTCACATTGTATATAAAAATTTGTTTTGAGAGAAAAAAGAGTATTTCTTTTATTATTAAGTATTTTTGCATTTGTATGGCGTTGACAGAATGTTTACTTCATTTTTCATTATTGAAATATTAGGCTCTAAACATCTATCGATTTCAACATTCATTTGTTTATAACTTTTAAACTATGAAAAATTGACCTATTAAATCTTATATAAAAAATGATTATTTTTAAACGTAGAATCGAAAATCTTCATAAAAAATATATCATTCCATTTAAAAAAACATATGTTAGATACGTTACGTGATTATTGGACACCTTGTATATATGAAACTAATTTTAAAATGTGAATTTTGACAGTAGCTACTAATAATGTAAGTAACATTTTTTTGTATATTTCTTTATAACTGAGATATTGGACTTCATCGTAATCTTGCGCCACCCTGTATATATTCGTTTTAGGTGTATACAGGGTGTCCTAAATAGAGTAGGATTGCATGGGTATCTTTCTTATTCTTAAAGTTAGAGATCTGGTTAAATAGGCAATGTTGTGCAGATTTATATGCTGGTTCAGGTTATGTTGAGAAATTTTCAAAATTCTGAGCAGTTTAGGAATTATTAAAATAATAAACTAAAAAACGTCTTCTAAGTACTAAACTTGTTTTATTGTTGCTGTTATAGGTAGCTCAATATTGGTGGCCGGGAACATTCAGCGACCGTTCCAACGCCCTTCTTTCCCAACACATAGCCCAAAGCGGCCTCCAACCGGTCGATTTAGCTTTAGCCCAATGGAACGTCTACGCGGCCGTCCACCAAAACCACCCTTTGAGCTTCACCCTCTTCTCAACCCTCCTGGACAAACTCCTCAAACCCCTCCAAACTCCCCAAATCCCAAATGAAGAAAAGAAGCTCTTCTGGGACTCCGCCAGCAAACTCCTCCCTTCCCTATTCTCGGTAGTACGCAAAATCCGCAGAAAGTGCGCGAATGAAAAAGCCTCAATTAAACAACTCTCGGACGTGTTGAGGATTTTAGCTAAACTTGACAGTTTAAGTAAGGCTGAAGATGTGGATTTGTTTCCGCCGAGGATGTATCCTTGGATTACAACCATGGAGGGCGATTGGAGTATAAGTTCGGTGTTGCGGGAAGCGGTTATTCGAAGTACCAGCGAACGATTCAATCACATTATGGAAAATAATGCGCGCCGGGATTATTCGGATATTGGGAAATTGTTGTATTTGAATAAAATTACGCAAGAGGTGCACACCGATCTGAAAAATGCAATTGGATTATATGGAAATATTTTTATGGAGTAAGTTAATAGAACATAGAACCTTCAAAATATTTGTATGTTTTATTTACAAAGTATGATTTATAAATAAATAAAACAATTTTAACTTTGTACAACCATTTTATTTAATGACTAAAATTATCTCACTAAAACTTTTAGTGTGATAATGACACTCTAATGTCGAAACTACAGTCATTAAATCGGGGCTGCCCTTAGAGATGTGATATTCTGTTGAAACCATACTGCATATCAATATTAACCGGGTGTTCCATTAAATTTGAGAATAGTAAATATTTAAAGAGGTATGCAGAATATTATAATTAAATTAGTTGGTTTAAAAAGAAGAAGATATAATTATATACCCTACACAAGGTGGCCATAGAAGATATGACAATCTTTACTTAATTGCTAGTAGAAAATTCAAATAAAATATGTATATTTGCTTCTAAATAAGTGTTAAATTTTCTTACATTTGTCTGGATATAATTTTAGTAATATGAGATTTGCATATGGAAAAACCATCTACACGATTTACCAAGCAGAAATCGCAGCACTCATCAAACCAGACGTCGTCGACATTTGCAAATCATTGAAACGACTCTCTTACGTGGGCTTTGCGCCTTCTGAGGAAAACTCAGCGGAGCCATTGAGCGTCGGGACCAGTCTCTTCGAGCTTTACTTGGCTCTTCAGAAATTTTTGGCGTAAGCATCCATCAAAATCAAATTGAAAATCAGTTTCAAATTATAGTGCAACAATTCGAAACCGATTTTGAATTTTTCTTATTAATTATGTGTGTTTATTTTTAAGGTTTTGGAACTAAATTATGCCCGGATGACTTCTTCTTATTGATTGTGTGTGATTATTTTTATATTAATACAAACTCTTTTCAATTTTCAATTTTCAATAGAAAAGAGTAATTATTTACTTGGTCACGGTTATTCAAATGTGTATATGCATGTACAATAATATACAAAAATTAGAATTATATTCTGTAGATGAATCGGCCATCGACCGGAGGTCTTTCAGCCGGTCACGATTATTTTAATAAATTAAATAAAAAAAATATTTTAAAATAATTAATAAATTATTTTCTCTTTCAATTCTGTCGCAGAGATAAAAGAGGATTTTTTTTAATTATTTCTTTTTTATTTAACTTTTAAATTTTGTTTGTATAACTGAAATAATATTCACTAAATACATTTCAGTTATACAAATTTAAAAAGTGTTTTTATTAATCTAACATTGATGTATAACGAAATACAAGCCTTAAATTTTATTTTTTTTTTAGTTTTGGAACTGAATTATGTCCGGATGAAATCGACAACCTCCAAATACACAGTTTCAATGGGTGGTTCTCCGGAGGAGTCACCCAGTGGTTGGAAATCGCCGTTTTCAAAGCCCTGCTGCGGATTGAGAAGGCTGTCGATTTGGATTCGCTCACGCCGATCGACGAAAAAGCAAAGCACAGTTCTTCAGCAGTTGACACTCTCACTGTTTTCCACCAAATTAAAGTCCTGTGGGAGCAGCTCAACTGGCCCCTCGTGGAAGATGGTTCTGTTTTCATCTCCAAAGTCATAGATGTAAGTAAAATCGAAAAATAGCATATGGATTTTGTAAATTGTCTATAATGAAATTAAAAAAAAAGATATACCATAATTAAATATCCTGAATTCGATCAAAAATGTTTCACTACGTGAAAAATTAATTAATAATACAGTTTTTAGTCTTTAGATTGTTATTTTTTATTGAATCATAAAGTAAAAATGACAGGGTTATTTATGGAATAACACATCGCGAAAATTGCCTCGACGGCTTTGCTGGTACATACGAAAATACCATTCCAGAAATAGTTAAGATGTACCAAAAGACCATTAAAGAAATAATCAAGATGCACAAAAAAACTATTACCAGAAATCATCAAGTTGAACCAAAATACAATCACCAAAAGTAGTTATAAAACAGAAGACTATTTCCCAAACTAGTATTTTGGTATACCCTACCATTTATGATTTTTTTTTCTCTCGTTCCGTAGCTCACTCACTTTTCTTTCAAACTTCACCAGTTTCTTAGCATTAATATTAATCTTGCATTTTCTATTTTAGAACAATAATTGAAATACAATTCATTTTTCAGGATTTATCTAAATGCACGGTATTTTACGCGGACAAAATGTTGGAACGCGTCGACGGTATAGGGAACACCGGAAACAAATTCGAAGCGACTCCGGAGTGGTGTTTGGCCATCAATAACATCGATCACCTGAGACAATCTTTGAGATCAATCGCCGAAGATTTGGGAAGAGAATTACCGGACCAGCAGAAACTGGATGATGTGATTCAGAGCGCGATCAATAATGTTAGGAATAAAATCAATGAACTTTTAGAAACGGTCGTCAGTAAGGTATGTTTTTTTTTCAATCTGGAGTTTTCAGAGAAGGAAATGACAATTTGTTCTTTTTTGTAGCTGAAATTCAAATTAAATGAACAGAATTTGAAAATAATTAATAAATTATTTTCGACATTTTTTTCAAATTAAATGAACAGAATTTGGAAATAATTATTAAATTATTTCCGTGATACTTTCACTTACGTTACTCACGTACTTTAAACAAAATGTATGTTGAAACAACTACTTCTCGGACAAATTAAGGTTGAAACAATTTATTAATTATTTTCATATTCTTTTTATTTATGAATTGAAGAAATTTCAATGTGCAATATTTAGATATTAAGTGAATTAAATATAAGTGGAAAAGAATCATCTCTCATAGGACTTGAATATTTAATTTATTTAAATAACTGTGATCAAGTGTATAAATACACTTTTCTATTGATTTTTTTTTTATTTGGCTAGACAATTTGTTGTCACTCTAAAAAAAGGATAATTTGTTATTTTTTATAGATGAAATGATAATTTCTTCTTTCTTGCAGTTTTGTTTTTCTTTGAATCTTCAAAATGACTGCAATGAAAGTCAAAGTCATCATAAGACTCAGTTTTCTTATATTTTTTTGTCTCTTGCATAACAAAAAACAAATCCCATTTTTATGGTGGCAGAGATTTAAAGCAATTCTATTAAACTCAAATGTGAACTATCCACTATTGATTATAAGTTTCTTTTTCTCTCCTCTCTTCTTTTTTTTTCTTTTGCTCCATATAAAAAAATTATCCTGATATGGTCGGAGACTTTATTGTGATTCTTTCATTTTAATAATATCGAGCGTATAACAAAAATCGACTACGAAGTTGGCATTGGAAATCTAAAGTTATATTAATTAAAAATGATTTGAAAATAATTATTAAATTATTCTCACATTTAGCTCTGTGACTTTTGACTTACGTTAAGTAAGTACGTTAAACAAATGCACATTAAAACAACTACTTCCCGGGCAAATATATAAATAAATATGTCATTTAATTGAAATGGCAATTTATTTATATGGGTAGATGTATCTGCAATTTGTTCTTACTTTCGATGAAATGATAATTAGTTATTTCTCATAGATGTGTCCCGCAATGAAAAGATTTCTAGTAGAAGGCGCTGAAGTTTACCAGCAGGACAGAAATAGCATCGACAGAGTCATGGTGTACGTGGATAATAATTTAGAGACTTTAAACAGGGAACTCAATGAGGACAACTTCAAGAAGACTTTGCTTATTATTTGGGACAAAGTTAGCGACATTTTGAAGGAACTTCTTCAATCGAACGCAGATGTAAGTTTTTTTAAGACTTTGCTTATATTGTCGAACAAGATTAAACGATTTTTTTAAAGAATTTCTTCAATCAAATGCAGATGTTTTTTTTAATGTTAGAAAAGTGTCTAAAATATACTATAGCTATAGACAGTTTATTTGTTGATACTTTATTTTGCTGTGCAGAAACGAAATCAATCAAATGCAGATGTTTTTTTTTTAATGTTAGAAAAGTGTCTAAAATATACTATAGCTATAGACAGTTTATTTGTTGATATTTTAATTTACTGTGCAGAAACGAAGACCGCCGTCATTTTTCGCCAATCTCCACGAAATGTTGAACATTATGTTGAAATCATTTAAAAGTTCCGATAGCTGCGGCTCCGAAGAATTGAAGAGGATAGAGAAGCAGCTGAAATTGAACGGAATGGAAACGGCGAGTCTTATACATCAGGTAATAAAAATATTCATGGAGTGTAAATAATTTTGTATATTTAAAAAAAAAGTCAATTTTTGTAAGGATGTATTCAGGTTCAAAAGACAGAAATGACCATCACGAGTTATTGAAAGGCTAGATGATTGTGGTTGAAAACCTTTTAAGGAAATTTAAATTTTTATTTCTTTAGAAAATGGGCTGTTAATTCTAAACAAACGTATGTTCATATTCAAAAGGCAGCGCGTGCAAATACAATCAAATTAAATAAAATGAAATGAAACAAAGATGATTCACACATTTGCAGCTATTTAAATTACAATGAAATTAAACTAGGAAAATTTCTGGCAATGATCAATTTTGCAGTTGGAAAAAGGGATCGAATTTTATTGATCATTGCCAGAAATTTTCCTTGTTTAATTTCATTGCAAATACAATCACGTGAACGGCGGGAATACTCAGGGTTGAACGCGCAAAATCCTCGCGACCAACAATATATCGTTCAATAAAAAAAAAAAACTAAAGAGTGCCATGATTTTTTTATTTTCAATTTAAGTTTTTATTTATTTTATTGGTAGGTTTTTAATACGACAATTGTGTTTCATGGTAGGTTTTTAATATACTATTTATATTGATTATTTAAGGAAAAGCAAAATAAAACAGACTAATTTATTAACCTAAAGCAAAATTGTCGAGTACAATCAAACATCAGACTAAATTATTAATTGTAACCTCCAGGTGCATTTGGACATGTGGAAAGAACAGAACCACCAAAGGGCGGAATCTGAATACGGCCAGCTGACCGTGCGGTTGAAGTTCCAGGGCAACGATTTGCACATCGAGGTGATGAATTGCAAAAATTTGGCTCCGATGAATTCGAATAGTAAATAAATTAAAATACCGCAAGTAAGGGATGTTTCAAAATTGTCTTTACAGGCACCTGTGATTCCTTCGTGAAGATACATCTGTTACCAAAGGAGAAGTTTGTCGGAGTGATTAGTCCTAAAACGCAGACACATAACAAAGAAAAGTTTCCTTTATACGATGAAACGTTTATAATGTAAGTGCAATGATTTAATTTTGGATAAGTGATCTAGGCATAACAAAATGATTGTTGTCAAAATATGTATGATTTCACGACCAGTGTGATTAGATTTGTTGATTTTCGGGATATTGGGCCGCGATCTGTTGGAGTTTAATCCAAACGTTTCGCTGATAATAGTGGTCGGCATCTTCAGTGGCTCTGTGAACGAAGGGCGTATGTACCCCTCGATGTTTTGGATTAGACTCCAACAAACTATGGCTCAATATTCCGCTAATCAACAATTCTAGAGTGATAGTTTTTTTTTTCTTTTGTTAATTGAAGAGTATTTAGTGACTTTTTAATAGATTGCCCGGCAGGTTTAAGCGACAACAAAGAGTGTAGTAGTTTCTTTTTTCTTTTATTAATTGAATAGCATTTAGTGGCTTTGTAATGGGTTGCTTGGCAAGATCGTCATATAAAGTATTGTGGGGACATTAAACCTTCTGCTTCACACCTCCACAGATTGGGGATTATAGAATCACCAGACTGTAGAGGGTGCTGTTTGGAGGACGAAACCGCGGAGTATATTTTTGGATATTGCCCAGCGCTAAAGTCCAGTAGAAGAATGGCCAGAAATAGAAAAAATCAGGGTCTACCTGCATCGGCACTGCTAGCCTATCTTGATGTGGCAGGCTGGCTGTGCTGACACATGGTCCAGATATTCTAAAGGGAGGAAGCATTAGGGGCCTAATAATGCCTGTGTGTGCCTGTGCTAAAAGCGCACCTCCTACAAAATTGTAACTGTAAACTTTCTGTTTATTGTTATCTCTTAATTCTCCCACTATATTTTTGTTTTTTCATTGTTTTTTTTTTTAATTGAATGTACAGACCGTTATCAGAAGATCAACAAAATACCAGAGACGCCTTGGTGCTCTTCAGCGTCAAAAATTACACTCTGGGTGGCTACAACAACCAATATATCGGTGAGGCGTTCGTGCAATTTAAGGACATACCGAATGGACCTGAACCCCTGGGTTCTTTAGAGCAGGTCACTTTGCAGCTAATAAGACCCAGCACAATGAGTGAGTGTAATCTTTTACTTTAAGTTTGATTAAGACAAAAAATGCAATCACATAATAAAATCTTAATAAAAGGAATGAATTCAGTGCAACCGAAATGCGGCTAATTAAGCAACTATAGTTAATAAATTCCTTACCTGAAGAAGTTACAGCGTAGCGAAACAATTGAAATAGTGAAAGTAAATACAAAATATGAAATAAATATGAATAAATTATTAAAAATCAACCAATAAAACACGAAACTAGTCGAGAATTTAAAGTTATTCAATCTAATCTGTGTTTCATTGGTTGATTTTTAATAATTTATTCATATTTATTTCATACAATATGAACTACCAATGTCTAAATATTAAAACCATTAATTATATTAAATACAAAATAGTTGAAAATCTATAATAGTTTTGTTATTCATTTATTAAAGCGATTTATTATATTATCATTATAACATACAATCCAACTACGTTCTTCAATGCATTGCCATCATTAGTTATTCATACGCTAGATGAACATTTTATTAAATTAATATTTTCTTTGTATAATTAATCTGTGTGTGTGTAATTGTTTTTAGAAATTGCGGTACTTGAGGCTTTGGAATATAGACAGGGGGATAAGCAGGCCAAGGAGTTTTTGAAGAAAATGAAGCAGCGGATGGGAACGAACGGTGATAATTAATTAGGTTGCATTTTAAATAATTAATTTACTCAAATCTTGTTGTATCAATAATCCTACGATTTATATCTCTAAATATATTTTATAATATTAATTTGGATGTATATTCTATTTATTTTCGTGTGTAGTAAACTCTTCTTTCATTCTCATTAATAATTTGGTGAAACATAATTGGCTATTATAATTTTATTACTTACTCTCTCCTACATTTATTTCCAATTATTTCATTTTTTTAATCTCAACATTTATTTCTTAAGCGTCTAAATGAAACACACCTCCCCTTTCATACATACAGGGTGGCGCAAGATTACGATGAAGTCCAATATCTCAGTTATAAAGAAATATACAAAAAAAATGTTACTTACATTATTAGAAGCTACTGTCAAAATTCACATTTTAAAATTAGTTTCATATATACAAGGTGTCCAATAATCACGTAACGTATGAAACATATGGTTTTTTAAATGGAATGATACATTTTTTATGAAGATTTTCGATTCTACGTTTAAAAATAATCATTTTTTATATAAGATTTAATAGGTCAATTTTTCATAGTTTAAAAGTTATAAACAAATGAATGTTGAAATCGATAGATGTTTAGAGTCTAATATTTCAATAAGGAAAAATGAAATAAACATTCTGTCAACGCCATACAAATGCAAAAATACTTAATAATAAAAGAAATACTCTTTTTTTCTCTTAAAACAAATTTTTATATACAAGTTGAAGTAATACGCAAAATGATTTTTTTCTCTTTTTACTTAAATGGGACACCCTATATTTTTTTATGCTATTTTAATTGAAAATTAATCACTCTTCATTTTTCATATAACATATTAAATAGCTACCGTCTACCGTTTTTGAGATATTTAATCTCAAATACAAATTTGGTATAGAATTTTTAATCAAAATAGGCCGTGCCAGAACAATTAATTTATTTAGTTGTGAAACTTACGCGAACACAAATATAAAATAATTTAGTGAAACGAATAATCAAGAGTATTAATTAAAATACATCATAATTCATACATATTTTTTTTACCACGGGATAAATGAGAATTTAATAAAAAAAGTAAATAAATATTAAGCTGTAATTATTTTAATACGCGATAATATTGAAAATACAACAATTTAAATAGGTTCTTGACTGTGCGCGAGGATCCAGGTACAACGGATCTTCTTATCTCAGGAATGCGTTCTCGGAGTGAGTCGTCGATCGTTTTTTTCTTCTTGATTTGCGATAATTGCGCTCTTGTATTTCGATTCAGTCGTCCGAAAACGCGCAGTGTTCACTATTCCGGTTTAATTTTTAACGTTAGAAATTATTAATAATTAAAAACGCGATTTATTTTTGTTTATGAACAAGTGGTAATTAGTGAGTGGTGGAGGTGAGTTGGTTTTCGATTCACCAGGAATGGGTTGGAAGTTATTTTTTCTATTAAGGTATGTTAATATTAATAATATATTTTTAAACAGATTTTACGATTCCTATTATTATCAATTTATTCTCCAAAATTGCATTTGATTAAATAATTTGGTATAGAATTTTTAACCAAAGTAGGCCGCGCCAGAACAACTAATTTATTTAGTAACTTTCAACGCTTACTATTATAATTAGTAAGTAAAGTACATTTTACGTTATATTTTGTATCACTGGTGCAGTTAAACATACTTCTTCAATAAATGATTAATTTAATTGTTAAAAACTAACAACAACTATATTTTTTGGTTATTATTCGAAAAATATTTAAAATATTACTATATGCTTCTTAAATTGATTTATTTAAACAATTTATGTTGACTGAAAAACCGAAAATAGATACTAAGTGAAATAATAAAATATTTATATCATTATATTTTGTTAACATTTTTATGTATTTATTTCACACATTCACATTTTTTTTTTAATTCAATAGCATTCAAACATTTTACAATTTTTTTCTAAAAAAATATGCCCCAATAACCATTATAACTCGCTAAATAATCGTTGAGCAACTATTTTCTTTATATTTTGCATGCGCCTTTAAATATCGATTGTCATTTGAATATCCTTTTAGGTTAGGGAGTAAGTATGTTATTAAATACCACAAAACGATTATGAATTGCATTTGTTTTAATTATAGCCTACTTAAATTATAGATTATAAGCGAAACTTATAATTTTGTACTTTGAATTGAAATTGTTAAAAACTGGTAACCGATAGGGGTATAGTTTATTATACAAAAATTAAAGAACAATCAATTTTCTATCGAAATAGTGTAAAAAATATAGGGTGTTCCATTT
Source organism: Philonthus spinipes (assembly GCA_963082785.1). Taxonomy (NCBI): domain Eukaryota; kingdom Metazoa; phylum Arthropoda; class Insecta; order Coleoptera; family Staphylinidae; genus Philonthus; species Philonthus spinipes. The sequence continues at coordinate 27,034,819 of OY720307.1, read as the reverse complement.
AAGTGAAAAAAGAAAAAAATCATTTTGCGTATTGTTTCACCCTGTACACAACATTTGCTTTATGGTAACAAACGATTATTCCTTATATTATTAAGCATTTTTTCAATTAAATTGCGTTAACAGAAAGTTTACATCGTTTTTCATTTTTGAAAAATAAGGCCCCAATCTTCCATTGATTTCAACCTTAAATTGTTTATAACTTTTAAAATATTAAAAACTGACCTAATAAACCTTATATCAAAAATGATTAATTTTAAGCGTAGAATCTAAAATCGACATAAAAAATATAGCATTCCATTTAAAAAATCATATGTTTGATACGTCACGTGATTACTGGACACCCTGTATATATGAAACCAATTTTAAAATGTGAAGTTTTACGCCACCCTGTATATATATACAAATATCTTTATTCAGACAATTACATTTTTACAAATATGGAGTATATACGTTAAAATAAAGGCTTATCTGGCGGAAAGACCATAGGTCGATAGCCTGTTCAAGCAAGCAAGAAAGAAACAAATATACCATAATATATTGTAAATATATGTAAAACAAATAACTTTGAATAAAGATATTGTAGTAGTATAGGCTTATCTGTCCTGGGCTATCGACTGAAAATATTTTAATAATAAATATAATATTTATTAGCAGATATATACAGTAAAATATACAAAATAATGAAAGTTAGAAAGTAAAATATTTAATTAATACCTGTTAATCGACATGTGTTCTCTCTGCCTGGTATTTAGTGTTAATGTCCTTGTCGTGGAAAAAAAAGTATAATGATGACTAACTGTCTATGTTGTAAGTTATTTCCGATTGTGTTCGTAATTTAACTGTCATTAATGTGATGCAATGAATTCATGACGTGTTATGGGGATCATATCGAGCGCATAACAAAAATCGACGACGAAGTTGGCATTGGAAATCTAAAGTCATGTCTGAACTAAAATCACACGCACACGCGTAAAATACTAGTTGTCATGTTTAACCGCAACCAGCATTTCACGCGTGTGATCTTAGTACAGACATGACTGGAGACTTCCAACGCCAACTTTGTCGTCGATTTTTGTTATACGCTCGATATTTTATTAACCAACAATTTTACTTCCTAGTGATTTACAGAAAACACACCTCTCCTTTCCACACTGCTGTTATCCCTCAGATAAATCCCCTCCACGGAACAGGGCATTTCATTGCGCTTGTACCAATCGAGCAGAGCGGCGAGGGTCGCGAATTTTTCATCCGAAACCGAATTTTTCGAATACAAACAAAACTGCCCATCGAGTTTCACGATTTGCACGTTGAGAACGCCGTTATTTTCCGTGTTTACCATCAGTGTGCAGAAACACGAATTGCTGCTCGACGGCCGCAGCAGGAACGAACCAATTCCTTGCTTTTTCAGCAGCCTTTTTCCCTCACTGGCTGACACTTCCAAGAAGCGCTCGTTGCTTAATAATTGACCTGAATTAACGAAAATATTATATGAGAAACACTGTATTTATTTATTATCCGAAATTCTAAATCGCTATATAGAAAAAATAAAAGCTTGAGTTTTTTTGAAAGAAATGGTGCATGCGCCGGGCTTATATTTGATTTTTATTAATATTGGGGCAAAGTCAATCTTATTAAAAAAAATTGTTACTGAAAATTTAATTATACGATACTTTTATTAATGCAATACATTTATTTACTATAAGTAATTGTTCCCTATTTATTTAAAACCGTTTTTTTAGTGTTGTTGCAAATCTAAATGATAATTTATTGTAACTACTTCTGAAGTACTTAACTCTTTACTCATTAACAAATATTATTCTACAACAACATTATTATCTTTATTTATGGAATTCACCTATTTTACAAATGTCAGAAAACACATTATGAGCATTAGCTACATATGTTTATGCATAGCTATAAACATTTGTAGCTAATGCATTCCGCTTATTTGAGTTTAAAATACTTACTAGGGTACCGTTTTCTTTCATTATTTTCAACTTCACCGCTATTAAGCGGTGAAGTTGAAAACATGAATGGTTCTAATGAACCACTCACGTTTGAGTAACGATTTGTCCTAACATGAACACGAACCGGAATTATTATTTTTGGATTCGGCTGGAAATGCTCCTCTTCTTCTTCGGAACTATCATAAAAACCGTCATTTGTAATTGGCTGCCTCACGTTCGCGACAAATGTATTGCGAAAACCTCTGCTCATTATTTCTGCCTGAAAATTAATCAAAATCAATTTACAAAAGAAAAAACAACAAGAAATGGTTTGAATTAACAATAGAAGACTTGATTAATAGTCTCATTAAGTGATTGTTGAGAAACTTAAAAAAACGTTGTTTTCTGTGTAAATGGCGACAATCACGGATCTACCTGTTTCGGCACTATCTTGATGAGTTAAGGCTGGCTATGCTGATACATGGTATAAGATACCTTAAAGGGAGTAAGCATTAAAAACCTAACGCAACATGCGCATCTCCCACAAAACCTTAACCGAAAACACTTATATTGTTAAGAATGTTAAATTGATTGAGTTACGTGAAGATTAAATGTAATTGATAAAAAGCACTAACATCCTTTCTTCTCTTTAAAAGTGTGAAGAAAGGATATTAGTGCTTTTTATCAGTTGTTAAGAATGTAATATTATTTTCCTCTAGTATCGCGCAAGAGGATGTAAAAAGCTCCATTGTATTTTATTAGAACTGTACCAGTTTCACATATGCTGGATTTATAAAGTGTGGAGGAAACAACAAGGAAATAAACTCTCTATTAAAATTATATGACCTTATCATTTCATTTTTAAAGGATTCAAAATTAAAGTTGAAACGTTAATAAATAATTTTAAAAAAGTGTCTTTCCCTTCAAACCGTTGATCATATGGATGCGTATCCGAGGAATAACAAAAACAATCCCTTTTCCACGTGTTGTTATTTGATGGCGCCCAAAATCCGCTTTCTACTCTCTAGGAATCCACAATAATAAATTGTGGGTTCCTAGAGAGTAGAAAGTGGGTTTTGGGCGCCATCAAATAGCAACAACACGTGGGAAAGGGAGATTTTTTTGTTCCTCGGATACGCGAGGGAAAGCGATGGGCATATTTATACGTGAGACGCTTTTATTTTGATATTTGGCTTTTACTTAGGTATAAAACCATTAACTAATAACAATGTCTTGTTAATTGTTGAGGCTTCCGAGTTATACAAACAAAGTAAAAAAGTGTTTCATTTAGTCGATGAATAGCCTTCATAATTCGCCTCTTTGTCGACTTTGGTAATGCGCGTGATAAAAATTAAGCAATAGAAAAAAAATATCACAAACCTAAATCCCAATCACAAGTTATAATTTTAGAATTTTAATAATTTCGATGACAATGCCACCGCACGCACAAATTACATTTCACGGTGTGAATTTTATCAATGTACTTTTATCTGTTCGTTTGTGTTTATTTTTTTGATAAAAACCTCACAGATAATTTAATTGATAGATAAAATCCTGATTAGAAATTTGTAAACAAAGGAAATGGAAATCCACAAAAAAATGCGCCACCGAGAGTTTTCTACATATTTGCTGTTATTAACTAATAACAATGTCTCGTTAATTGAGGCTTCCGAGTTATACAAACAAAGTAAAAAAGTGTTTCATTTATTAAAATTGAATTACAATGTCGATGAATAGCCTTCATAATTCGCCTCTTTGTCGACTTTGGTAATGCGCCTGACCTACTGAGGTTTTTCGATATCATTGAAATACATTGTTTTAAAAAAATTAGACCAAAGAAATTGAATAAAATTGGAGCTTAGCAAGAATCAGCAAATGTTTTGGCTAGAGTAGAGGTAAAAAGGACATTTCTCTAAGGGAATTAGAAAAGGATATTTCTAAAAATAATCAGTTATGTCACTGATTATTTTAAGAAATATCCCGACTTTAGAGCTGAATTGTGAAAAAAATACAATACATTACAGTATAGTCTCAAATATATCCAATTCATTCCCGAATTCTGTACACACAACAGTAAACTAACCAATCTGTCCAGCGAGCTTTCACGATCCTCTCAAAGATGTCCCGGCCTATCCGAAATCCTCGAAATCCGCTTAATCGCTCGATTCGCAGGATATGCAAATTCCCTTTGAAATCCACCAGGCGTGCAGCAGTGCGAGGAGATCGTGCAGCTCGATACTATTCCTCCGTCTCTGCAATTTATTCAATCACGAGCACCCTTTTTCCTCCCCATCCAAATTACACGCGAGCGTATATGCATGCGGGAAAACAACTTCATATGTTGTCGGGATTGAGGGTTCTCTCTTTTTTTTCTACGTAAATCCGCAAGAACAAAAACAACACTCGAATATGAAGGGTTTCATAAGCGGTATCGATTTTTATAACACTTGACCCGAAAAATCTGGCAATAAATGTTTAGGAAGAAAATGTGATATTTTTAAAATTAAATTTATATAAAAAAAGAAGGGTAGAAAGACAGATGGTCGATAGCCATTTTCTGAGGCTTAGCTGGATGTTTATGAATCACTGAATAACTTAGGTTGAGTAATGTGAAGTGTTGTATAATGATGTAGTTGACAATAAAATTCACTTTCAACTTCAATGGTAAATTTAATCACTGAAACATCGAAAGCTTTGCATCTAAAAAAGATCATGCTGTCAGTTTTGTGGAATTACAAAGGTGTTGTATTCTTTTTGAGCTGCTTCCAGGAAACCAAACGATCAATTCTGATGTTTACTGTCAACAATTAATGAAACTGGATGAAGCAATCAAAGAAAAACGGCCAGAATTGTCAAATAGGAAAGGTGTACTGTTCCACCATGATAATGCAAGGCCTCACACATCTTTGGCAACTCTTGGGAAACTATTGGAGCTTGGCTGGGAAGTGATGCCACATCCCCCATACAACCCTGATCTGGCACCATCTGATTGCCATTTATTTCGAAGTTTGCAGAATCCTTTGAATGGTAAAACTTTCACAAATGACGATGACCTTCACTCGCACCTGGTTCAGTTTTTTGCTGATAAGGAGCAGACATTTTACGAGCGCGGAATCATTCAGATGAAAGCAATATGGTAAAAGATCATTGAGCAAAATCGAAAATATGTAATTGATTGAAAACTATTCTTTGTTAAAAAAAGTGTTTTATTTTATACTACAAAACCGAAGTACTTTCGGTTGCCAATCCAATATTATGTGCATTATGCGAATGCATATAATGTATCACGCCTTAAGGAGAGTATATGCTTCACAATTAAAAATACTTTTTATTCCTTATTTCACTTTTAGTAGAACTTCACTTTTAATGAAGTAAGGAATTAAAAGTAATTTTAATTGTGATTCAAATCTCTTCACATAACTCAAATTAAACAACGAGAGTATATTTTATATAATTAATGGTTTTAATATTTAGACATTGGTAGTTTATATTGTATGAAATAAATGTGAATAAATTATTAAAAATCAACCAATAAAACACAGATTAGATTGAATAACTTTAAATTCTCGACTAGTTTCGGGTTATTAACCCATTTTCTCTTGAAAATTTAAAGTTATTCAATAATCTGTGTTTTATTGGTTGATTTTTAATAATTTATTCATATTTATTAAAAATGAGAGTATATTTTGATGAATAAAGCAAAATTTCTAAAAAAAAGGTTTTTCTTAGTTAAACCGAAGACTTATTTACTCATGTATTAAATATACTTATTTCTATTAAAATAAATTAAGTTGTACAGAAAGATCGAGGGTAGATAGCATTCGAAAGATAAAGATGATACATATTTATATAAATTAAGTTTCCAGCGTAAATTATTCCCCCATTCAAATCATCCCACCATATAGATGTTCACTTCTCAGGTACAAAATATCCTCGTTACTCTTCCGCCGGTGCTGTTTTATCTTTCCCATTTTTCTCGTATTATTTTTTTCTTTTCTCTCTGGCCGCTCTTGGATGTTTGTGGATGGAAAAGTTATGGTTCAGTCAACTCTCGCGAGCTTTTCCTGGCCGGCCTCCAACTCCGAAAAACGACCGAAACGAGAAGAAGAAAAAAATTGAAAATGAAAATAATGAAAAAAAATCAACGGGCTTCAACTTCGAGTTACGGCATTAAGTTTTTCAGCTTGGAAATAGACAAGTGCACACCGAAATAAACGTGGACGCGCTTTGCCTCCCGGTTCACGGATCAATGATGGACGCGCGGCAGTAATACCGAATGCTTGCTTTGGCTGGCGTTGTTTTATCCGAGCTTGATGAATAAATCAATGCGTACACGGATGATAAATATTTATTTATTAATGTTGCGGTAATAAATTAATTACAATTACGCAAATAATTTAATTTTATTCATGTTTTTTCTCAAATATATGATTCTTATGAATGTTTATACGCAAACAATTTTGTGAAGCGTTTTATTCAGTTTATCAGCAAATACGTAAAGAGAGATTTTAATTTTATTAAACATATATATACAAACATCTTTATTCAGACAACAAAATTTTACAAAATTTATTATAACAATATGTTGCAGAGGAAGATAGGGGAAAGCGATACCCTTCTTACTATTATTAGCGATTCGATTGAACCAGGTATAACAATAATTACAGATTTTTGGAAGGCCCAATTTTAAAAACCTCAAGTAAAGTTATTATTGATTTTTTCATTCGGTTGGCAGCACTGACTCATTAATAATCAAATGGGGAGAATAAAGTAGTGTTAGTAGTCTGTCATGGGTTATCGATATTAAACATAATTTTATGAAAAATTTAAAAAAAAAGCAATATATTAATGCAATCAATTGAACTTTTAGTACTTTTTTGGTACTTTGTGCATAAGTTTTGTGTGCCCGCAATATTATACCGTAGCGCATTATGCTTTCAAAATTGTCCATATATGCTGACCACATAGAGGTTTTGAAAGGTAAATCCCTTCCTTGATACCTTGATCCATTCCCCCATTTCATACATTTTAAAAATAAAATGATTTATACTCCGGAGTTAATATTAAAAAAAAAAACACACACACATACACAGTACACTCGATGGAAAGTTTTTTTTGTTATTATGATTATTTTGTATGATGTGGATGCAGACAATTTGAATTCATTACAAAGTTCCGGGCGGAAACGGCCCTCTTCCTCCCTCAAGGCAGATAAATTCAACTTTTGAACGAAATTCGAAGTAACTGTGAATGTTGAAACGAGAAATACACTCAAATTAAATATATAAATATTATCAGTAATTATAAAAATATTTATTCTGGCGAATTTAAAATTACTATAAATTATCAGTAATTATAAAAATTTTTATTTTGATGAATTTAAAATGATTCAATTACTATTATTTTACAAAACAATGGATTACGAAAAGTTTTTTTTTGTATATTTTCTTTGTGAGATGGCATTTCCACATACACAATATCTCTTTATTAATACACAGATATACTTATTATATATACTTATTATTATTATTATGTTAGAATTTAAAAAAAGAAAACATGAAATAAGGTATTGTAACAGTTACTGTCAAACAGTGAAGAAAATAATTTAACCACTTTTTTATTTATTTTATTATAAAAATATTTATTTTAATACATTTAAAACAATTCAATTAATATCCTTTTTTAGGTCGTATAAAACAATGGATAGCGAAACAAAATTCAAATATTCCCTTTGTGGGAGCGCATTTATTTTATTTCATATCCGTTTCGTGTTTTCATTTTTCATATTTACCAAATACACGTACTGAAAAATCGCCACTTTGAGAGGCAGAATTCCACACGTTGCATAAATGATACGGCCTTTGTGCATACTCCACAAAGCGATTGTAATATTCTGGTCAGTGAAAACCATCTGTAACTATAGTCCGTTTTAATGTATGGATATGTAGTGGGCGGCTTCAGTTCAATCATGTAATTTGATTGTTGTCATATCGATTGCGTTAAGGCGGTTCACCAAAAGGAGGATCTAAGGCGCCAGATTTAAGCTTTGGTCCTAGGATTATAGGTTCGAACGCAACACGTGCTCTTTTTCAATAGTTTTTTTTTTACATAAAGCTATTGAAAAAGAGCATGTTGTGCTAAAAATGTACATATAATGATGAAAATAAAAAAAGTGAAGAAAGGAATAAAAAATATTATTACATTATTTAATATAAATCGAAAAATTATAAAAAACTATTTTAAAGTATATAAGAATGTCTAGCAGTTTCCTGAATATGTAACTAACATATACTTACTTTCCTGAACATATGAATGAAATAAATAATATTTTTCAGATTAATTTCCAATATTGAAAGAACGCCGCTTTTCAATTAATTATTCTCCATAAACTTTTCGTACTAATTAAAGAGTTTCATACTAAAAACCGGATCCGATAAATTCATTATTAATGGGGCGGTTTTCGGTTAGGCGCGGGGGGAGGGTGTAGAAAACCGCTCTTTCCTTTAAGTTTTTTTTTAAAGGTATTAGTGTCATTACGAGCGAGGAAAGTTTTATTAATTTCGTTATAGAAAATCCGGTCTTGTGCGAAAGGAACGATTCATCATTCCGCCCGCAACGAAAAATGTATTCGCCGTTTAATTCGTGCGGGAATCTCGAATTAATTTATCTTCGCGCCGAGCACTGATTAACAGGGGCGGAATTAGGGCCGGTGAACGTTGTTCCAGGGATAAGAGATTGCATGTATAATATTATTGTAAAAATCACAAAGAGAAAAAATGAACCATGTGCTAATTTAACTTAAGGTGCGAGTTATAGAAGTATCCGTCGTGTTATTTGTATTTTAAGGGTTCAATCGACCCTCTAATTCTTATGATCTTTACTTGCATCATACATCAATGAACTTTACAACATAATTCACTTATACAACACAAAAGTAGCCCTATATGGAAACCATCACTCAATAATGTTGATCATAGAAGAAGGGACAAATCCTAAATGTTATTATTTGTTAGGAATATATTGTATTATTATATTATATTATATTATATTATATTATATTATATTATATTATATTATATTATATTATATTATATTATATTATATTATATTATATTATATTATATTATATTATATTATATTATATTATAAATTGTAGTAAATATTCCTACTATATCAATATTAATTTATTAACTTGGACGAGCTTTTGGCTTAATTAAATGCTCTATTCATATATACCTAAATACTTATAATTAAACAATAAAAAAATAAAATAATTAATTAATAAACAAACTACCAGTAAATATGTCATGATTCTACAACGTACAATGCTAAAAAAGTACGTTATAATACTATTAAAATATACAGTGAGATAGACGGCCTCGGGAAGTCCAGACAGCGACGTGTAAAGTCGTAATAATGTCTTGTACACTTGTATGCAATTTTAATATGTGTATAATATTGAATCAGTATTGTGTGATAAATTGTAAAATGGGTTATCCGTCAAATAAATAAGTAAATTATAATCATTTATACATAACAGCAATCAGTCACATCGAACCCCACGTGACAATATTATATTCTAAACATAATCTAGATATGAAAAACATCCTAGTATATGAAATTTATATGGAAACAGCTATACATAATTATTTTATATATTTGTATATAAATCAATATTCAATTAATATTTGTTGCATTTGAGCGCATTAAAAGCGTTTCATTTGGTTTATAAATGATGAATTAATATTGAGTTGCGAGCAGCTGCTTTCGAACATGAAACAATTGAACGTTCTATTATGCTCGGGATGCAATGCATTTAATATTGACAGCGCCCTTTGGGATTATCTTAATGAATATTATTATTTCCAGTGGATTTGTCATTGTGCACATTGAGTCGCATTTCATAAAGAAATGATTATATTAGGTATTTAATAGTTTTCATTAATATTCCTGAAAAAACAGTGAACATGAAAGGAAAAGATTAATCCACGATAATTTCAGTAATAGTGAGGATGAAATTCCAGAAAAATGCAATCAACCAGCATAGTGTAACGAAATTCACATTTAATGAAAAAAATCCTTTTCCTTTAGTGGACGAAACAATGATTCTCGGTCGTCTATCTTGTACACTCAAATCGTTGACGATGCCACTTGAAATTAGGCAAAAGGTGGCACTTGCGTCGTCTTGAATTGATAATGTAACGAAAGTAAAAGAAGCAACTGGAAAGAACATTCTAGAATGTGCCACCGAGCGCGCGGAGGTAAACGTAGCGTCATGGAAAGTTCTGGAAAATTCGAGAAACAAGCACGCTCTATAAGCGCGCGCTAGCGACGAGGCAGGCAGTCACGAACGTCCGACTGCTCAACATCTCAATATAAATAAATAGTGGTAGTGTGATGTTAATAAATGTGTTAAGTGTATTTTAAATAAATCAATAGACATTGTTTTACTTATTTCAGAGTCCGATTAAACCCGATTTCGTAACAATAGTATATTATCTCAATAAAACATTATAGAAAATTAAAACTTATGAGAGTAGAAAAACCGTAGGTTGGTAGCCCAGATAGACACAGTAAATATTAATAATAACTTGTAATTATTTTAAAGAAAATTGTATCAAAAAAATAAATATAAAAAAAAAACAAGAAGTATGGCTAAAAGATTTTTCGTAGTTAGCCATCTTGTGAATTTTACATTAATATTGTATTATACAATTAATATGTAAATACATTTCTGTAAATTAATAAATAAAAATGTTTGTATATATAAAAACAAATAAATATAATTAAATTTCATTATTTTTTTTTTTTTTGATTGAATTACGAAAAAAGAGAAACGCTAAAAATTATCATCATAAAGCGTTCTATTTATAAGCACATAAATTAAATTTAACGAGGGTCACGCGATAGAGGTCCACATAAGGGATTATCCCTTTTTTTCTCTCTCACTCTGTGAACATCAACGCAAGCACAGGCGTATCTCGTAAAAACATACCAGCATAATAACATTCAGCTTACGTACAAGTGAAAGAATAAAAAAGAAGCACAAACAATTTTCTGTGCGATATAATGTAATGCGTTTGAATACTGGTAACAGAATTTCTATTGGCTGCTATAAAAAAAAAACTTTCTAATTCTACTTGTTGGATTTATTTAAGGTTTACTTAAGGTTTATTGGAAGATCAAGGGTAGTGATCTACTTATTTGAACTGGCGCCATTTGATTTCATTTTGTACATTATAGTTAATAATATATGATACATTTTTTTGTTTATTTTATATTAAGTAATGATTTTGTTTCGTACCTTCTACTTATGTGAAATAAAACTATTATTAGTATTAAATAAACTGATAAGTACCATATGTTATTGTTTTTTTCTAGATCTTGAGAGTCTCTTTGATAGTTAAACGCTAAAAATTGTATAAATAGAAAAGAGTTTGACTGAAAGACCTAAGGTCGATAGCCATTTATAAGTTTAGATCAAATATTTTGTATAATATATGTATTTGTAAATACCACAATAAAGATGATTGTATATATAGAAAAGAGTATTTATTCACTAGTTCATAGTTATTTAAATAAATTAAATAAAAGCGTTTATTCGATGTACTAAAAAAATACCCGAGTTTTCTGCAAAAAATGCCGAATGACTCGGTTGTTTTTGCATCTAAGTAAATGAGTGAATTAAAAATTCAAAATCTTCAATTATTTATAATTTGTATTACATTCATACGCAGTGTAAATATTTGTTTCTCTTGAAACTTAAAAGAAAATATTTTTCTCGCAGAATAAATAAAAAAATGTATATTAATCTCTTGGAAGATTTTGTAGGGCAGAGAAGAGAACCTCGCTTATGGGTTAAGTTTACGATGTGCAAAACTTTTAAGAGGGTAACTATTTTGAGTGCAGGGCAAGCGCGGATTATTAATTAGCGCCTCTTATAAAACCTTGATAAAGTTTTGAGGGCGTTGAAACAAAATCTGCGATGAAAAGATTACGCCTCAATAAAAAAAAATTAATGCACTGTTTAATAAATGAATAATATTTATATAACCTAATGGTTGAGGCTGTTTATTTTTGAAAGTTCATGCTTTAACATTTTAATTTTGATAACATTTTTATTGTTGACTGTTGTTAATACTTTTTGTATTATTTAATAAATGATATACATTTTTAATATTTTTGTTTTTTAGTGGTTTTACCACTATTTATAAGTTTAAATAAAGTTGGGAAAATTATCTTCTTCCTCTATTTCGTCATCTGAGGTGTAAGAAGATTGGTTGTATTTGAAGGAATTAACAAGTGTCATGAAATTACTGTCATATTCTATATTTTTGGCAAAAGTATAAGAATTTTGGAAGTACGTTGCGAAAATGTTTGTCATGTCAGTGTCGTCCGTTACTGTCTTGTTAGTCGCCGAGTCTATAATCCTCTGGATAAAGTCTGTGTTCCTGTATTGGCTTACTTTTTTTTATTTCTTGCCAGTATTTTTTCCATGCAGGTTATTTATACGCTCTAATTGTATATATTAATCTGTAAAAATATTTTCTATAGATTATTTTTACAGATTAATATATACAATACCTTGATAATGACGATAAATTGAAACTAGTTGGAAAATAATAAATAAGAGAAACAAACCTAGTGTCTTTAAATAAATTAAATAAAAATGATTTGAAAATAATTAATAAATTATTCTCACATTTAGCTCTGTGATTTTGACTGTGTCTTTAACTTCAAATTCAATATTAGTTAAAGTGATCAATGAAAACCAAATTAAAGTTAAATTATTTTTTCCCCTTCATATTTTATTCATTCTAAATGAATACTATCGGTTATTTACCATTTCTACACCTCTTCACTATTTCTATAACTTCTTCAATTGTCAGTTTGTTTATTTGATTCTCATTACTTCTTTGTCTACGTAATATTCTTGATCGTTTAACAAATTGCTAAATTGCTCTTCATTCAGACTAATGACACATGTGTCGCTTTAATTGTTTTTATTCACTGGTGCCAAAAAATGTCAGCTAAAGATAAAAATCAAAGCATTCTAGAGGAAAAAAAATATCGATCATAATGTAATGTTCTAGTGATGAATTGATGGAAGGTAGAATGTTGTTTTTTTATGATGTAGGAAGGGAAAATCTTCGTAGATAACTTTCATCATTTATCAATAATACTAATTTTATGCTGACTCGAGTTTACACAGTTTTCATTGCCAAGTAGTAACATATGTTATAATTGATTACCACAAAGCAACGATCGACATCGTTTATATATTAATGTCCTTTTTTTCGCAATATTATTTACAATGAAATTAAACAAGAAAAATTTCTAGCAATCATCAATAAAATTCGACCAATCCCTTTTTCCAACTGTAAAAAAATCATTTTATAAATATTATTTTCTTTTTTGTGAAAATTCAAACAGTACTCGTGGAAATAAAACTCTCCGTGGCTTCGTAGAGAACGCAGAGTCACTCCTGCGGGTGCATTTCCGTTTATTGCCAGGTTAAAGTTTCAGTAGTTGTCCCATAAAATATGAATTATCACCCGTCGACCTCGCCCATTGATAAAACTCGGTGCATTTCGGGCACATGCCATACACTGGGTCATTAAACCTGCCCTCCGGACTTTAATTATTAATCAATAGCGTAAACCACGTGCATCAAAATATATTCCATTTGCTTACCGTTTCCATAATTTGTACAAAAAGGGTTGAATTTTGTAAGAAGTTGCTGGAAATAATTCCATTTGCTCACCGTTTCCATAATTTGCACAAAACGAGTTGAATTTTGTAAGAAGTTGCTGGGAATAATGATTTTGTCTACTAAAGGTTGATGCAGCCTTGATTTTTTTGTTAATAGCTCCAAATAAAAAAAATCCAAAGGATTTAGGTCGGTAGATCTTGGTGGCTAAGCAATAAAATATCCCCGACCAATCCATCGTTCAGAATAATGTATATTCAACGCGTGTTTGTTTACCGTAGTGACGTGGAACGCCGTCGTGCTGAAACCACATTTGTTGCCGAACAAGAAAAGGAATATGTACAAGCTTCTCAAAAAGCGTTTTATCAAGAAAAGTTGTTTATTTCCATGGCTAATTAGATTTTAAACGTGCACTTTGATGACAAATAAAAATTCAATCAAATATAGTTCTGTAAATAATCCAAATACGAAAGATCTTCACATAACATTTGTTTCTGAAAATAACTTACCGAACACGATGTTAAATTTTTATACCCCTATTATAAATATATTAAATCCAAGGGATTGACTTGTTTGATCAACTATTTCTACATACATACATAAACATCTTTATTTCTGAGATTGGAATATACAATTACAATACAATATCTAACAATACACTAACGTTCACAATATATTTCCAACTTTGAAACTGGCTATCGACCAGTGGTCTTTCAGCCTAACTATTTCTATTTTACTTTACCAATTAGGATCAGCATCACTACAAATGCGGCCTAAACAAACATAATGAGGGAAATATATAAGATTCATCCATTTCTATTTAATTTCAACTTGCTTCCTTGTTTTTCTTTGATTATTTATATTTGGCCTCATAGAATCTTGTTTCGTGGAGCCCCAGCTTTAGCCCCTCAAGAAAACCCCTTTGTGTACATTAAAACAATTTGCAGATAAATCACCGTAGCGGCTGTAATAAATAATATCTTTTATGTTCCACAGCAAAAAAAAAGAAACAACGCGAAAAAGTATCGCAACTAATAAGACCACCCTCAAGAAAATATGCTCGGCAGAAAGAGGCGGTGATGGATGCCCCTAATTATTCAATCCGAAATCCCTCCCCCGGCTTAAAACAAACGGCGAATATTTGTAAAATCACATCGGCAGATGCGTGTTCAGGGGGATTAATTAAAACATTAAAATCCCGAACAGACTTGGTCAATCATGCGAGCTCGACGGAAGGAATACGGTGTTTATATAAAAGGAGCGCGCGGGCGCAAGCGCGGAATAAACGGCTCAATACTGGCGTCGGGGTAGGCCTCCCCGGTGGGGATACACCGACGTCGGTTTCCCCTCGCGTGGATGTATAGAGAGAAGAAGAAAAAAAACGAAATCTTGGAATGCGCCTTTTTTTGTAGGTTTAGTTTTATTTTCGCAATTAGTGTTTCACATGCGATGGCCTCAATGGGCGAAAAGTGTAGATGCTCGACTCGAGTGGAAAATTAATGCAATTTATTCACAATTATGTGCAATTCCATTTGTTTCTCACAATCATTGAAAACAGTGATAAATATTTTATTTAAAAAATTAATATTTTCACTTAACTACCGAATGCTGTGCTTAACTATTTTGGAAAAAATGCTAAATTAAAAAAAAAAAACTAAATGGAAATAATCCATTTAGTTTTATATTCTAAATAACATAAACTAATTGAATAAACTCTATTGTATTGCCCGAGGCTGTTATTTCATGAAACTCTAGTACTGTGTTTTAATTTCTCAAGTGAGATAAATTTTCATAAAAACAAAAGCCTCTACAAAAGAGGCTTCATCTGAGAATTTAAAACACAAACACTTCTGTGTTTTAATTTCTTAAGTGAGATAGAGATTCATAAAACAACAGTCTCTGCAAAAGAGGGTTTGTTTATGTTTTGTCTTCACTCGAGATTTTATCTTAAATAATTCTTTGCAGTTTATTTGTAACTCTATTTATTTAGCACTTGTTGCTCGTATTATTAAATAAAATTTAAAATTTGTTGATTGTTAAGGCTTTCACTTGGTTATACATTTTGAGTTTATTAAATAAAACACGTTTTCACTTTGTTTGTATAACTTATTATATTTTATTGACTATAGTTTCGAAGCATAGAGCATCAGTATCAAACTAAAAGACTCTTAGTTTGATAATGATGTTTCGAAGCATAGAGCATCATTATCAAACTAAGAGTCTTTTAGTTTGATACTGATGCTCTATGCTTCGAAACTATAGTCACTAAAATAAAATAACAAGTTATATAAGTTCAGTGTTTGTATCTATTATGTATTTTTGTGTTGTATATTGTATTATTCATGTAAATGGCACCCCTTTGAAATAAATAAATATACAAACAAAGTGAGAAAATGTTTTATTTAATAAAATTTAATATATATTTTAAAACAATGTTTCCTGCAATACATGATGCGAAATTATTTTCTATTTAATTATTTGCCTCGTTACAATTTTTAAATGAAGCTAAAAATATGAAATTACACTTAAAACCGTAATAACTCGCTGTAATTTTCTGGAAAGTTTTTCTCGTATTTATTTGCCTTTTATGGTTTAATACGAGATCGCCAAGAAGTCGGAGGAGAGTTCGGGGGGGAATTTCGGAACAAGTTGGGAGGAAAACTTAAGAGTTGCCATATTTCAGGGGAAAAATTCAATCCGGAAACCCGATGGATTGGAAACGTTACGGGTCAGGGAAAATTATTAGGACGCTCAACGTTAAAATCCATACACGTAAAATAAATAAATGAATAAGCACAAGCAGGAAAATAAAAATTAATGATATTGAAATTCGTAATGTATATAATAAAAGAAATGGAAAAATCTTGATTTTTAAAATAATAAAAATGTTTTTTTTAACGTAACCCTTACATCATCCTAAATTAATTGATTACTTTTGAATAATGAGACAAGAACTAGACAAAGTCACGCAGAAAGATTGATAGCGGATATAGACAAAGACGTTAACAATTATGACAAGAATTCGACAAAGTCAGGCAAAACAAATGCTACTTATTTAGCCCCCCCCCCAAAAAAAAAAAAAAATAAAAATTTAACCGCTTCTAGCTTTTTAAATAGCTCCGAGAAATTAACATGGGGCTTATGAGAACAGTTTAATGAAGGCCCACACGCTGACAGTTTCAGAAGCAACTTTGTTTGAACCAAGATTACAGGATTCACAGAAAAGATAGAACAATGCAGTTTCCAATAGCTGTTTCCTAAAGAATACAGCTACATTTTCTATTAAAAATCATTGTTTTCAGTTATTTATTACCGACGAAATAAAAATGTAAACTCCAGAAAAATTTCCGCCCATTTTTCAAAGCTCTATTTTGCAAGCAAGCTGACTGAAAACTTTTATCTTGATTAGGCTAAAATTTTCACAGCTTATGCTCCCATTCTTTAGCTACATTTTGGTATAATTTGAAGTCATTTGGAGATTTTTCGATTTTCGCCGAAATTCCACTTTTTTCCATATTTTGTGTGAAATTTATTTTCTCTCCAAAAAAATCTGAAAAAAGAAAATCAGAAATATCCTCGGTGATTTTATAAAGAACATGGCTTATTTATTTTTCCGAGAAAAATATTTTTAACCATTTCTGGCCTCTTAAATATCACCACGGTCTTCAACATCAAAATCACCGTTTTTGAAGCGACAGAACCAATCACTGCACGTTGTTTCACTTAGAGCAGCATCTACGTAAATCTTTTTGACTTCTCGATGCGCTTCAGCCGTTGTTTTCTACGAATAAAAGAAGAAAACCAACACTTCCCGCAAATGACGATTATTTGCCACAAAATCAGATATTTTTTCACAACCAAAAGTATATGACGCAGCAACAAAATCGCTAATGTGTCAAAGCGGTTTATTTTCTATGTCTAAGCTTGGTTCACGACTTTTTGGTTATGTCACAATCGACCAGCACTTATTACTGAAGCCATCTCTTGAAAATATAAAAAAGGCGAGAACTTAGTTGAGTACCTTACATATAAATAAGAGAAGTAAATTATTATTATTACCACTAATATAGTCCTGGGGATAATTCATCTATTCAAATTAAAATTTTGAAGTGGTGTAACAAATAGCCTAATTAAATATATTTGGGGTGTAATTATTAAAATTAATTATTAAAACTTCACGAGTTGATTAACGAGAAACCGAACAGCAAACTTTTCATCGTTGAATGAATTTCCATTCAATGCTTTTACCTTTCTTACGGTAATAGAATGCGAAACGAGGTGATTCTTTTTTATTTTCATTATTTTTTTCACAAATAAACCGTGATAGCTTAATTATTATACTTAAACAAATTAACAACGCTCCGTTAAATTTTCGCCGGCGCTCCTCAATTTCGACGTTAACCTCCTGCAGTTTAATGCACTGCGGCGGGGTGTGTAATTATTTTAATCACTCCCATGTTGTTAATTAATTCGAAAGCAATTTATTCATAATTAATCGCCATCGTTGATTAAATATGCGTATTTGTTGTGCAAACTGTCCGCGTTTGCTCGGGTTTCCCCTCGATTAATCGCGGCGGGCGGATGGACAATATCTTTCGCCGATGTACTCTTTTTTTCTCGCTCTCTTTTTTGTTTCGTTGCTGCTGCCGCCGCCGGGGGGCCGACGCGTTTTGAATTTTTCATAAATCAGCGTAAACAGAGATTAATTAGTCGCCCGGGTAATTTTACAGCGTGTGTTCGGATCCTGCGGAATCGATGTAAGGGCATGAATAATGTCCGAGGGGCGAGATTAATATTGCTTTATGGAAACGTGTGAAGTCGACTGTTTTTTTAACAATTTTTCTTATCACTAAATTATATTGGAAAATCATACAGTATTTTGTTTCAAATGTCACTGAAATGTATTTTAGACTCACTCAGTATTTTACCCATAATGGTATAAAATCGTTAGAAAAAAAACTGTTCGAGTTTAGTGATGAGAAAATTAATGTAAATAAATAATAAATATTCACATTCATATTTATTCAGATTAAAAATAAAACACTAAACACTAAAATCCATTTGAAACTCATTCGATATTTTGTTTCAAATAATGGAATAAAATCATTAAAAAAAAACTGAGTTTAGTAATGTGATGTAAATAAATAATAAATATTTACAAACATTTATTCAGACTACAAATAAAACAAAATAATATAAATATTTACAGTACGTGTTTTTGATTGCAAACGCATTTATTATTATTATTTTTTTTTAATCGATGATAATTTTAAATTTAACTATTAAGTTTTTGATTTTCAATATAATTTATTAATTTATTTACTTAAGAGAGGTCATTTCATATAGTAAAATACATAGAATAAAAATAAATTAGAATAGTTACAATAAATAAAATAATACACTTAACATAAACACTTAAAATAAGTTGTCGAAAAATAATAATAATTTAAATTGATTAAAATAATTTAAATAGAAAGATATTGAAAATAATTACTAAATTATTTCCTCTTTAGCTATTGTGATATTTTGACTTACTTTGCGTAGGTACTTTAAAACAAATGCACATTAAAATAATTACTTCTCGGGCAAGTACCCCGCCAGATTGGACACTTTCTGCTACATACTAATAACATATTGCATAATGCAACAATTATTGATTTGAGAATATTTAATGTAAAGAGCAAAAATTTATTGATAGAATTCATTGCAAAAAGACCTCTGGTCGATAGCAGAGGACAGACGAACATTTTTGTTTTATACTTAATGTTTGCAAAAATGTATAAAAAGAATACTTTTATACAAATAAATTTATTTACACAATTAGAATACATTTATTTGTATATAGGGTAGCGTTTTTTTTATATTTATTTATTTGTTATTATTATTTTTTTAGAAATCTACGCGTGATGGTGTTCCTCCTCGTTAATGCAGCGAAGAACACATTCTCGCCGGATTGAAAGGAGATACGTGAGAATTCTCAGAAAAGTCGATTTCAATAAAAATTCAATTGATCCCCGTGTATCCGGCTTTCTCTCGCGAAATTCCGTGACCCGCCACCGCTCCGGCAAATAGAGAGACAACTTTGTCAGTTCGTCGTCCGGGAGGGAAATTGCCGTTGAATTTCCTCGGGACTGGGGAGAGATACAGCCGCACAGGGGAGGATTAGCGCCGCATAAAGCGTCGACTTCTTTAGGAGGCCCCATTAATACAGAGCGCGTTAATCTCGCGAAATTTTATGCGTTTCGCGTATTTATTTAATAGGTATTAAAATCAATCATTGTTTTCCTTATCTCTGGTATTCGGGCGTTTATTTTACCACGCAAAGGTAGCGAAATGGTTTTTTTTTATATTTAATTTGAGTGGGATGAAAATGTATCTGCGTATGAATCGAAGTTCGATTGTTCATTCAGTTGAGGTGAAGTTTTTCAACAAAGTGCATACGCGTGAATTAATTGTGTCCCCTTTCATATTTAAATTCTATACAAAACCAATAGACACGACAAACAAAATTCTGTTATAGTGACTTTGTGATGAATTATTATATTTTAATAATAAAATTAATATTTAAAACATCTAATAAGAAAAAAACGTGAGGTAAATTAGATACATCTTAACAAAATGTTTTTTTTTTTTGGTTTTGTTTGATTTTAGCCTATTTAATTAACAAACAAAAAAAACTCTAAGTTTTTTAAATGAGTAAAAAAGTAGGCAATGATAAATAATAATAAAAAAAACATTTAGTAGCCTTTTCTCACAAGAAAATGTTTTATACTTCATAATTTGTTAATCAGTATTCTTAGTTATTGATTGATGAGGCTGATAATTGTTGAAAGTTCATAATTACTTATATTAAATGTCACTATTTAGTCTTTCAATAAAAATAACTATTTTTATTTAAATAATTAAAGTCTCCATAACCAACAACCAACATAAAAATATAGTTTTTCAATGAGAGTACAATAGAGTCTCGCTACAATTGTTGAAATTGGTGAAATAATTGTAGCGAGATTATAATAGACATTGAACTCACATAGCACAAAATATCCAATGGATACCCATCATATATCCCAAATGTGCAAATATGTTCGGCAACATAAAATGGATATTCAAAGTATATTCTCTAATGAATATTCATCAAAGTATATTCAATTGACATAATTTCATGAATTAAATATGATTATTTATTTTACTATATCCTATGGATATCCATAGAATATTTATTCCGAACATTTTAAAAATTGCAACTTCATTGCAAATCCATGGGACGGTGAATGGATATCCGCGGATATTCCAATATTGGAAATTCGAATCAATATAAATTCTTAATTATTGTTTAATTGTATGTAACAGCTTATTTATTTATTTATTTATTAACGGCCAAGCCTTTTTGAAAGATACAATATTTAACAAAAATATTTACTAGTTGTATAAAAACAAAAAACACAATTGAAAATGTACCACAAAGTTAGCGCCTTCAAGATTAATGAATTATTTATATTCGTTTTTTTTAATATTTCCATTGCTAAATGATAAATTTGATTTTCTTAGATTTTCCTAATAATTAAGTGAGATAATTTAGAATGCTAAGAAGAATAAAAAAAAATATAATTGAAATTAAAATATGATGCAAATTAGTGATCATTACCATTCAGTAATTTCACCAATCCGAATGAAATATCGCGTTATTTTTTCTTCTTTTTTTCTTTCTTAAAGCATCCCTAAATCAAGGACATCACCCTAATCCATAAATCAGCCCCCAATCCCGAACCCACCGCGATTTATGAGTAATTAACTTAATCGCGACCCCCGCAGCGTTATCAAAATTCAAATTCAATTGCCTGTGCGGGCCTACCGACTCGCGACGACACCGAAATTAACGGGTGATGTACATTGGCGTTATCTGCAAGTAAGCCGGGGTAGACCATTAAGACCGCGAAACTGACGGGCATTAATCCGCTCGAAAAGCGGTTTGAACTAGATGAAAATTGTGCTCTGAGGAAATTACACTGCAAGGTGAATGTCTTTGTTGAGATGCGCTTTAATTAAGTGCGCTCCGCTTGTGGATGCACCGCCCGGAGTTTTGGCCGCGGTGGAACATCCAGTTTTGATGTTTAAATAAGGGGAAATTGCTGTGTTATAATTTTTTGTAGTTGAGCTTAGGTGGAGTGGGCATTTACCGCCACTCCAAAATACTATTAAATTGATCCTACTTTTTTTTAGATTTTTCACCTTCGTTTAGATGCATTTTAATTAAGTGCGCTCCGGAATTTTGGCCGCGGAGAAACATCTAGTTTTGATGTTTAAATAAGGGGAAAATGGTGTGGTTGTTGTATTTTTTTAGTTGAATTGAGGTGGAGTGGTGGTAGAGATAACAAAACAGTCTCTTAAATTTTTGATCCTACCACTTTCGATTTTTATAGATCATGAAATTGTTCATGCAGTTCAATTATTACCATCATAATATGAATTGTGAGGCACATTTCTCCACAAAAATAATGAGGTGCAGGAACAGCGTATAGTTCCTGCACCTCATTATTTTTGTCTGCGAGCGGCTAAGGGTTTCTCAAGTACGAAGAGCATTTCATGAAATCAGAATGTAGCGAGCAAAAATGGTCAATTTTCACAATAATAAAACACGTTTACTTCGTATAAGTAAACTTTTTATTAGTTTATTAGACATTAACTCGTCATTATTCAACTGACATTTCTGTCAGTTTGCTGTCGTCGAAACTATAGTCATTAATAAAAAAAATCAATATCAAAAATAAATAAAGAAAGAAATGGTGAATTCGTAAATAAATGAAAAAAAAATTAAATAAATAAATAAAACAAGATAACTTTTGTACCACTTATACTAATCATTCTCAAATAATTTTTATATATATACAATATTCTGAATATTGTAAGCCGAATAGTAAAAACTTCTTACAAATAAACTGCAAACGAAGACCAAATTCGCCACAATTACTCTCACAATAGAAGACAAGAAAAAAAAATAGGCCCACCCTCTTTATACAGAATGGATGTAAGTCGAAGTCGATGTTGGTGCGGGAAATGTCCAAGGGGGAAAGGTCATCCGGCCGGCGCATTTTCCTTCCCTTCCGCTCCTTTCCTTTCGTGGATCGTGAAAAGAGTAATATTTCCAGGAATGGCCGTGGCGAGAATCCCTTTTTATGCACACCGAGATAGCGAAAATTAATCCCGGCAAAATGTCGACAATGCCAAGATGGAATAATTAATAAAAAAAATGTCTAGCCCTACACACGGATGAGGGTAACAATAAATGAAAAAAAAAAAAAAGAGAAAGGGAATGATGAGAATAAGGTATTTTTATTAAAATTTTAATATCAATTATTAAAATCTCCTGTCCCGTGTTTAATTTAAACTCGTGGCGTTCTTGTTAGTAACCATTTTTGTCCCACCCCTAATCTCACTGTGGCTGGCCGTGGACTCGTGATAGGAGAACTGAAGCCGATCGAAGAGAAGTCCGGATTTGGTTTAGATAGGTGAAAGTTTTTTTTTCTGGTTGGGGTTAGCATCCTAGGATAACAAGAACGACGGTAACAAGGAGACGGGGATCCCGCAGGGTTCGGTCCTCAGCGTTACTCTGTTCGGGATCGCTGTCGATAATATCCTTTCAGATGTCCATAACTCTATTGGACGCCCCTTTAAGTATATGATAAAGCTATATTTCCGAGCACTCCATCAAATAACACCATTCAGCAAGCGATAAACCGTATCTCTTCAAATGCAAGGCATATAGGGTACTGTTTCTCCCAAGCAAATCTATATGTGTTCATTTTAGTAGAAAACGGATCCCTCACCATTTACCAAGATTGAATCTAGATGGTACGCCTATTGCAGTTATAGATTAAGTACGGTTACTTGGTATGCTTTTTGATGGCAAGCTGCGATGGGATAAGTATATATATCCAAAACCCGAAAACCAACGTCCAGGGAAGACTGAATATGATGAAGTGCATATCAAGCATTAGGTGACCGGGAAGTCCTACTGAAGATATACAAAACGGTTTTCCTTCCAAAAATGAACTGCGGTACAGTTCATACAGTACTGTGTACGGATCAGCAGAAGCAGGCATCTTATAAAAATGGATCCAATACAAAACAACGCTCTCAGAAGGGCAATTGGAGCTTTCCGTACAACCCAATTATAAGCATGTCATGTGACTCTGGTATTCCACCATTACAATACCGACGCATCAAAACACTAATGCAATATTTTGCCAAATGAAAAGCCCATCCGACTCACTTTCTACGCTTAGAACTACCGGAGGACAGAATTATAAATATCTACAATGCACAACCAATGATATCTATCTAGACCTGCATATATCCCACCCCCCCTTTCAGCAATAGGGGCTGGTAAGCCTACAAACAAATTCTAGAAAAGCTGCAGAGCGATCCAAATCAATCTTAACCGCTGTAGGGCAGCTCACGATATGTTGGCGGTAAACATGACGGTGGAAGCATGATCAGGCTTCCCCTTAGCATCCTCTCATACCATAGAAAAGCATTGGATAATTATTTAGTGGTGAATAAACAATCGCAATTAATGGATTATGCAAATATAAAAAAAAAATTGTATTTCCTTAAGAAACAGTAAAAGTTAATACAATAATATAGTTTAATATCAAGAACAACAGTAAAAATAATTTTGATACAAAAAATTAAAGAATATATTGTCAGGCAATAGCAATATTTTTCTAATTTTTTTATATCAACATTATTTTTACTGTTAATATTAGGAATATATTGCCAGGCAATAGCAATATTTTCCTAATATTATTGCATCAACATTATTTTTACTGTTGCTCTTTTATATTAAACTATATTATTGCATGCATTTTACAGCTTTTTTTGCAATTTAAATTTTAAATCCGATACCGCGAAACAAAACCAACAATAACGAACTAGAGGGAAAAAAGCGGCGACCACCGCAAAAATTTGTTTTCCGCCGCATTAATTTCCCCGGCATCGATCTTTTCCCCTATTATTTCGTTTTATTTCATTTCACGCCGCGCGCAATTTCCATAAATAAATTCCAAATTGAAGTTTCAATTAAACTCTTAAAATCCCCCCATAATTGCCAATTACCAGCTGAGAATGCAGCGTCGTATGCAGATTATTCTAATTAATCTGGTTAATAAATGGAAGAATTTATGGATAGGAGATGAACTGTGTCTACAATATATTTATTTATTTTTTTATGTGCACACACACACACACAAAAAGGCGTACTAATTGATGTGAGAGACTGATTCGTACGGTAGAGTAATTTTCGGCCAAATTCTCCGTTCGAGCCGTTCCATTCTAATTAGCTTCCAAGATGGACTGTCGGCTGTTTTAATAATAAAAGTAACAAATCGATTTCACATGTTTCGTTTATTTATGGCGATGGAAAGGTGCTAAGTTGTAAACAGTGCTATATGAAGAAAAGAAAAAAACAATTACATAATTCTTGAATTTTGATATCAAACACCAGTTTTTTGTTATTACTTTTGATTAAATACAAACTCGCAGATTATCCTAGTTAATGCAGGATGATTAATGAATGCAGTTGTACTAGTTTTCGACATGAATAAAATTATGGTTACATCATGTTTTGCCGTTCACTAAAATTCTTGAGATATTTTCTATATAAGATGACATTTTATTTCTATTGTATTTTACATTAGTTCATTTCACATTTTTTTTATTTTCGTATAACTAAGAGAAAAGAGTATTCATTCACTTGGTCATAGTTATTTAAATATATTAAATAAAAATGATTTGAAAATAATTAATAAATTATTTCCACATTTAGCTCTGTGACTTATGACTTACGTTACGTAAGTACGTTAAACAAATGCACATTAAAACAACTACTTCCCGGCGTGGGTATTTGCCCGGGAAGTAGTTGTTTAAAAACACATTTTAATGTTTTTAAAAGCCTTTTATAAATAAAATTCTCTATTAATAATTAAAACAAGTCATTAATACATCATTGATTCATCAAACAATTTCTTTTTACTAATAAACCTCCCTTCTTAACTTTTAATATTTCCCTGCACTCTCTATTAAATTTCTTTCATTGAAAGGAAGAACGAGCGCATGAAAAGTTTATTTACAC
The DNA here is from genome assembly GCA_963082785.1 of Philonthus spinipes. Lineage (NCBI taxonomy): Eukaryota > Metazoa > Arthropoda > Insecta > Coleoptera > Staphylinidae > Philonthus > Philonthus spinipes. Next base: position 27,009,033 of record OY720307.1, on the reverse strand, counting down.
TCCCGTTTTTTTTTTCTCTGTATACATTTTTGTTGTTATTTTATTTGGGAGAAAATCATTATTATGCCAACGAGTGGAGGTTTTCGTACGCCGTTTCCCCCTTGCCGTGCGCTTTTGTGCACGCTCGCATATTTTCATGCCCCGCACGAAATACGATAACAATTTGAAAACATCATTACACACTCCTATTGTGGTCGCGAGGAGTACCAATGTATATGTCTCGGAGAATTTCCTCGATAATTGCTTATTTGCATGCCGTCCACGTTTGAATCAATTTGAACAAAAAATGTTGATTATTACATTCGTGGGATCTGATTTGAGGATAATTTTTAATCAATTAGTAGATAAAATGATTGCTTAAAGTAAATTAGGGTGAAAATGAAAATATTCTCAAGTAAAATAAAAAAAAATATATAAAAATATTTTAGTTTCACTGACAGCCTCGACCATTAAATTTTTAGCATAGATTTTTCTTTAAATACATCATAAATTCATGACTGGGCAGAAAGACCTGTGGTCGATAGCTCTGACCACAGGTCTTTCTGCCGCGAGTTTTGTTATTATTCCATTTTTAATTAAGAAATGAATTATTTTCATTTTTTATTTTATTTGAGAATATATTATGAAAATATTAATTATTTATCTTATATTAGATTATATACTATGTATTATTTTTTCTGAGATAATAAAGATTTAGGTAGAAAGACCTCTGGTCGGTTGCCCAGATAATTTTAATAATATTACATAAATAATTCCAATACATGTATGTCTTAGTCTATCTGGGCTATCGACCAAAGGTCTTTCTGCCCAATCATGAATTTATGATGAATTTAAAGAAAAATCTATGCTAAAAATTCAGTTCAGCTTGCTAGCATAGATTTTCACATAAAAATATTTTAGTTTCACTGACAGCTTCAAGTCAGTGAAACTAAAATATTTTTATCTAATTGTGAAAATCTATGCTAGCAAGCTGAACTGTCCTAATGATTCGCGCAAATTACTTGATGAATGGTGATGGGAATTTAAATTTTATTTATTATTATTTATTTTTATAGATGGATTCCACGTGTCCCAGTAATTAGGATCCTGTTATCCCGTTTTCACTGTGTTCCCTTCCCGTCTGTAACTGTTGACTTCTGCGGAGATATTCTCCTGTTAATTACGCCTCTCCCCCATTCCCACAGGATTATGTGTGTCACGTGGATGAAATTAAATATTTCCATTATAAGGGCGTGGATGTTGCCGGGAAATGATTTGAAGATGGATTTGAAAATCTTATTACGCTCGAAATTGATGGTACTTAAAAATTAAAAATGTTCTCCAAAATTTGTATCATTGATTTCCATTCTTTGCATATTGCGGATAATGCACTCGAGAGACATTTGTCAGAACTATGGAAAAGAGAAAGAGACTCTTCATATGGACTATGAAAAAGAGGAAGAAGACATTTATATGAACCATGAAAAAGAGGAAGAGGCTCTCATATGAACCATGACATAGAGGAAGACTCTATTCATATGAATTATGACAAAGAGGGAGGGACTCTTCATATGAACTATGGAAAAAAGGAAGAGGCTTTCCATGTGAACTATGAAAAAGAGAAAGACGCTATTCATATGAACCATAAAAAAGAATAAGAGGCTCTCATATGAACCATGACAAAGAGGAAGACGCTCTTCATATGATCTATAGAAAAGAGGAAGACTCTCTTTATATGAACCATGAAAAATTGGAAGACGCTCTTCATATGAATTATGACAAAGAGGAAGAGCCTCTTCATATGATCTATGGGAAAGAGGAAGAGGCTCTTCATGTGAACTGTAAAAAAGAGGAAAACTCTCTTCATATGAATTATGAATAAGAGGAAGACGCTCTACAAAGGATCTATGGAAAAGAGGAGACGTTGTTCATATGAAATGTGAAAAAGAGGAAGACGCACAGAATGTGCCCTTGCTAAAATAAGAAATATCTTAAGCTAAGCTACAACCAAGTGCATAATGCTATAACTAAGACTTATTGGCATGAATAATAATTTTAATCAAGGAGGCGAAGGTAGATTTAGTTATCTGAAATAGTCGGGATTCACAATACATATTTTTTAGGTCGTAATGGTATAGACTAAGTAGCCACCTAATATCTGACTAAATCGCCAGTCAATCTGAAGTTAAATACACTCTTATATTTATTTCGGAAAGGGGACGATTTTCTCTGTAGGTTTCGACTGAGTAAAATGGACAAGAAAATGTTGCATTAATGTGTTGTTTGATGATCACAAATAAGAACAATTACCCAATTACAATGGGTTAACAAGTGGATTTTCAAGAAATGTATTGTTATTGGTTTTACTTTTTAAATCAGTTAATTAAAAGTAACTGATTTAACGGATACCACGAAAAGAACTTTAATTTTCGGAATTGCCGTTTTTAGAGTCTTTTCGATTGTTGCTGAATGAATAACGCCTGCGGTTCGGAATTGAGAGCCGATCGTAAGAGAGCAAAGCAAAGAAGAAATAAAGGTAACACCCGTGCATAGTAGAAAGCAAGTTCATTCACATTTTAGAAAATAGAGTGTGGTGCATTGTTGTAATGGGATTATCGCATAAACATAAATTCAGTTCCGTAACGTTGAGTGCCGGAATGAGCCGGCGGCGAAAGAGGTGCCGAAATCGGCCAACGGTACGCAGGAGAAGGTAGGAAGAAGGAGGAGGCGGTGGTATCCCGAGCGGTAGGAATCGGAGAAGGATAGCGACCGCAGACACGTCCATGTCCTACATCCCGCACTAGAAACTAGTTCCGTTCCTTTTCCACATCACCCCCCAGTCAGCTGTGCGCCTAGCCGGTCCGTGGTGGGGGTTGGCGTTCGCAAGGGTGGGGCGTGGGGCGACTGCTGCATAGCGCACCTCCGGCCGGCATTCGCGAGTCGTTGAGCCTCCGGTGCGTTCCGGACCTCGCTTGTGTGATCCCCAAAAGGAAGTTTTAATTACATACAGAGGAGAAACGGACAAAAATTATTTTAAAAGAAAGGGAGAAGAGGAAAGGAGGACTGATTTTTTTTCCGTTTTGCAAAAATCGAAGGGACTATTTAATTCACGCGCGAGGAGATTAAAAAATATATAACAGGGCTGTGAAGGAGTACAGGGTTGTCGGATGGAGGCTGTGAACGGCGTCTCGGAGGGCGGCCCGCCGCCCCCGAGCCCTCTTACCGGATGCTACCTGCTCATCGTCATCGGGGAGCCGCACTCACAGGAACATAAGGACATTATCCTCAGGAGAGTTGCCAAAGGTGAGCGACCCTTTTACTCAATTTGCCTTCTTTTTTCATATTTGACAATTTTGGGCGAGAATCACTTCAAGTGCGGATTGGGGAAGGATATCCTAATGGTGGACGCATAGACAGTCACAATCGATTGGATTTTTATTCCGAATGACATTCTTTTATATTCAATTAAGATATACTTATAATAAAAGATGACTTACCTTCAATTCAAACCACTTTCTTTAAATAACAATAAAAAGGAACACTTGAACCAAATCTACAAAATTTATTGAAAATATCGATGATATACAATTTATTAGAAATACTGATGGTATTGTTCACGTTGTAGTTTAAGTTACTACACCTAACTTAAATCTAATATCACATTTTTATAAAATTTATATTTTCTTGAAAAAAAAAATTAATAAATAAATAAAAGTAATTGATTAAGGTATTGCAGTCATCTTCTTTATGTTGATTGTAGAGCGTTAATTATTTAAATAAAAATGTTTGGTTGTCCTTTCTCTCTATTGTAGTCATACCTACTGACGGTATATTAGTCGTACCCACTAACTTAAATTACAACGTGAAGAATACCATCACTACAATCCAATAATTTATATTTAATCCAAAATAAAAGAATATATGGATGAAATTAGCTGACGGTATATTGATCATACTTACTAACTTAAACTGTAACGTGTAAAATACCATCACTATATTCGATCCAAAAATAAAAGAATATTTGGACGATATAATTTATGGAATTTAGCTTTTCCGTAAATCATGACAGTATACAATTCCAGTTTGAGAAAATACCGACTTTAACTGTTTGTAGTTCAAACTGAACTATTGAAAACGTGAAATTAACTTTACTTTGGTCTTCCTTCGGCTGGTTTTCCAGACTATAAATAAAACAAGTAGGATGAAGATTACGGAATCTTATTGCTATCAAAATTGGTTATTCTTAAAAATTGAAAATATTCTCCAAAATGTGTATCATTCAATCCCATTCTTTTTCATTTTTCGGATACGGAAAGAATGGGAATGATTGAAATTTTGGAGAATATTTTCAATTTTTAAAAACAATCTATCTTGAAAGTAACAAGACGAAAGTGATCGCAATGAAATGAAAATTAAGTCTTAACAAATTTTCATTAAAAACCAAATTAATAAAACAAAATCAATAAAACAATAATAAATAAAAAAGAAAATAAAAACAAATAAAAAAAACAATCAAAGTAAGAAGACTTTTTTAGTCTTGTTACTTTCGAGATTGATTTAATCAATTATTTCTTCTTTAGCAAATGTCCATTATTCCATATAGAACATTTGTATCTATGTAACTTAAACCAAAATATCGCAGCAGCTAAAGAGGGAATAATTTATTAATTATTTTCGAGTTCTCTTTATTTAATTTCTAATTTATTATGTTATATATTTTCTTATAAAGTTTCCATTTATTGACAAAAAGAAACTATATGATTGATGTACAAGGTGCATGTAGCGGTAAATAAATAAAAGTATGTCGAAAAGGAAATCTTGAGCGTTAAGTATATTACGAGGGTCGAGCGGGGGGCAAATAAATAGGGACGAAAACGCGCATTAATTTCGCCCCTCGGAGCTTCCCGGTAATGGACAGGATGATTGATGTCTATCCTAAAAATACCTATCGTAACTGATAATGTGTATAAACAAATCGTCCTATATTTATTAACCGCGAAGAAACGATCGATGCAAACAAGAATGTTTTCATTAAAAAAAAAATACATCATTTACATAAATTAAATAAAAAAATAATTTGAAAATAATAAGTTATTTCTTCTTTAGCAAATGGTCGCGAATTAAAGACAAAATTATATTTTGAAAGTGCTTTTAATTTAAAGAAAAAAAACCTTAAAATGTTAACTATTATGTACTTTCAAAAATTAACAGCCTCAGCAATTAAGTTATTTTACATTTAAATTGTTAATAACTAAGGCTTCAACTTTGTTATACATTGTTTATCAAGAATGTTTTTGATAATATATATATATATTATATATAAATATAATTCGCGATAACAAGTAAATGCAAATATCAATAAATAATAAATGTAAAATATTGAATAAACACTTTAAACTTTAAACAACAATTTTGTCTTATACAAACAAAATTTAAAGTAAATAAAATGAAACAAAGATGATTCACACATTTGCAGTTATTTAAATTACAATTAAATTGTATGAAATAAATATGAATAAATTATTAAAAATCAACTATATTTATTTATTTCATACAATATGAACTACCAATGTCTAAATATTAAAACCATTAATTACAATTAAATTAAATTAGGAACATTTCTGGCAATGATAAAAAAAATCGACCAATCCCTTTTTCCAGCTGCAAAAAATTACGTACACTGTAAGTTTTATAAACATCTATTGAAACAACTACTTCCCGAGCATTTACCCCGCCGGACATTAGATTACACAATAGATATTTGTTGTTGCAAGCAGTATTACTGCGAATTGCAACGGTTTTGTAAAACTTACAGTGTAAGTAATTTTTTGCAGTTGGAAAAAGTGATTAATGATCATTGCCAGAAATGTTCCTTGTTTAATTTCATTGTAAAGTTGAAAGTGTTTTATTCAATAGTTTACATTTATTATTTATTGATATTTGCATTTACTTGTTATCGCGAATTATATTTATATATAATATATATATATTCAAAAAACCCTTTATACCCTTAAGAGTGTCGGGATGTTATCGCGAATTAATAATTAATATTTATTTTACCATAGAAAAGATTACGATAATGAAGATTAGCTCCATTTATTCATTATCGGAATCGATGTAAAACATATTAACATGTAAATAATATTCGCCTAATTTCAGAACAACACAAAACTTTGTTTGGAATTTCGATAAAATGTTACCGTAATGAGTGTGCTCAGTGATTAATTATCGCTCTGAATAAACTAATATAATATAATTACTAAAATAAGCCTTACAATCGAAAACAAAACGAATTTTCTCAACATAAATTCCATATCGGAAGAATAATCAATGGGCAAATAAATATGTTGTTTTTCCTGAAAATCCGCTTTATTTTAATTATTGTATTATGTAAATGATGTTGCCCTATATAAACATTTATTATTATATAACATAACTGGATATACGGAGATTGGTTATTAACAAATAGGAATTATACAAAGTTAAAAAGTGTCTTCATGAATCAAAGAGAAAACGTCTTTAGAAAACGGATATTGACCGCTAGGCTTTCTGACGAAGTACTTAAAATTTTATCTCTTAAAATAGTTAAGAATGCTTTTATAAAGCACTGATTTCAATCATTAACCATATAGGTTAGGTTAGGTAGCTGTGGCAGCCATAGGCCATTCATTAATCATATGATATCTATTTGAAAAAGTGGAAGTATTGAATTTGTTTATGCGCTTTAATGTGAAACAATATTGATCCAGGCGTGAATAAATTCACGAGCAATCCTCGAGGACGGAATAAAATTATACGTTTCTCCCCTATATGGAAATGCTTGATAAATATTCCGTCAGGTTTCTGAAAAGAAACAATAACGAGCAAACAAAGCAAAAAAAAAGAATGAGAGAATATAATTGACATTGGTTTGTAATATAACGAAAAAGGTTTGTTTTTAAAAGTATATCTGCAAAAAAAATGCAAAGATAATAAATATTTGTATTTTGTTTTTTTTTTTTTTGGTTATATTTTTCTAAACAGAAGTTTGTTTTGTGAGGCATCCATAATTACTATTATAAAATAGAATATTTTATTTTTACGGAATCTCCATTATACAAATATTATAAATACAGAAATATTACATATTATTAATTATTATATAAATCCCAAAGTGAATAAATATTATATAGATAAAGCAACGGATTTTTATGTTTCATAAAAAAATAATTATTGCTCATACAATTTTACAAAACAAATATGAATAGATTATTAAAAATTAACCAATAAAACACAGATTAGATCGAATAACTTTAAATTATCGATTAGTTTCAGGTTATTAATTTAAAATTAAATAGCATCCCTAATTTTATAACAAATGTTGAAAATTATGATCTTCATTTCCAACGAAAATGTTGACTCTACGTTTTTTTTTATTTTCAAACACACTTTAAAGCTGCTCCGGACTTATGTTTCTTATCTTTTTTCATTCTAATGAACTTGTACTGTTCATTACTCCGCCTTCCCTTCGTGGACGAAACAACAATAATCTTTTAAACATAAATTATTGATGATTCCACTTAAAAATTGGCAATAGATGGCGTTTGTGCTATCTTTCCAGTTGTTATGATTCATAATTGTATTATTTATTTGTAATAAACGCATTTCATGAAATGTAGAAAAAAAACAAGTCCATCCGACGATAGGAAAAGAAATCCGGAAATTCCCATAATTTCGTTTTTTTTTTGTTAATTATTTTTCTTTAAAGAGAAGTTTCATAAAAATTGATTATTAATCACATACCTGATGATGCCACTTTTTTTGCGAAACAATTGTGGTATTTATCATTTTCGTATTTCACGAAAATAACATTCCATATAGAAGATTTCATGGATCAAGTCTGACTCCCCAGACACTGTAGCAGTGTTTCAACAGCAAAAACTGTGAAAATAGAAAAAAATCTGTTTCATTTACTTTTGAAACTAATTAGATGATAAAAAATATAAAAAATAAAAATAAATAAAAGGGAAGTCCGATTCCATTATGTTAGCAGTCCGTCATACATTTACTTGTAAATAACAAAACCTATAATTTAATAACAAAAACAGGCGCTTACTATTCAGTTTAATATATTTATACGTTATTTGCTTTTTTATCAGTATTGTTCCTAATTTAGTTAAAAAAAAAACTCGCATACTTTGTGAATATCTTAGGCTATCGCTGCGGAACGACGGCTTCCTTATCCCGTTCGGAATTTATCGATCCTGTTTTTGCGAAATCCGGGGGCCCGAATTAGATTGCCGGGGTTAATGGATACGGCCTTAGACGGCTATTAGGGCTTTGTCTGAGTGCACTTAGTTTGAAACGTAATTAACATTTCGACAGGAGCCGATGAACGCTCCCCGAATCAAGACAATTCCAGATAATATACAATGAGATGTGCACGTTTCTCACTCGAATCACTTGCCTTTTCTAATTTATACAACAATTATTATTAATGATAAAAATTAGTAATAATAGAAAAACGGTATTTATTTATTTATTTATTCTTATTTACGGATATAACCTATTTACAAAAGCAGAAAAATATTCACTTAATAATTATTTTCAAATTCTTTTTTATTTAATTTGATAAAAGTTAGGTTTGTTGCCTTCGTTTAACTCACAATTTATTAATAAATTTTATATTGTTATTTGAATTATTTACTCGGTTAACCCGAAAACGCGTAAAACCATTTGAAATTTTGATCAATTTATTTGTTAATCAATATTCTTAATTAATAAAATTAAAATAATAAAAAAGAAACTAATTAATTACTTAATCATTATCTTTCCATTTGCTCTGCATTTAAGTACTTATAGAGTAAGTATACAAAAATACAAATATCCATTGAAACAACTACTTCCCGGGCAAATACCCACGCCGGACATTTTAAACTTGTAGCAACATTGCATCAATCTAGCTACAATAATTTTACATCTTATAATCTTGCAATACAACCTTTCTGCAATCTGTCTGTGTTGTATGTAAGAACAGGACAAATTCGGCCTCCTTTCGTAAACGAAACAACAATTTTGAAATTATGCAATAGATGGCGCTGGCGCTATCTTTCCAATTGTTATGATTCATAATTGTATTATTTATTTGTAATAAACATTATTACTTCAAATATACAGAAAAAAAAAACAAGTCCACCTGACTATAGGAAAAAAAATCCATAATTTACCGCATACACTAAAAACTAATCATTCACAGCTGGAATTTTGAAATTAGGTAATAGATGGCGCTCGCGCTATCTCTCCAATTGTTATGATTGATAATTATATTATTTATTTGTAATAAACATTGTTACTTGAAATATACAAAAAAAAGTAGGTCCACCCGACGATAGGAAAAAAATCCCTTAATTTACTGCATACGCTAAAAACTAATCATTCACAGCTGGAATAGTTACAGGAGGAAAAAAAAATCATATTAAAAAAGAAAACACACAATTTTATTAGCATTGCTTATTCTTATTAAGGAGAATTTACTTCAATGAAAAAGAATAACCTTCACACAATTAATTTTTTTGCAAGGATATTTTTTTATCAACCCAATTAATTCAACTTGAATGTAAAAGGGTGAAACAAAATAAAAAAAACACACTTTCTTTTTTTAAGAACCTCATTTCGTCCTTCACTTCTTATAATATCAATTAACCTACCGGGAAGAGTTCTGCCGAAAGGTGGCGCGAAGAAAGTGGCGCTTTTAATCAATGGAGAAAGAGAGGAAAGGAGGCGATGTTGCGCGGACCGGGAGATTATAGCGGGAAATTGGATGGAATGGGTTTATTTCGTGGTGGAAGTGGCAATTAATATAAATGAGTGTCGGTTAGGAGGAAAAATACGGACGGGGACTTAATAAGGGTTGTAACGTAATTATATCGAGGAAAATTTTTTGAGGAGAATTTCCATTCCTAAAAAAAAAATAATATACAAACATCTTGGGGAATGTGAAATTGCGTAATTAAGGAAAGAGTTTTCGGGATTTTAATATTTATAGGGAACGTAAATTGCAGAGAATCTTTCTCGACATTAAAATAATAAATGGTTTATTCTAAACTTACTTAAAATTAACGATTGTCTATTTTATCGTGCATTATTATAAGCTAATTATCTCCCGGATGACATGATTTAGTTGAAACTCAGTTTTGCAGTGTTCACTACGCCATGTGATTTAAAATACTAGTAGAGTATGTATATACAAATATCTATATATTTATTACATTTTTTTTTCAAACACAGTAAATATTTAATAAAATTTTCAGCCACCATTCATCTAGCGTATGGATAACTTATAATGAACATTTCGGTTTTTCGAAGTTCATCAAACTAGTGTGTTCCATGTACAATGTCTTGATGAAGTCGGCTGAACGAATTTTGAGTAAATATACTAAACAGTGTAAGTAATTTTTTCTAATTGGAAAAAAGGGATTGCTCGAATTTTATTGATCATTTCCAGAAATTTAGCTTGTTTAATTTCATTGTAAATACACTAAAATAAAGGTTTTTCTGTCCTGGGCTATGGACCTGAGGTCTTTCTGTCCCAGTACTGTATATTTTACACAATTTATCTTGTTCTTGTTTGAAATAATGACATTATTTTTGGGGGGTTTCGCTGAGGAAGGGAAAATCCAGCCATGGACGGAGTGTGGGTTTATTATTATTTAAGGCAGAACAGTTGATCTGTTCGGCTATACAGGGTATCCAATTTAATGGATTCTGATTGGAAAACTCAATGGTTATGCTTGATCAAGAAGTTATTAGTCTAAATTTTATCAAATCAATTCAATATATTGTTGTATTTTGTAAATTAATATTCTTACATATATATGTCAATTTTATTTATATTATTATAAATAATGTAGAACAAACTAGAATAAAACACGGAAGCGCCGTCTTGTTGAAACCAATCCCGATTTGTAAAACATTATTTTCAAGCAAATATGATGCTCGAATTAAATCCCAGCCTGCACGATTTTCCATCTTTTTTTTCTGCGTTATTTTTAATCTTTAATCAGAAATTGATTTTACCCGGAAATTAAAAATTAAATCCATCCACCCTTGTTTGATTTGAGTTTCGCCAGCCCCCCGCCTCTCAGCCCCATTGTGGAGGCCGTTCAGCATTTATTGGCTTTTCTGCTGGATTTTTCCGCCCCCTCGGTTTTATGAGATGAGGACATGTATGAGGAGCGAGATTTATTCCGCTCCATTCAAAAGAATTCCCGGCCCGCTTCAAAATTGGGCGGCGCTTTTCATTAAAGATTGCCGGGAATTCATTACACGGTGGCGTAATCAAAATCCGCATTTCACACACCCGCGGTGGATTTTGATTATTTTGGGATTTATGCGATAATTAATCATGTCTTGTTAGAAACACATTGAATTATATAAATATCGCTAATTGAAAATTGGTGAGTACGAAATGTGAATCGTAAATTTATCATCGAGGACAAACGCAGAAAAAAAATTGCAATTTTAAGTTAAGTCTTGCGTAATTAAAGTTTTCGCAATTTTATAAAATAATTATTGGTAATTTTATAAAATTTCCGTTTATTTTAATCTAGTTGTAAAATTTTGTACTTAATATTTATCATAATATAATCAATTAAATAAAATAAATGGCAAGAGAGCGCGCAAAATAGTTGCTATAGAAAATAATATTTCAATGGAGTAAATATTTTGTTTTCTTGTCAATATTTTATGTATTGTTAATTATTGTTTATTATGGATTTTTTTTAATTTCAATCTGTAATTAGACCCTGTCCGTTGGTTGATTAAATAAATAAAATAAATAGAAAAAACACTTAACTTTTTATATGTTTTATTTTTTCACTTATTCTGAGACTAGTTTCGACTGCAAAGTAATCTCTTAGTTCGATGGTGATTACTTACTGTATAACAACTATGTTCATTTTTTTAATTCAAATTAGTTGACGTTCAACTTTATTGACTCTCACGTCCTTTGTAACGTAAATTCCGGGAGTAATCTGCATGTCCCGCTCAAAACCCATCAATCACAATTACCCTGCCCGTGCGAGTCAATCCAGGGCTTCAAATTTCGTTACCACATTTTTTTTGTTCAATTAAAGCTCTGCTTAATTCCACTTTTTTTAATTAACGAAAAAAAAAAATCGCTAATTGAAAATTGGTGAGTACGAAATGTGAATCGCAAATTAATTAACGAGGACATGCGCGAATAAAAAAATGCAATTTTAAGTAAACTCTTGCGTAATTAAAATTTTCGCAATTTAATAAAATAATTATTTGTAATTCTATAAAATTTCCGTTTATTTTAATCTAGTTCTAAATTTTGTACTTATTAATATTAATCATTTATAATCGTTGCTTCAACTAATTCATTAATCAAATAATTAAAATACAAAACAGTTACTGCTAATTATTCGCGCTGTTAAATAGAGCGTGCTTTTGTGCCGGCGCACGCGAATCGTCTTTATTATTAATACGAAGCGAAGGATATACGAAATAAAAAATACGTACAATTCATCCTTTCGCGAGAGGCCCTCGGGGGTGGATTACGCCTTTGTTCGGAGCCGGGTGGTGTGAATGCCGACTGTTTTATAATGTATATAATATCCGCGGAGCTTAATTTTGTCCGGCAGACAATGCCGGGTCCAGGAAGGAAAGCTCTGCGAAGTTGGCACAATTAAGCGGACGCGAAATGGTTAATTAAAGTCCAGCAAAGGGGATCATATGAAAACCGTAATTTTCAAATATTGAATGTGGAAATCGCCGCATTGTTTAAATTATTGCTTCGAAAAATAGGGTTTATCAATCGTAATTCATTAATGTGAATTATTGGATATAAGCTCGGGTAAAAGAGGATAAGATTAAGAAAGAAAAAAAAAGAATTAGTGGATATTCATTTAATTCATAATTTATTCCTCATTGCAGTTTGTACATTCATGTTTCCAAGTGGATCACGTTATATATACCACTTCATGTCTCTGAAATTAATTGTAGTATTCTTTGTAAATGGGGATTCCGTTAAATAAATAAATATACCCAATCTTAAGTAACTTGAGCTGGCAAAAAGATTTTTTGTTACCCAATGTAGATTATTAAAATATCGCCTTTCATAACATGATTTTTACCTCCTGCCGGCTAACGAATGTGCATTTTGCCGGAGTTAGACTACTCATTATCAAACAATCCTATATATACAGGGTGGTAAAATTAACACAAATGATGTATTATACTATTATATTAAACCATGGTAAATTTTGAAAAAATCGAATGAAGCATTCAATTATTAATAAAACAAATACTATTTTTATAAATAGAAAAGAGTATTCATTCACTTGGTCACAGTTATTTAAATATATTAAATAACGTAAGTAAAATTCACAGAGCTAAATGTGAAAATAATTTATTAATTATTTTCAAATCATTTTTATTTAAAATACTATTTTGTTTATGTTTGAAGATGTTTTTTGGTTTAACAGTTAACTTTTGTATATAGATAAGTTTAATTAAATCATCATATTTTGGTCCCAAAAACTTGAGGGTAAGCCATTTCGCAACATTAACGGGACACCCTGTATATATATAATTGGAAAAATAGAATAAAGCGCCGTCATTTATCTAATTTATATGTGGCATCATCAACAATTTGGGTCTACAAGGTAGACGACCGCAAATCGTTGTTTTATGAAATGAAAATTCTATGTGGTAGCAAAAATTAATTAATTAATTATAAACCGAGTTGACGCTACGTTTAATTCTTCCACCTTATAAAAGAAAAATTGTTACAACCAAAAATTAATTACTAATTGAATTCAACCAGCCATAACGTATCCCATTTAAGTGGTACAAATGATTAAACTCAATTGCGTTATACATTATTAACAACAAATGTTCCTTTTCAGTTTTCCTGCCGAATAAATATATTGCTATTATTCATTTATATTAAACACGCGAATACTCTCCATCCATTGATGTTTATTTTAATTAGTGCATTAATTAATCTGCGCGTTGTTGTATTTTTTTTTTCGGAAATGTATTTCACGTTTACGCAATTCCACACCAGCCGGTCATAATCAATATTCCCGGTTCGGTTTATTATTCAAAACACCGATGAAAACCATTATGCAACGGCGTTTATTGTTATTTATAGAAATCGGCTTGTCGCGAATACGGGGTGCAGAAATGCACAAAAGGGTCGGACGGTTTTAATAGGTTGCTGTGTTTACAAAAAAAAAATAATAATAGAAACATGATGCAATTTCATTGTAGGTATCTCATAACAAAAAAAATCATAAATAAATAATAAATTTGCTTTAATAGGTCGTTTTGTCTGCAGAATATAATTTTAATTTTATACATTATTGTACATAGATATAGAATAAAGATGTTTAGTTAGTTTGCTTTAATAAGTTGTTTCTTAAAACTTTGGGATGACGCCTTCGGTTAATTTCTTTAAAAATAAAATAATTTAACAAATAATTAATTCATCTAGCATTTGGATAACTGGCAATAGCCATTTCGGTCTTTCGGACCAGTGTGTTTCATGTGCAATTCCTTGATGAATGATCTTATGTTGTGATTAAATAACACATACACGAGAAGAATGGTCATTGAAAATTTTACTAAATTAATTTCGTTCACTCTTCTCATAAACAGGACACCCTTTTCGATTCTTCCTCCGAGGAGGCAAGTTCGCCTACCTTTAGTAGTTATTTACCAAAATTGTTGTTGTCTTTTCAATAATTTAGCTATACAACATGGAAAAAGTCATTTATTAAAAGTATTGGTCATTGGATTATTTACACTTTGATCATCTTTCTGGCAATTTATAAATACCAACCTAAAACCTCCGTTTATCCTTTGAGGCTAACCAAGCTTTGTGTGTGCTTTCATATTTCTTTCAAATTTGCAAAGTGCTGCTCAACCAACGCATGCCTCATTGGGTAAGTAGATGTTTGCAAAACTTACAATGTAAGTAATTTTTGCAGTTGGAAAAAGGAATTGATCGAATTTTATTGATCATTGCCAGAAATTTTCCTTGTTTAATTTTATTGTAACATACATAAATATTAGCGTATTTTAAAAAGGAAAAATTATTTATTTAACTGTCTGTAAACATTTGATATTTCTGCTTGAAACTGACAAACTAAACATTTGACAAAAACGTATGTTCAATTCGAATTATACATGTCTTCATGACTAATCAGATAACTGCTAATCACGAGTGGTTAAATATAAAATGAATTAAATTGATAAATGATGAATTCTGAGTGTGCATTTTTAATAATTTAATTAAACTAAACATGTTTTGTAAAATATTAAATAAAATAATGTTTTCATTGTTATTACTCTTAGAATTACTCATTTCTGATGTTTGCAAAGCAATCAAACGCTTTTACTGTGGGATAATAAGTATCATCAGCGGACACCCTCGAAAACCTTTTCGATTCCTCCTCGCTTTCACAAAAACGAACCCCCCCAATTACGACCACAGCTCAATTCAAGGTGCAGGTGGCTTGAGACGTTCGACAAACAATAAAACCGAGGGGGCAAAGGTCCGTTTTATCGTCAACCTCACCGCGGATGGGTCTGTTCCACGACATACTAAAAATCATCTGTTTCGGGAGAAGGAAAAAAAAAGAAACGGGGTGAATTTAAAAGTGAACGAAAATCCCGGTTTAAGGTGGTGTGCCGGAAAGGGGGCGGCGAACGCGCGCGGGCGTGTGGGACGGTGCGCACCCCTGACCTGCCGCGCAGCCTCGCCGTTCCGATCAATACGGCGCTTCAACCCTCTGCCCGAATTTGCAATTTTCCACTTCTGGATGTAATATTGTTTAACGTTAGCGCGAATTATTTTACAGCGTCTCGGCTGTTTAAATATTTACAGGATGGAACGAAAGAATGGGGGAATAGGGAGGGAATTGTTTTCGAAGCAAGTTCATACGTTTGTGTATTACCTCGTACTAAAGAAACTGTATGTATATTAGAAAAATTGTGTTCTTTTTTAAATTATTTTTTTTAAGAAAGCGAACTAATAAACAGTATTTAATATCATTAGCATTGTTAAGAAATGAATGAGATGAGCACAGACAAAGAAACTATCAACGAATAGAAAGGAGTGGATAAAATTCTATAAGGGATAGAACCAAACCTCGACACCCAATAAGAGTAAAAGAGGATAAGATTAAGAAAGAAAGCTTTGTTAAGAAGGTTTTTACTGGCTGACAGTAGCCTTAAAAGCATTAAATAGTTAAAGCTCCATTTCGTATCACGGCTGTTCTAACTGGATACTACAGACTTAAAGCACACCTCCACAGATTAGGTATTGTTGAATTGTCAGACTATAAAGGGTGTTGTTTGGAGGACGGAGCATATTCTTGGATATTGTCCAGTCCAGCAGAAAAGCCATATTGGGTTCTACTGAGATCTACCTACCTCGGCACTGCTAGCCTATCTTGATTAGGTAGGCTGGCTGTGCTAGCACATAGTCCAAATACCCTAAAGGGAGGAAGCGTTAGGGGCCTAACGAGGCCTATGTGTGCCTGTGCCAAAATTGCACCTCCCATAAAACTGTAACCCTAATTCGAGGGGAATTTTCAGCTGCAGATTAGGTTACCATCCACGTTTCTGTGACTTGGAACCCAAATGAGGCCTATGTCACACATTTGGGTTCCAGGTCACAGGAACATAGAAGGTAACCGTTGAGCTAGAACGAAAATGGGCAAAGGCTATTACAAACCATATAGAATTATCTAACAAAAAATTTAAAATGGTGCTAGATAAGGTCACCCTAGTAAATAAAAAATTGGAAAAATGAAGACACGTGCCTCCTAATGAAACAATTATGGCCAAAGCTTCGACTTTGACCAATGTTCCTCAACAACTTTGATAAAACATTTGATATATGTTCACTTAGAAATATAATAATGAAATATTCATTCAAGTTTAGGACTTTAACAGAAAATCAATATTCGTGGTTCCAAGAAATATTTTTTTACAGCAGCAGCGCGAGTAGAAATCTATATCTCTGGTATAAAAATCATAACAGAAGTGATATTTGACCACTAAGTTTTAAATATGACACAGGAACATAGAAAGTAACCTAATAGCCGATGAGCTAGCACGAAAAGGTGCAAAGACTATTACAGACCATATGGAACCATCTTACATTTTTTCGTAGATAAATTCACCCTAGTAAATAAAAATTTAGAAAAATGAAGACATGTGCCTCCTAAGAAGACAATTATGACCAAAGCTTTGATTTCGACCAATGTTCTTCAATAACATTGATAAAACATTTCATATATGTTCATTTTGAAATAAAATAAAGAAATATCCATTCAAGTTTAGGACTTCAGCAAGCAATATTAGTGATTCCAAGAAATATTTTTTTTACAGCGGGAGTAGAAATATATATCTCTGGTATAATAATCAAAACAGAAGTGTCATATTTGATCACTAAGCTTTAAATATGACACTTCTGTTGCGATTTTGATGCCAGAAATAGAGATTTCTACTCCAGCTGCTGTAATAAAATATTTATTGAAATCACGAATATGGCTTTTTTTAAGTCAGAAACTCGAATAGATCTTAATAAATGAAGGACGGCGCAAGCGCCATCTTTCTCCTCATTTCATGTGGCATCATCACTAATCATCCATATTCTAGATGAATGGTGGCTGAACATTTTATTAAACTCGAGCAGAGTTTATTTTATTTTTCGTTCTGCTTATTTTATTTGTCGTTGCATTTCATAATTAAAAACAAAACTCACGTGCTTAGCGGTACAATTAACCGCTGCCCAATAATTGTGGTCGTGTAAACACAAATTCCCCGCAATAATACCTCAAGGAGGAACCCAACCATGACCGGCCATCAATCGAAATGACTCACCACGGCGGCGCTGGGCCTAACGGGACCATCTTTTCTTCTTCTTCAACGCTTTCTACTCAATGAAAATCCACATTGCTCAATTTGCAAAGAAAAAGGAAGTGATGATTAAACTCGCAGGAAATACTATTTATTGATTGAATAATGTGGTTAGATTAATGAGACATCTGGATTGAATATAAGTAAATAAACTGAATTTAGTAATAGGCACAATCAATTATTCCATCTTGAATTATATTTATAATCGAATAATTCCTTGAGAGACTGTTTAAGGTATTGCAGCCTAAATTGCTTATGAATTGCTCGAAAATTCCGTCGGGTGTAAAGCCTTCATTACTTGTTATGAGTACAGTGTGGGACAGAAATATATATAAATCTTTATTCAGGATTAATGCTTACAATATGCATACAATACAATACAAAACTATTATAAAATATCATACAGTACATACCAATCCCGAACTGGCTATCGACCAGCAGTCTTTCTGCTAGTGAGACAGAAATTATATTAATTTATTTATTTATACAAACCCAACAGATTGAGTCCATTGACAGGCTTTACAATATTTACAAATATAAACTAACTTAACTAAATATGGTAGTACAAAGTTAATATTATAATAATAATAAATTGTCTTTATTCCAGAAAAATAAAAAATTGTTACAATTTAAATTACATTACAGAACAGGCGAAGTTCAGTTAGTTGAGACCACCTGAAACTGCATTCTTATTTAGATAAAGTAAATACTGATTTTACAAGTAAAATTCAGGGTTTTGTTTTTAGTAGAAAACGCTGCTACAATAAATCTGTGAAACTTAAAAAAAACTTGTGTTTTACTTGTAAAATCAGTTATAATGGAGTTTCATCAAGGAACAGCCTCAACCGTAGAATTTTTAAAAAGACTCACGCCATAAACATATTGTTAATGTCTCACAACAATCGTTTTGCTACACAGTAGCATCATCAGCTGCAGATGTTAATGATGAACATCTTCACCTGATGTAGCGAAATAATTTTTTGAGACAATAATATTAAAAATAATTTTGAAACTATACGCGTCTATATACTTTATCGAAACAATAACTAATTCTATTTGTATTTGGGCAGAAAGACCCATGACAAACTACTAACCCATCAATATATATTGTAAATATAAATAAAGAATTGTAATTCTGCTGTCTGAATAAAGATTTTTGTATATATATATATTTGTATTTATTCAAATATTCCTTATTAACGCGGACAACAGTAACAAAAAAAAAACCGTCCGATGGGTGGTGGGATGTAATTTGAATACGATTCGTGCTTATAAATTTTAATAATCGTGCGCTTATCGTTGCGACATTTTTTTTTTTTCGGCGTTCTCTCTCTCCCTTTCTCGCGCTTTACCGAAAGCCGAACGCGAGGGTGGCTTTTAAAAGCTCGTTTATTCCGGTTCGGAGGAAAAACAAGCTGTAAATTTTCTTATGTGTTGTATAATGAGTTTTCGGTGTTGTGCCGAGTTTACTTTAATATTCATCAACAAATATTTGAATGGATTATGAGGTTGTTATTAATGTTAAATTAGTATTTAAAATATCGCGCGCGAGAGGGGAACATTTGCGAAATTACGTATTGACATAATAAAGTTTTTTTTTTTGTTGTTGTTGGTTACATTAAATTTATAATTTTATTCAGCCATAAACTCATATGAATCAATAAATAATTAATAGTATTATTGAAGTGGTTATTCAATAAATGTTTGTTTATATGACCACAAGTTTACATTTAATTACATACATAATCATCTTTACTGAGGTATTTAAAGTTACATTAAGTTTACAAAAAAACGACATATTTTTATTTACAAGATAGATATCGACCAGTGGTCCTTCAGTCGGCAGTCCTAAGCGCCTAAGCTTTGGCCAAAGTGGGTGCGACGTATGAGCTATTATCGCACCTCAAAATCCATAATTCTTAATCCTTAATAAATTGATTGTTTGGGTTACATGAAGATCAAATTAAATTGATAAATAAAGCACCAATAAACTTTCTTCGCAGTTTGATTTCAAGAAAAATAAAAAATAATGGCTGAAAGACCTAAGGTCGATAGCCATTTATAAGTTTATATTAAATATATTGTATAACATATGTATACGTAAAAACCACAAT
This sequence comes from Philonthus spinipes, assembly GCA_963082785.1. Classification (NCBI taxonomy): domain Eukaryota; kingdom Metazoa; phylum Arthropoda; class Insecta; order Coleoptera; family Staphylinidae; genus Philonthus; species Philonthus spinipes. The sequence goes on along the minus strand of OY720307.1, from coordinate 26,989,003 downwards.
AAAGATGATTGCATATATAAAAAAAAAATAACTGTAAAATGCGATTTTCTTGTTTTATTTATATCTATCTATAATAAGAGAAAACGCCATGGTAAGACTCGAATTTAAAAACACCCTTTATATACAATTTTTATTAATAAAAATAATCTATAAAATAAATAATGAAAGTTGTAAAATGAAAAATAATATTTATATGTTAATTGTTAATTGGTTATCGACCTGTGGTCTTTCCGCATTATCAAATTATTAACCCAAACAACAATATTAAACAAAGTGGGTTCCTCAACAATAAAAAAAATGGACAAATTCCACTTTACTTTCGCACACAATTTCAACTAAACGTGCGACAACAATAATGACAAACAATACCTTATAAAGCGTCGTCCGTTTTATTCGATGTTCGCGTTTTATTGTTTTCCATTAGCATTTCCCCGAGCGCTTTATTTATTTATTTTTTGTTATCTTTTACGCGTGTGCTGGTACAACTTTTCGCGATTGCATTGTTCGCCGTGTTTCCACTCAAAAACCCCGCTTCGTATCGGAAACTGTAAACCGTCGCCGATTTTTGCCGTTTTGTTTCCTCTCTTACACCCGCAATTACTCCCCACAATGGGGATGTTTATCGGGTATAATTGAGTTTGCGACTCCAGGAAATAAAAGAAAAACGACAAATAAGGTTTAATTTAAAATTTACAATACATTAACAAAAAAAAAAAAAAACAGCGCTGTTATGACAAAATTTCGCGCTAATACTGCATTTATATAATAGTAAAATTATGCTAGAAGTACCTTCAAAAGACGCATTTTTTTGTATTGTTAGGAGTCAGCTCATGAAGTGAGACCAATGATATTTTATTATTCAGATGAAATGGATACGGTGATATCACTCAGATGTTGAAGTACTACCAAAAATTTCTTGTTGTCCCCATTGTAAATTTAGACTGAAAACAGAATTTTGTTTTCCAATTGAAAAAAGTTAAATTAGAAAAAGCGAAACGAGTAGTTTTCGTACAATCGAAAACAAAGCTAATCGATCGCTCTGAAATATTTTCAAACAAACACGAAAACCCGGCGTTTTAATTCATTTCACGCGATCCTACGAGCGTCTCTAATTAAGTGAGTTTTCGAATTGGTGAATGTGTAAAACAAGAAATAAAACAAACAAAAAAATGGGAACATATATGCATACAATGCCTCTCGCACAATGGAATGAACACTTTTGTTTTTTATTCTTCTTCTCGTTGTTGTAAATATTGTCCGATTGTTTTAAATTATCTTCACGTCTGGTGAGTTTTATTGAATGATGCTTATTATTGTGTGAATGAAGTTTAATAAGAGAAATTTTGAGCTACTATTAATAATGATTTAACTATACATAATGAAACGCTTCGTTTTATTATTTTTTTTATTGTTGTTGTTTATTGTTAATTGTTTATTAACGGTAAGTCCATTTAAATACATATTGCTTTATTTTATTTTATATATTTTTTTTATATGGAGCACACACTGCTACAATTGCTTCAATACACAGTATCATCATCAGACAAGGTGATGTAAATTTATATTATGAAACGTGTTTTTTATTCTACAATAAAAAATCTGAAACTATAAATCAAGTCATAATAAATGGAAGCCTTAACAATTAAAAAGTTAATATTTTCATAATTTATTTGTAACCGTCCTTGTCCCAATCAAATATTTGCCGACCAGAGATATTTCTGTCTTACAATAATTGATTTTCTACATAAATTAATTTAGCCATTTTATTATTCACAGCAATTAGTTACAGAATATCCCAAATTTACTCCGTGTTTAATATTAACACAAATGCAGATCGAAAATGTCAGGCGTCGGATTGGCGGTGTGACCGTTCACCTTTAAGCCTTAATTCAAATATTATCACCTCCGTCCTTCCAGGCAGGCCATCCATAATTACGAGTAGTAAGTCCGGGCCCGGCTGTTGATTAATCAATACCACCGGGCCGGCATTGCAGACTAATTAATTGAATTTGATAGCCGGCCAAGTTTGTTCTAGTTATCGGAACTCTGTTTGGAATATCGTTACTGCTATTATTTGCGCTGTATCTTATCGCTCATACTACAAATATCGATTGGTAATCATAAAGTTTTCCGTTTTTGTTTTTGTCGAATAATTAATTTTCCGCATATTTGAAAAATTCTTCACTACAATCCCCGCCCCTCTTCACTCTGCGTAACTTGAAAGTATCGGAGCGATCAGCGCTTTGAGTATTGATGAAAATCCGGCACCCAAACACAATCCTCCCAATATTTCTCAAACAAACAATTTACCCCCTAATAAAAAGCGCCTTGAACTTCTCTCCCTTAAAATGGCCACAAACCCACATATATTCCACCTAATCAAAAACCTCTATATTCCAGGCAATTCCCAAAATACAAGTTCCCCTCATCTACCATTTATTATTTCATCTCATCCAACAATGCGGACTTTGACAATAACGTTAGCGATCATGACGATTAGATATACGACAAGAACGAGACATATACAGGCTGAAAGACCTCCGGTCGATAGCCGATTCATCTGCAAAATATAATTCTAATTTTATATATTATTGTTAAATAAAAATGATTTGAAAATAATTAATACATTATTTCCACATTTATTAATTATTTTAAAATCATTTTTATTTAATATATTTCAATAACTGTGACGAAGTGTGAATGAATACTGTTTTTTATTTATATATTATTGTATTGTATTATACTACGGTATATAATTTGAGGTTAGCCTATAAAAGGACAACCTCAAATTATATACCGTATTATACTATACAATACTGTACTTAATATAATGTAAAAGTCACTTGAATAAAGATATTTGTATATTAAATAAATAATCTAAGTCAAAATTGTCAGAGAGCTAAATGTGGAAATAATTTATTAATTATTTTCAAATAATTTTTATTTAATTTATTTAAATAACTGTGACCAAGCGAATAAATATTCTTTCTTATTTATAGAAAGAGAGTTAGTTCGTTAGTTGAGAATTGTAGGGCGCTTCGACATCTTTGGTGATTCGCGCTCTTAAGTTGTATTTCTTCTTGATGATAAAAACCGAAAATCTAAGTTTGTCCATTTATTCTGGATCGAACTTTCTCTGAAAACCATCCACACGCGTTCTTCCTTCCCTCTAATTCTTTTTTGTTTTTTCGGCTTACATCCCGCGATGGACTATTTTTAAACTCGGCATGGAAATTTTTAGTAGTGTGTTTAATTTTGGAACAGACGCCCTTTTCGCCTCGCGCGCACGTTTTCCATTTCCATTTCCAGTCCGGCCGTAAATTGTGAAACGCGCCTCGCAAAACACAAACCAACAACCCCTTCCATCTCGAAACGCGGGGGGCGTTTCGAGTGTAATTACAAAGGTGTTATTACAACCCTTTTGTTTTCGGGGCTCGTAAATGGCCGACAAATTATCATCATCATAATCATCATCGCAATAATGATGATAATTATTATTGTAGTTCAGGCTGGAATTGGAATAGTTATGCAATAATAATTAACAGCGCGTGTTTGTGTTTATTTAGTAATGTGTTTTCGAAAAGCAAAAAATAGAAATAAAAGTGTATCAATTTACTTCTCTAACGCCAGTCTTAAGTTAATAAAAACACACGAGTTTTTTCCTTACTTCACTTTTTAGTTAAGGAAAGTGAAGTAAGTAAAAAAACTCGTGTGTTATTATTGATACTAACACTTCACGTGAACTCAAAACCCATTTATTTCAGTCTTAAGTTATTTAATTTTTAATCCGAAATTCAATGTAAAAAAAAAAACAAAAAAGAACATTACTTAATCAAAAATTTGTTGTATAATGCAATATTTTATTGATATGCATTATGTAATTCAAAGTCCGGCGGGGTATTTTCCCGGAAAGTAGTTGTTTTAATGTGTACTTACGTAACTTAAGTCAAAATGTCGCAGAGCTAAATGTGGAAATAATTTATTCATTATTTTCAAACATTTTTATTTAATTTATTTAAATAACTGTGACCAAGTGAATAAATACTCTTTTCTTTTAGGAATTGTCAAGTTTCACTTGGTTTGTTTTACACTTAACGATTCCTAATATTACTAAAATGTTTTACCAAGTGATTAATGAGACTCAAATTGAAAATACTCTTGTTAATTATTGAGGCTTCTACTTTGTTATACATTGTAATTCAATTTTAATAAATGAAACACTTTTTTACTTTGTTTGTATAACTCGGATTGATTTTATTGTTGATTACAGTTTCGACAACCTTAACTTGTCATTTCGACAACTTTAATTCAATGACACGTTAAGGTTGTCGAAACTATATTCAACAATAAAATTAATCCGAGTTATACAAACAAAGTAAAAAAGTGTTTCATTTATTGAAATTGAAAATACTCTTTTCTATTTATTATAATTAATTACTAAAATTCTTTTGTCTTATAAAAATTCTAAGAATTGTAGTAATTTGCAGATTTCGTATGTGCCAATGAGTGTTAAACAGTAATGAGTTTAATCTAAACCTTAAAGACGGTTTCTGTATTTTCTGATAAAAATCCGGCGTACTTACAAATAACGCAGATAATTTTACAAAAAGGACAACATTTTAAAACCATTTTATACTCAACACAAACATCAATTCGAAAATCAATTTTACGTCCCGCACATAAAATCGTCCCCCAAGCTCAAACAAAAACCCGATAACGAATTTCCCGATTAACCCCTTAACGAACCGCCTGAGATTCTCCCGAACTGCGATTGAGTCGCGACCGTCATTACTTAACGTCCCGCGATAAAATTCCGGTGATAATAATAAAAAACGAAGAAGCCAGAGCGAAGAGGAAAACCGATTGTCTCGCAATAAACAGCTCCGGGCGGCGATTGTTTACAAATTCCGGGCTCGTCGGGTCGGCGAGTGGCCCGCGAGAGCGGAGCTTGAGCTTCCGGCAAATCCTCGATCAATAAGCGTCCTGCAGTATACTTACACAATTAGATCAGCAGCGGAGCGAAACAAATAGCGAGAATAGACTGAAATAACGCGAATTTAAGGAAATAAATGAGTAATATCGTAGCTTATATTTTTTTAATTAAAGCTTGCGTAACAGTATCGGGTTATTGTTTGAACAACCCTTGTAAATGTAATTTTCAATTTTCTTCTAATCAGCTTAGTTTACGTGCAATTTCGATATTGAGATGTAATTTGCATAATTATTGAATTCTTCCCTCGCATAATAATAATTATAAAATAAAGCGAAGAGATAAAAATGTAAGCATTTTCTTCCACTTGCATACAATTCAATGCTCAACCGGGATTTGCATAAATTTTGAATTCTTCGTTCGTATAATAATGGTGATAAAATAAAATGAAAAAAAAAAACGAATGTAAGGATATTAATAAGAAATACAGGCGTTTATTTTATTTTTTAAAATGTACGCACTAATTAACTCTGAACTCAATACATATAGTTTAATAAACTAAATTGTTATTCCTTTTTAAATTATCAAACTATAATTTTTTTTTCTAATATAAACTGTAATGGATAAAACTAGCGACAAAATTTAGACATGGTAGTCTTTTCTCTTAAGGTTTCTGTATTTCCAGACTCATTGTTGTTTAATGCCCATTAGCACAATCCAAATCTACTAAAATACATGCAATATTTACATAAACATAAATAATTATAATTAAAAAAAAATCTCGTAAAAGTTAATAAATAAGTTAATCAGTGCTTGCGTAACATGATTGAGTATTATTTATTTTAAACGAGACATGTAATAGAAAAATTAAACTTTTTTTTTACTCTTATTTATTTCAGTGGAAATTCTTATTTTTCTTTTGGTCATCTCCGATTACAAGTAATTCAATATTCAGCTGGAATTTGCATAAATATTTGATTATTCGCTCGCATAATAATAATGAAGAGAGAAAAAAGAAACGCATTTTTGTGCCAGCGCGGTGTGACGGCGAACTGGCCTTCACGGCAATTGATCCGGATTTTCTATAAATCATAAGACTCGAGCCTTGAGAAACGAAAACCATTAAAACACCAAGAAAAAATAATGCAAGTTTTGCTTTTTTGTAAGAATGTAAGTTGAATATACTGTTTATGAGTTTCAAGGATTTAAATTTTGTTGTATTTATTATTGACGATATTCACAAAAATAAAATTTCGATAATAAATTTCTATCCTGAAATTTCAAGTGTTTACTTAAAAATCCTGGGGCCCAGATCTGTATTGGGATGGGTGACCGTTATTATTCGGTTTATATAATTAATGTAGTTTTAGAATGACAGGAGAGATCTTTCGAGCAACAAGCTAAATTTTAAAAACATATACCTAGGAAAAAATTGAGGAATAAAATCCAGGGGGCGTCCCCTTTGCCCAAATGTAGCTCATACTAGTATTATGAATCATTTTTAATAGATTCATTGCTCGATATTATTTTTAATATTTTAAATGCGAAATGTTGTTTAAAAAAATATAAATATTAATATATAATATTAAATAAAATATAATATAAAATATTAATAATAATATAATAGAATTAGTGCAATTAACTTTTTTTTCTATTAGATTAATAGTGTACAATAGGTGGAAAGACCTTCGGTCGTTAGCCATTTCATGTAATATATGTGAATATAAATCTACAAATACATTATAAATAATTAAACTATGTATAAATGTTACATGAATAAAGATGTTTAGTAGTTTACAACTAATATATACATACATAAAAATGTACTTATTTTATTTCTGTAGTTGTGTTATAAATAAATTAATAAACATATCTATAGGGTTTGAACTGCTAACTGTATGAGAATAGGGGGTTCGTTACGGCTACGATATCTCCCCTTGCTAAAGCAATACACATCTTTCATCCTTCCCTCATTTTTATCTAGCTCTCTAATTTATAAAACTACAAATTGTCCATACAATCGTAAATCACCCAATTTATGAGATTCCACACCAACACACACACACACACACACATTCACACACTTCTATTGATCCACCGACCCATTCCCACCCCCTCGTCGATACGTCCGCGCAAACCTGACATAATGGAAGTTCACTTTCTAAACCGAATTTATAGCGAACGCCTGTCGGAAATTCTTCGCCCCATAATTTATTAATACCATAATTTACTTATCCTGATGGAAATTTACACCCCCGCACATCCACCGATCCCGATGAAAAACGGGGGGGAAAACTTGCGGAATGAAAGAGGAGTGCTCGGAATTGACGGATGCTTTTTCTTTTCTTTTTCTTTTTTTTTTCAGTGAACGAGAAAAGATAACGGCCTTTTGTGCATGTAAATAAAAATAAATCGCAACAATTTATATAGCGATTTACATTAAGGACATATTTTCAATGGATTTTTTTTCGGACAAATTTATTGAATTTAGTGAACATGGCGATATTAAAAGTCGCCTATTTCGACTAGAATTATATTCAAAATTTATCCATTGCTCGAAAAACTGCTCGAGAAATTTCAACCGAAATTATTGGAGCAAGCATTTGCGTGGTTCTCAAACAAATTCCTCAAGCAGAGTTTTCGAGCAATACATAAAAGTTCTCGAATAATAGAAAATTTTCGAATAAAAGAAAACTCAAGTTAAGATCTCGAGCAAACCATTTCAGCTCGAGTATAATTCTCGAGCAATCCATTAAAGTTCTCGAAATGCTCAAATAATTTTCATAATCGAGAAAATTGACTATTTTTACTTTCCCCGGACCCCTGTCCAAGGGAAAGTATTGTGATCGTAAAAATTTTCGAATCGCCAATTTCAACAAATATGCATGTCCCCTGCGTCCATTCCATCGAGTTTTGAAAAATGTCTGTGTGTTTCCGCGATAGCTGAATGGATTAAACCCAAACTTTATATCTGGATTTGGATTAAATGAAAACCTCTATTAAAATTCTTGAGCATACCTTTTGAGCTCGAAAAGTTCGAGTAATTTTCATAATCGAGCAATTATTTACTCGAATCAAAAGAAAATCTGTTATTACTGCTATGCTTCGACCTGAAATTGCTCGTTAATTTTTAATCATTAATGTTTCTTTGTTTCCTGAATTAATAAGAAACAAAGAAAAGGCAATCTCTTTAAAATTATTACGTGCTATATTTTGAATTAATTTCTCACTTAACCCGTGGTGAAACATATTTTTAATCAAAGTCTATTATTACGTGCATTAATTTAAGAATAAAAATATTTTCAGAATCACAATAAATTGAATATAATTAAAACGTTACGTATTTCAACTCTCTTTCTTTTGGATGGCCAAGTCGAATCATGGCGATCTAATATAATTTACGTCCACATCCGTTCGTCGTCACCGTCTCCGTCGCGACCAAAAAGCATTCCTCTATGTCTAAACAAGAAGGAGAGGAGCCCCTCGAGAGTCCGCTGCCGATGCGCGCGTGTATAAATAAGAAGTTATTTCAAGACGGGGGCCGCACACCGGTGTCAACCTAACCTAACATTTCTTGTGTTGAGTTCAAGTTAAATATAAATAATCATCAAGGTTGCTAGAAATAGACGCGTTTTTCGGGAGGGACTGCCGGCGAAGAGTGCATCATGTCACGTCTCCAGAAAGAGAACGGATGTTAACCTTTTAAATTCAGATAATAAAAATTTGAAGAAAAGAAACAATTGATCACGAGTTAAAATGCTACTAATATTGTTCAACCAAAATTACAAATTGAATTGCTGAGGCTTATATTTGTTGAAACAATATCCTTGTCTTTTTTGATGAAAAAAAAAAGGAAAATGTAGCTATTCACGAATAAATGGATTTACGTATTGTCTCACGTATCTTTTTTATTTCGCCTAAAAGTAAAATAAAACACTAACGTGTATAGTTTCAACAATTATTACAAACACTTTAACATTTAAATTATTTTCAGAATCACAATAAATTGAATATAATTAAAACATCACGTATTTCAACTCTCTTTCTTTGGGATAGACAAGTCGAATCATGTACCAACCAAAAGTAGAAACTGTATTCTTGTGTTGACAATATATCAGGAAGTAAAGGCCTCAAAGATTAAAGAATCAAACAAATGTTCTTGTCTGATTTTATCACTAATTAATTTTGTTTCGTTAATTACCCGCGATTCCATCTGAAAGTTCGCTCTATAAAATATGATGCCCTTACTGCAATGCAGTGCCCGCAGGTTGACCTTTCGCATCCGAAAATTCGCGTTCTAATAATTTAATCGATAGACGCGAGATTAACATTTCTGTTCATGTGGAATTATTTAAATTAGGCGTTATATCTGATAAAATTCTCATTCCGCGTAGCCGTGACTGTGAAGCATTTACTACAAGGAAATAGAAAACAAAAATAAAAAAAAATAAACATACAATAGAAACTCATTCCACTACGGATAAGTTTGAGGATAATAAATAATCTCACAAAAAAATTAAGAAAAACCAATTAAGGGAAAAAGTAACATAATTTTGACTAAAAGGTTAATTTAGGAAAATTGCTGGTAAATAATAAAATAAAAACAGGCAATAATTATAAGAACAAAAGTGGAGTACATGAGCTGTGCGTTATTGTGTGCATTATTTATAAGACAGACCATTCGAAACCAAGTTAAAAGAACATATAAATGATGATCTGTTTGATGTGTTGGCGAAACATTTGTAACAGTGTCCCTACAATAAATTTTGTGAAACTTAAAAAACCGTCATTTTATTTACAAATGAAGCGGAAATGGTTCCATAGCTAATTAACAGATATAAAATATTCATTTGATTTTGTATTTTTTTTAATATTGGCCACACACCCAAATTTGGGTAGAGTGGTTTTTCTTTCGATTAATATATATAATTTTTAATATTTATTTAATATTTTTTGCAGTATACATCAGTTAATAAAGATTATTTATATTATTATTATTATTATTATTATTATTATTATTATTTAAAAATAGTAAATAAAAATGATATTTTAAATAATAAACAGAATGGAAGAGTTTTACTCACCACTTAGCCACAGCCCTTACATTCAAACAAGTTTTTTTTGCGTATTTGGGTTACCAAAAAAAAAGGACTACTTGTGTAAGCTTATGAAATTATTATTGCGATGACAATTTTATATTTACAAATATAAAGTCAAAAATTGCAGTAGCTTAAGGAAAAAATAAAATTCTCTCTAATTTTAAATTATTTTTTTGAATAAATAGAAAACAGTATTCAATCACTTGGTCAAAGTTATTTAATTATTTTTCTAGTTTCGTGGTAATTTCGTATCACTTTAATAAAACAATTTCCTCCCAATGGATATCACATGTGTTTGTAACATATTTTCCACAATTCCGTTTTTTTTTTTGTACACAAAACGACCGTTGTTTTTTATATTATTCAGAATTGTTCCATTCCTAGCACATTTTCCCCGACGACAAGTCCTGTGTGTGGAAACGCGACAATACACCTGAGGCAACAATAAACCCCCACATTGCCGTTAATTAACACGAGTGGGGCATGTGGAAATTAAGCGCATTACAACCGCACGGTTAAATTGCAAAACTGGTGTGTTTATACGTTCTCTCATTTTACTCCTACCTTTTAATCGATTCAAAAATGTACACACAATCTTTTAATAGGAGTAGAAGAAGAATAATCAAACATAATATATATTTAATTAATTTCTCACTGAACCCGTGGTGAAATATTTTTGAATTAATTCAGGATGATTTAGTGTTTTAATTTCAATTAAATCATCCTGAATTAATCAAACATAAATTTATACAGCTTAGCAATCAATTTTTACTTTTGAATGTTACATTATAAAAAATAATATCCATCAATTTATACAGCTTATAAAATAGTAAATTTTTGTTGTAATACATCTTGACAATTTTGTACAAGTTGATGGAATTTTTATTTTTTGTCGGGATGTATTACAGCACAAATTTACTATTTTATAAGAATAATTCCGTCGAATTATACAACTTAGGCCCAATTTTACAATCCGCAAGTAAGGCATAAGTAACGTAAAAGACCCATTTTTCATCATCTGTGACAATACGATGCAAAAAAAACCTTTCTTTCATACCTGACAAGCAGCATTTCTCACGTGCACAATCGGCGTTCAACGTTTCTCGGCTTCAACCCAATTTCCTTGTTTCCCAATCATTCTCAAATATTTTAAGCGGTATGAAATTGCTTGTTGAATCACTTGTAATATAAGTGCAAGTTTTTTTTGCTTTTCTCACGAATCTTCAATAATCAATAATGCTTCCAATTCCGTGTCTTCCTACACTCTCGGCCTTCCACTACGTTCTTTGTCACCCACGTCAAAGTTGAGATTTTGAAGGCTTTATTTTAATCCGCCAATAATTTATTGTTTTTAACAAATATTGGTTAAGATCCGGCTGAAAGACTTAAGATCGATAGCCATTAATAAAATAGATAAAACACAATGTATTATATATTATAATTTCACAATATGTTTTTGTATGTAATATTTAAGATTGTTTTTTTTTATTATAAATATTGTTAATTATTTACAGCAAATATTTATATTGTACATTACGAATAATACAAAGCCAATAAAATCCGCACGTAAGATTTATTAACCGACATTTACATTCGACCCACGACCCAACTGATTAACATTCCGCATGCGCCCGATCTTTCGATGGTCGATACACCGCGATTCGAACTCGGGACTAAAACAACATCCGGCTTTAATACATCCGACAGACGGACTAGAAAAGGAAGGAGTAGGCGGGGGAGGGGGTTTCGGGTTATTAAATTTTATCCCCGGACGAGTTAACGTCTTGTGGCCCACGCCGTGATCAATCTTTCCGGACTTTATATGAGGTCGCGGAAGAACAGAGATGAATTAGAATTTTTTTGTGGGAGTGTGGGTTTTTTTTGTGGATGGCGCAAAATCCGGATTAAGCCCGGGGCTGCCGCAGAATTATTCGTACATTAAGGGAAAGGGATGGACGGGAACGTAATGGCTAGGGTTAGGAGATGTCTTGTATAAAAAGAAGTGTAAAAAAATTGAAATGAAAAAAGATCGAGCGAAGCAAAAGAAGTAAGCAATTTTCATATATAGAAAATCTTTATTTCTAAAAATTATACAAGCATTTAAATTATGTCTAACCCCATAGTTCAATGTTACATTAAAGTGTTATTTTAATTAAAACTTCTATGCGCTTCTATGTGTTTTGAAATTAAATTTACACAGAATAATGTTTTCAGAGAAGAAATAACCTCTAATTATTTCCCATGATATAAATTTGATACTTCTTCCAGAACGTAAGCTTCACGCCCGCGAGGCACCGGACCGTGGAGCGAACTTTATCCCCCCTTTTGGATACATAATTAATCCACCCCAATTTTCCTCCCTTCTAATAAAAGCGAAAATCCTGGGCGAAATTAACGGCAACTCTAACCACTTATAATCGGGTATAAAAGAGAGGGAACGAAGGGGATAAAAAAATAAGTAAATGAAGAAGGAAGGAGAAAATGAGAATGAAAAAGATGGAATGTAACAAAAATTGAGTAGTGTAATTAAAAAGGAGTGAAATATGTGTATTAAAAAAAATGTAAAATATAAAAAGAATCCCTAAATATTAACCCATATTCAGTCAATAATATAAATAATACTTTTAGGATGTCTTTTTACAGATACGTGTTACAAAAGGGCTAATTAAGATTATTTTATTAAATTAAATAAAAATAAATAACTGCTCCAACAAATAAGTCAAACCAAGGAAAAATGCTACAGCATTTTGAAAATGGGGATATTCCCGTAAATAAACGATTATTATTATTACTGCATATTTGCGAGCGTCAATTGTACAAGAATAAATTTGCTCTGTGTATGTCTACATGAACCAATCTATGAGTTCTTAACGTTAGGCAATCTAGTAATAAAGATTATTCTAAAGAACCGTGTAAATTCGTATAAAGAATGCGCAAATCACGATTGCTCTCATTGCTGAAATCTTTTTCTTTTTTAAATACCGCGTGGACAAACCAGGCTAGTCCTGAAAATCTTTTGTTTTTTTTTATATAAAAAAAAAAAAAACTGTGTGGATAAACCAGATCTGTCTTTTAGTTGGACTCGACTATAAAACCATCACTGTTTAGATTGTTATCCAAATAGCAGGCTTTTATACATTTCACGTTTCTGCAGTGCGAATAAGAAAATTGTTGCGTGAATATAACGTGCGCGCATTATTTCTGATTGTTTGCAATTTATTTTCACATTTCTATTTACTTTTTTTTTCTACAACAACGCGAGAGAATTTTCCGGTTGCGCTTTTTCACCGCATTACGCGATTATGTAGAGCGTACGTGCTTTTATTTACCTCACAACTGTTATTAAGTGTTTTATTCCTCCAACAAAGCAATTGTATAAATTTGATAATTACGGACAAGAGAGAGAAATGAAAAGGAAAAGAAATAACAATAAACGGACTATTCTGTTGTTTTTTTATACAAGTCTTTATTTACAGTGTATACAAAATAAGTACATATTAATTGTATTATTTCTCGAATTACTTTCTCATTTGGTGAAACATTATTAAAATAATATTTACGGAATTAATAAGAACAGGTTAATATTTGATGTATTAGTTACTTCAATTTCAGATAAAACTGGGTTACCTGAAATTGTTTTTTTTTTTCTCATTAATATAAAGTTTAATTCTTTATATTAATGAGAAAAAAAAAATGTAATTTGTCTGAGCGACTTCTTTTAACCGTGTTGTTATTTAAAGATAAATAAACGCGTGTTTTTTTTCTCTCATCAATATAATTATTCAAAAAATATAATTTATGGTAATGAAAAAAAAAAAAAAGAAAGAAGCAAAAACATTAGATGGGAATAATTATCAGGCCTAAAAGCAAGGAATTGAAAACGGGGAGACGAGAAATCAATCTCATTCCTTGAAAAAAAAAAAATTTAAAAACAAAGGGTGTATCCCATCTCATTATCGCGCAAGGAGAACTTTACCCCGCCAAGATGAACCCCCCGTGGAATCACCCCTACCCGAATTTTAATTGACAATTAATTCGCGCGAGCGAGATAAAGGAGGGATTTTTCCATATTGTGGCGTTAACAAGTTGGAAATTTGTTCCCGCGATTCGTCAGCGTCCCGATGCAAGTTTTATCGATTCTGAAGAGGAGAATGCGGAGGAGGTGGAGACCCTTGGCAAGTTCGCCGCGGCCGTAGCCGGCGACGACGCCGTAATAAAATAGAAGGAAATTTCCAACTTTTCGGGTAGTAACTGAGTATCGATCTAAAGGGGATAGCCTTCGTATTTCGGATTGTTAAGGGAGGAACCCCTATTCTCGTCGATGGATTAAGGGAGGGGATTACGTGTCGAATTAGCATTTATTGTAGTATTTTATGTTGATGATGAACACGAGTGTTGTGTTTCAATTTAACAAAATCTCTTCTACACAACGAAATTCTTGCAGTGTAGAAAGAACAGTCTGTTCGAACGCGATAAAACTAATTATTTTTAATTTGTTAATTATTGAGGCGTCTACTTTGCATTGCAGCATATATAATATTATTACAAAACTCTGGATTATTGTATATTCACATTGAACGGCATTTTTTTGTATTTTTTAATATTAGGTTAAATTGTTATTTATTGTTATTTGTTCTATAATTTATATGTAATATATTTGTAATTACTGTTGTCTCCCGTCAATAAATATTATTATTAGTTTCAAACAGATAATCGCGTTGTTTTATTTTCTCTCTCTCGTTAATATAGAGTTGTTCAAAAAAAGTAATTTGTGTGAGCGCCTTTTTAATAAAGGCTCGGGCGTCTACCTTTATTAAAAAAGCTCTCCCCGTTGCGGGAACTTTGAAGGCTCTTCGTCCGCTTTCTCTCCCCGCACTGTAGTCTTAGCTTTATAGCGTGATTATGCAAATCATCGACTTTTATTGCCGATCCTCAAATATATAATGATTTTGTAAGCGCGCCGCGTGTTCGCACTTAATCTCGAAACATCCACCAAAAAGCTCGATCCGCCGCTATGAATTATGCTAATACTGGGACGTTATTGCACCATAACAAGTTTATTGATACATTTAAAGATTGTAGATTATGTTGTTGTTTATAGAAAACAAAAATAATGGTAGAGTGAACGACCATTGCTTCTTTCAACGGTGTTGAAATTTATTTATCAATGGTTTTCCCGGCGCATCCACCATTTAAGCACGTATATCTTATTCCTGTAATTTTACATAATTAATAATTATTTACAATAAATATATGTAACGATATTGCCAACAAAACGACTTTTAGCCTCTATATTTCTCCACATTTAATATTCTTGAGTCAAAAAAAATCCCAAAATAAAACAATTTTTCCCATATTTTTGAAAGACCAACCAAATGTCTTTTGGCCCCTATATATTTCTCTAAATATTCTTGAATCAAAAATCGTTGCATTACGTAATCATTATCAAAAAAGTCATCTTCGCGTAACTCAAAACCAATCATCGATTTTTTTTGTATAAACGGAAACTAAATCAACAAATAAATATTAATAAAACATCGTGGAGACCTATATATTTCCGCGTATGGGGAATAAAGCGTATTCCGAAATTCTTACGAGGACTCATATATTCATCCGGAAAAAAGGGGAATAAACGGGCAACGACGTTATGCGATCCATTCCATTCCATAAATATGCGAATGCGCGGGGAAAAGAAATGGCCGCGAGGCGTTGTTTCGCCCCCGCCGCGGAATCCATCTTCCCCGCCGAATTTCTCCCGGGATGATTTATCGCCGGGTTTTAGCATAAACACGCAAAACACCGTCCGACGTAAACTTTCCGCAATTAATTACGAATAAGGTGGCCCCCCGAAATACTAATCCGGCTTCAAGATGTGGATTTTATTGAGCACGAATTTTGTCGATGTATCATTGCGGAATGGGATTTTCATTGGAGTATTAGCGAGACAAGTAGTTGTTTTTGCCTGGAGCTTTAGAATACTCTCAACGTACATTTCTATAAAAGCTATTTACTTAGTGACTTACAAATAATTTAATTATTTTAATATATTGCAATAAATGTTATTTGAGTAATGCCCGTTTGCACCGATTTTACGCTTTAAATTAAAATCGGTGCAAACTCCTTAGGGTTCCTTAAAAGCTAAGGAAAGAATAGTATAGACTAGGTTGCACCTCTCATATAAAATCTCCGCTTAGTTAAGGTCTCACACGTTCACTTAAAGATCGTCTTTTGTTTTTGAGATATGACATAAGCGATCTTTTTTTTTTAATGGAAACTTTATTTTTTATGCTGAACTTGGAAAGAGCATGAACTGCTAAGACCAAATACGCTAAAAACAAGTATGATACTGTATTTTAAAATATTCGAGATTTTTTGCTTTTAAAATTTGAAAACCAAAAACCTTAAAGAGTTACAAATTTTAATAAAAAAATCAAGCAGCCATGTAATTTTAAAAATATATCAAAAGTAAAAAAAAATATAATTTTCTTATATTATTGACACAACAGTGAAGTCTCAAAACCAATTCAACGGTTTATTTTGTTTTGGGGCGGTTATTTATTCCCCTTTTTAATCTATTTTTAATGTCGGAACGGCGTTTCGTAGATCGATAGAAATTACATGTCAATGAACTGGAATGAGCCATGCGTGTTCAGGGAGTGCATTGCAATCCGAGTCCTGGTTTACATTGATGGGAATCGTGTAGACACGGAACCGAGGCGGGATGTTTTCTAAACAACCCCCCATTCGCTTCGCGTTACATTCATAAAAGTTTTACGTTCACAATTATTACAAGAATAATTCCATTAAGGGAAAAAAGATAGCGGCGATAAATTTAATTTAGACGTGAATAATTATTAACTCTATCCTAATTGCATTTTTGTTTTAATAATGCTAATGCACATAAAAATATGCTTTTAAATTTTTTCAAACAAAAAATGTGAGAGTTGTGATGTAATATTTTTTTAAATAACAACCTATATATTTATTTAAATAAAAATAGTTGTCCTTTCTCCTATTATTTTTTAATAAACTAGATATATTTCGGAAACTATGATTCCATCTTCAGTGGTGAAGTTTAAACATAGTTTCCGAAATATATCTAATTTATTACCTTTTTATATTCAAAATGTTTCATCAAGTGTTAAGTGAGAAAGTTATTCAAGAAAAAATACTTTAGTGATTTATAATTTAAATTATTTAACAACAGTAATAGAGGATAGGACAGTAAACCGGTATTAATTTTCATTTTTAAAGTAATTGTTGTCATTGTAAAAATTCTAAGTAAATAGACAAAAACGCTATGTAATTTTAAAATCCATATGACATTTCCTCTGCACGCCCTTGATGAATAAACTCTTTATTAATTTTTTTGTACCTGTTTACTTATATCTAAATTTTTAATATTTACTTGGGAGTCTCCCGTTTCTACTTTTTATTATTTTTATGTAATTTTTTTGGCTTGTTTGCACTGAGGGTGTTTTTTTGCGGCGGAACTTGATAGTACGAGCCAGCATGCCAGATGTTCGGCCGGAACGAGCCGAGAGAGGGTGTTCTTTCCCCCCGGAGGGAAATTCCATCATTTGCACGCGATACAAAAAGGGCTTCCCCGGGGGCGTACTGCGTATTATGTCACGGATGTGCTGACCTTTCCGAAATTTAATTCTTCCGCGAAGAAATTGTCTTTGTCCCGAAAATTGCCCCGACGTTTAGACCCTCCTTTCATGGAGTTTCTTGTTTCAAGTTTGTTGATAAAATATGAAACTGAAAAATATTTACATTATTTTCTTAAATTGCATTTGCATTTTTTAAATAATTTTTTCCCATATTTAAAATATAACTTTTTTAATAAAATAGAATAACAAAAATCCCACCCATATCCCAGCGTATATTAGCTGGGTTATATTTAGCAAGTTACAACAATTATTAAAAATTAGGCAAAAAGACCGATGGTCGATAGCCATTTTCTGATATATTTATCAACCACAATCATGGTTGATAAATATATCAGAAAATGGAAATAGAAATATTAAATGTAAAAATTCTATGTATAAGTTCAGAAATAAAGATGTATATATATTTATATTAAAAATTAATAATACCTGGCGCCTCCGCCATAGTGAATGCGCAGGATTAATCCGTGGCTGGAAAATCCGTGGGCAACTTCTCATCGGTAATTTTATAACATACACGTTAAACTTAACATTTCCCCTATAGAATAGCCGCGTATATTTCCAGCTTAAAATAGGTTTCACATAGCCTATTTATTTAATTAAAAACATTTTTTTAATGAATGTATTAAACGTAAATTCAAAGATAGCATTAAATGAACAAATTGAGGGATTTACGTAATTGGGTGTAAATATAAGAAAAAATAAAAGGGGATGAAAAATAAGTGGAATCGCATGAGTCAGCACCAATTAAAATTACTGCCTCAAAGTCAGCGTTTTTATTTATTTTCGTTTTAATTGCAAAATTGCGAAAGAGGAAAATATTTACTTTACGCTTATTTAAATCGATATGTGAATTTCAACGAGATTCTTAAATCTTTATTCTTTTTAAATTAAATTAATTAAAAGGCCGCTGTTGCGATCTCAGGTGTAAACGATTGCGCTTAGCGTTTCGTAAGTCAAAAAGTTACAGCAGCTAAAGAGAAAGTAATTAGTTATTAAATTCCATAAATAAACTATTTTTAAATTTATTTTTATTTAATTCAAGTTATGTATATGTTTATATTGCGCAGTAATAATAAAACCTATTAGTTGCTTCACAATTCACAAGATATTTTTTTATTACTGGCTATGCCAAATATGCCAAAATTATAGATTCAAGTGTATTTTTTGGTTGTTCTAATGAGGCGAATATTGCTAGAAAAAATATTTTTCTCCACCACTTATATATACATACATCTTTATTCAGACAATAACTTTATGTAATATACAGTTATATAATACAATTATAGTTTGTATCAATGTGTTAGTCTATCTTGGGGTCTTTCTGCCCTATCATGAATTTGTGGTGATGTGAATTTAGAAATAATTGTGCTAGCTAGTTGAACTGTCTTGGTTCGTACTGATGAATGGTGAGACTAGAGTGTGAATATTTGGGAAGGATATTTGGATTTCGAGGAATACAGAATTTATTGAGAAGGGATTTGTTGTAAGAGTTTGCGAATTTTTGGGAAAGGCTCACCAAACATTGAGTTATAGGTGTGATTTGGGTGGATAATCACTACTTATTTTTCTAAATTGGTGTTAATATGGAATTGTTTTCTTAAAGTTGTAGTAAAACGGCAAAATCGCCAATTAGTTTCATTATTTAAATCGAACAATAGTAATTATGACATAAAAATGCATTTACACAGACAGGAAATATATATATATATATATATATATATATTGATTTATTCATACAATCAACGGAAATTATATTCCAATAACAGATTGCAAAACTAAATTAAATCTAAATCCATATGATATGAAACAAAATGTAATGAATTACATATAAGATCTATAAAAAAAGAGTCTCCGAATATAACACTACATAATACTAACCTTACGTCTAATTATAAGTGTACAATATCGAAAATGATAACAAGTATAAGTACTTAGTGTAACAAAGATATATATAAATCCAGGCAGAAAGATCGCATGTCGATTAGTTTCATTATTTAAATCCGAATAACGCATTTTTCGGTAGGTATTGTTTGTATTTTGTAAATATTGTTTATGCTTTCTGTAAATTGTTTCGCTCCCTGTATAATTTTCAATAATTCCAACAAATATTTGCTGAAATTAATTAATTTTCCGCGATTGATTAAATCAAACCGTTTAATCCCCTAAATTGATTAAAGGTCGTTCATCCTGAGTTACGATCGCAGCTGAAAATGAATCGCGCCGAAACTAAAACAATAAATTAATGAAAACCCAAAGTGTCGCATAATTCGAACCGAGCGCGAAACGATCCTGATTAATTAATTAATATGCGAACGGCACGCATCAAACTATTCAATTTACGGAACGTCGGGACAATTAATTAATTAATTCAATTGGAGCGGGAAAAAAAAGAGGCAGCCTTGGATTAATAATCGTATCCGGAGCAGATAACGCGAATGATTAATGGATTGGTGTTGGAAAATATCGGTTTCCTGCGGTTTCTTATCGGGTTCATTCCGGAAGAAAGGAGACTAAGGTGGGAGGGGTGCGTGTTTTTTTTTTGGATTAACAGACGTGATGGGGGTGTGAAAGAATCCTGAATTACTGAATTGGATTAGGAGAAGAGCAAAACAGAAAATATATATTTAAATTTACTATATGTCATGTTTAAACTTCACTGATTTACATGTTATAAACTCAAGAAAATTACATTTTTTTTAAGAATCGTAAATTGGATTAGAAGAATAGGGATTTTCTTTTTTTTTAAAAAATAGTATATGTGAAGTTTAAACTTCACTGATTTAAATGCTGTTTACTCAATAAATTGCATTTTTGAATATTATTTACTCAAGAAAAATATTGTTTTCATCATTTACTCTTTAGGGCTAGCCTCTGCAAAGAACGATTTCGACATGCTCCTAAATGCATTTTTATTAGCTGTGAATTCACGGTACCGTTCTGTCCTCACTCACTCTACCTGGTGTCCGCCCCCGCTGTCCCAGAGAAACTCAAATGATTGTACCGATCGCTATTAACATTTTTCATATATGGTGAATGCGCCGGGCGGACATTAACACACTCCACCTTTTTCGTTATATGATCGCTTTTTTATACGGGGTTTAATGCGTACGGTATTTTTTATTATTTAATTAAACGGCCAGTGTCTTTACAATCAACTCTTCATAAAAAATAAAAACTCACGATTGATTGATTCTTTTGCTTTTTTTCAATAAAATTAATTGTATCCAAAGCAAATATATTTTGGAACATATTTAAACCGAAGTTGTACATCGTAATTAACTATAATAAACCACTTTTACTTTCTATTATTGAGCTTCTTATTGGTGATTAAAATTTAGACGACATTATTAAATATTTTCAGACATTTAATACGGATTTTTTCAATTGTAGAGGTTTCTACTTCGTTATACAGGAAGTTTCATGTTTGATATTGGCGGAATTTGCCGAAACTGCAGTCACAAGTAAAAATAAAGTGTTATACAAAACAAAGTTCAGAAGTGTTATTTATTATCAAATAAGGATGTTATTGATTTGCTTATTTTAAAATATTTTTTTTTTTTTATAAAAATCAGTGCTTTATTTTTGTGATGAATAAAATTCGATCATTTCCCTTTAAATCGCTGCAAACATTACATAAAATCTAAGTTTTTGACAAACATCCCTAATCCGTGTTTCAATGGATGTTAATATTATCATTTAAATATTATTTTTTTTATAAAAATCAGAGCTTTTTTTGTGATCAATAAAATTTGATCATTTCCTTTTTCATCGCTGCAAACATTACATAAAATCTAAGTTTTTTGACAAACATCCATTGAAACATCCCTAGAGCGTGTTTCATTGGATTTTTGTCAAAAACTTACATTTTATGTAATGTTTGCAATACGATATTTGATTCCTTATTTAATTACAATTACAATAACTGCAAATGTATGCATCATCTCCGTTTTTATTATTACATTGCTTACTCGAAGTAAATATTAATTTTTTACTTTATAATTATGTTTTAAAAATGTGAATGCCTTATTGTCAACTAAAATTGCTCTTTCGTAGAATTCATTCCGAAATATCCAGTGAACGCGTTTTCGTCGCAAACTAACTTCCCTCTACTTCAAAGTGCCTGTCATAAAGTCACCCCGCTACGTTCTGTACTGCATGTATGTGTGCGTTAGCGAGTGTGTAAGTGTCAGCGACAGGATTTTCCGACTGGCACCACCCGGTTGATTACAAAGCGTGAATCCGTGCTCCCGGTCTTCGCGGCTAAATGAGTCAGCAAGTGTTAATTTGGAACGACGCTAAATACAGATCCTCGCTCGGCGTCTAGACGCGTCCTCCTCCTAAGAGCGCCACTTACAGAACTAGCGACGGGGGATTTAAATCCGTCAGAGGTCATTAATCCGCTGTAATAACGCCCCCCGTTGTTTTTTATACTTCTTTTTAGTTTTTGTTGAGCTAGGAATTTTTAGAATACCTCGCTGAAAAAAAAAGAAGACGCTCCCCGTTATTTCTTGCAGTCACATTTGAGCTGGGAATTTTTAGGTATGAAAAAGACGCTCTTCGTCGCTTTTATTACCCTCGAATGTAGAGCTAAAAAATTATTTGAATTCCTCGCTGAAAAAAAAATAATAATAAGCTCCCCGTTTGTTTATTGTACTCCCATTTGTTGAACTTGGAACTTTAATATAAGAAAAAAGACTCTATCTATTGCATTTTAGGATATTTTAGAAGCTAGGAATTCTTAGAATACCTCGCTGAAAAAAGAAGCTTTCAGTTTTGTTTATTGTAATCACTTTTGTTGTAAATTTTCAGATAAGAAAAAAAGACGGTCTTTATTGCATTTTAGGATTTTTTAGAAGGTATGAATTATTAGAATACCTCGCTGAAAAAAAGAAGCTCCCCGTTTGTTTATTGTAGTCCCATTTATTAAACTAGAAATTTTTAGGTATGAAAAAAAGACGCTCCCCATTGCATTTTGTGATTTTTTTAGGAGCTAAGAATTATTCCTCTTTAAAAAAGAAAATTCCAACGTAACTTCCCATTTTTCATAATTTCAATTTATTTTTGTTTAAAGTCTTCTAAAAAACGGTTTTCTTTTCGTGTGCGAGACCGGCCGGGGTCCGTCCAGGGATTAAGCGAAAGCTCGGGCATAAGGGGCGTGTTAGGAAGATTTGAGGGGCTTCCCTCGCCGCTTATATTAATATAATTGGGTCAAGTTTGTTTCGCGTATAATGTCATTAATGTCGGGGAATTAATTCTGCTCGGGTCCGACGTTTAATTAATTCAGACGAAGAGAAGAAGGGCGAGGTAAGGGGGGCTCGTTTTCTGCTGGGTTATGCGCTTCCGATCCCGCGAATCGCCCGTCAAGTGATTTTAATTAGAACCCAACGTTACCGCAATAATCTTAAGGAGATATCGAATGTATTCTAAGTTGCATTTATACAAATCTTATTTTAAAATTTAAAAAAAAAATCAGTACAATCATTTAGCTCAATCTTGCATATATAACTTGTGATAAAATAAATAGAAACGAAAATTTATTCACTTGGTCACAGTTATTTAAATAAATTAAATTTGAAAATAATTAATAAATTATTTCCACAATTGTTTTAATGTGTATTTGTTTAAAGTACTTACGGTTACGTAAGTCAAAATGTCATAGAGCTAACATTTTGACTTTACTTTAAACAAATACACATTAAAACAACTACTTGCCAGGCAAATACCTCGCCGGACATTGAATTACATAATGTACACCTGCTGTTGCATATCAATATATAACGTGAGACTTGAGCTCAATCCACCCTATAAATATTGTTTCAATTACGATTATATTCGCTTGTCTCTAAATCACAGCAAAATCTTGTGATTTGAGAGTTAATAAATACTCTAATATACATGTTGTTGAAGTGTATCTCAAGGCTCCATTCTAGTCCGGTTATTAACATCTTTAATTTGGCATCAATAATCTTTCTTATTTATTAAAATGAGGAAATAACACCCTCCTTTGATGACATCAATATCCTGAATATTTATAAACCAGATGCGGCAAAAGTCAGTTAACGCTATCACAAATAATCACATGCGACTAGTTACAAGACATATTTTCAACAGGACGGGGCTCCACCTCATTACGGACTGCCAGTTCGTGCTTTTTTAAAATTATGTGTTTAGCGACTAGATAGGAAGAAGTGGCAGAAATCGTCAAGTTTTTGTATTCCGTCATTATTTGTTTTTATTAATATGTAATTCGGTTAACTGACGCATCCAGTATAATTCACTTTATAGTTAATAAAAAAATAATAACAATGTGATGTGAATTGTAAAAATCCATTTATTCACGGCGTGTTGTGTTCTTGAAAAACATTATTAATCTTCCGCTTTCATGTGTCCTGTTATCTCTTTCCGTCATTTTCGTGAATTCGGGGTGAAGGTATTATCAAAATGTCAATTAAACCCGTCGTGCCTGCCTCTGATCCGGACCATCGGAATGTAAACAAAATGCGCGGCCCTCACAAAGGACGCGAAAGTCCTTTAAGGGTCCCCGCACAAAGGCGGCCGAATTTTCTCGTGTACAATTTAAGAGCAATATCGCCTCCCCGCATTGTTTGTCCCTTGTTTTCTTCTCATTCGTCTTTTCCGTTTGAGCCGTAACACTCGAATGGGCCTCGGGTAATGTTTGCGAGGAAAAAAAAAGAGAACGCCCGCTTTAGTCATGAATAAAATGAGTGATTAGATATTATAATTTAAAAATTGTACGAAAAGAGATGAATGATTAATAATAATAATCTATATATATATATACATACTGTGTGGGCCAAGGATAACGGCCATTAAAAGTTTTAGGGGTTCCTGACCACAGAAAAATTTGAAGATGGATCTATTACTAACACTTTAATTTTGTTGGCGTTAACTTGGTGGTACATTTTCAATATAGTAAACTAGTCACGATTAATAAAAAATCCAAGTGGTAAAAGTAATTTTGTTTTCTTTATATACTATATAAAATTAGTAGAGAACATTTTCAACACTTAAAATTTTTATTTTGCGATACTTTAAGCATTCTCCTCAATTTTCTTTTCAATTCCATATATTTCCTTGCTAAATAACTCCACTACCAACCATCGTTGATAGATAATCACTTTAAAGGTAAAATTGTATTTATAGCACCGAAGTGGGTCCGGTCTAATAACTTATTAAACGCGGGCCGTTTTCATTCAGCCGCTTTTTCAGACTTTGACATTTAGAGCCGCGTCGGAGGAGCGACTCGGGAGCGGAATCAATACGACAACACCAACGACGGCAGTGCTGCGACAGATCGATGCGAGACTTTGGTGTACGCCGTGAATGTAGGTCGTAACCCCCGGACGCCATATCCAAAAAAATAACAAATACACAAAAATAAAAAACACGCGTGATATTTATCATACACCCACATGCGTGCATATTCATGCGGAAATTGAATTGTAATAAAACACGTTTGAATAGATAAATAAAAATATTGAATAATTCGTAATTTATACAGCGAATTTTATTTTGTATTTGTATAAAATTCACGTTATCGACTAGAGATCTATCTGTCCTTTTTGTTTGTTCATCTTTATTGTAGAATTTACATTAAGTATAATACAGTTCAATACATATATTCTTGTAGGGTTGAAACTGCTTTGGGGAGAGTAGGTTTGTAGACTATCAATGTTATATCGTCTGCAAATTGAAGGAAATAGGCGAATGGGTTTAAGTATTGAGGATGAGGATTATATATGTAATGTACGTAAATATTGTAAAGGAGTGGTGATAGGGGGGAACCTTGCGGGACGACTTGTTGTGAAGGGCTGTGAAGGATTTAGATACGGTATTTTGGATGCTCACTTTTAGGGATCTGTTTTTAAGGAAATTATCTACGAGGGATGCTACAATTTTTGTTCTTTCATTTTATTGTGTATACTTAATATTAATATTCGTAAAAATATATGTAATTCAATTTCAATAAATGAAACACTTTTTATTTTGTATAACTTGAACAATGTAATTAATTAATAATAATAACATCAGCTATTGAACCGAAGGGGGATACTGTTTCAGATTCAGATTATCCCATTCTCATAGTATGTTGTTTAATGCCGTTATTTGTGTTCTATTTATAATTTAATTAGCATGAGCTACATATGTTTATGTATAACTAATTGTGTTTTCTTACATTTGTAAAATAGGTGAATTCTGTAAATAAAGATAATAATAATAATTAAAATTGAATTACGATGTATAAGAAAGTAGAAGCCTTAACAATTTACATGTATATATTATTATTGTCTCAATAAAAATTATTTGTATATAATCAAAAATTATTTCTTATTTAATTTAATTATGTATAAATATTTAAGTATGGGAAATTCCGGAAGACTGTACATTTTATTTTTAATTTCTCACATTAACATTACAACATAATTTTTACTTTATTCTTAAATAATTACTTCAAGTTTTTCATCATCTCGCTAATTTAATTGGAATACAGCGGAGAGCGTTCTCCGTTCCGGTTTTCTAATTAAAACAACTGACAAGTTAAATAGAGAAATGAGCAATTGTACACCTTAAGCGGGCTTGTAATTCGCACTGAAATTTCCCCTGCGGGTAAACCGAGGGTTTTCAGGGGAACCCCTACGCCGGCAAGAAATATGGCGGAATTCTCAGCGACCCTTAACGTACGGAAATATTTATAATCGGCCGCATTTATTTCCGTAATGAATACATTTCGGGTGAATTTATGAAGGGGATCGTTTCGCTTTTACGCGCTGGAAAAATATAAATATTATCAAAATAAATAAGAATGGGAAAATAAAGGAAGAGAAAAATAAGGCGAGCGAATGTAATTAAGGCATCAGAAGGAATGGTATTTAATACAATTATATTACGTGGCTTTATTTTTCGCATTTTTTTTATGTTTTTTAATAATGAAGACAGAGATTTCTTTCAAGTAAAATTATGGAGATATTCACAGTTTAATTTTATTTTATATAAATTTAAAAGTATTTTCCATAAATTAATCCCAGAATGGAAGTTTCAACATACACATTTTTCTATTTATAAAAAAATGTTTATCTTGAAACCCGTACGAATTACAAATGTGGCAAATTAAAATAAAATATACAAATTTTGTTTAAGATTTACCCTACTGTTGATATCAAGTTACAGATTTCAACAGTACGGTAAACGTAAAACTTAAACAAAATTTGTATATACAAACATCTTTATTCAGAAAGCAGAATTATAATTCTTTACAAATATTTATATTTACAATACATATTTATTTATTTATTTACGGACATCGCCTATTTAACAAAATCTTCTATTATAAAATAATAACAAAAATATCTAAATGAAACTATAAATACGTATTATACACACAATACAGGAAAATAACAAATTAACTCAAATGATTGCGGAAAGACCAACGGTCGATAGCCAATTGGCAGAAGAATTTATTTTATTTATTTATTATTATTACTTGTTAAAAATAATCTGCCAATAAAGATTTATATATATATAAAACTAAATAATACAGCTTGATAAGTCAATAACCCTTAGACCACGCTTAAATAAAAGAAAAGATGAACAACAAAAAATATTGGTGGATTAGTAGTCTGTCATGGGCTATCGACCGGAGGTCTTTCTGACCTGTCATGCAATTATGGTGATTTGCAAATAAGAACTTTGCTAACTAACTGAACTGTCATGTAAATGAGTGATGAATTGATGAATTGTAACAGAAGGGTGTTTATGCTTGGGAACAAAATTTGTTTTTATTATTTTAATTTGCCACATCTGTAAATTTCACGGGTTTCAAGATAGACATTTTTCTATCTAAAAAATGTTAACTTCCATTCATCCAATCCAATAATTTCATATTATTTTTTTTTAAATTTGTGTATAAGATCATCCTTACTAGCTAGTAAGTCATCTTTTAAAATTATTACTTCTCTCAAATTTTTAATAAAAAAAATACGTAATATAAGGTCATCTGTAGACACGTGTTTCGGGATTTCATCGCTCGTTAGTATAGCTCTGCCTTACATAATTACAAAGTTGTTAATTGGGAATTATTTAGTAATTATTTTCATTTAATTTATTAAAATAATTTCAACCAAGTGAATAAATACTTATTTTGTATTATTATTAAATTATCCTGCATTGCTTACTTTGTTGGACAAATAAAGTTATTATTATTATTAAGCATATGGCGCCAAATGACCACTAGTGCGAAAATGCACTATTTTCAGGAACTTATTTCCCTGGGAAGTTGATATTGTGTCAGTTACGCAGAATGCTACCCAGATTATTATCTACGCAATAATTAAAAGCATCAGTTACATAAACTTTACGTAATTGAGTTTGAATAAGAAGCTCCGGTTTCTCGAGAATACAAGAAGCCGTTATTTTGTAATCCTAATATAAAAAAACCTAAACTTTCCATTGCATTAAACCCGATGCGGATTTAATAATAAAACCCCTTCGGCGCACCATCCCTCCGCTTCTCGACATAATGAACACTATGAGTAAACTTCTTTAACGCAATTCCGCTTGTAAATCAAATGAGCAGACGAGTGTAAGGCGTAATGAATTTTCTAAATACGAGCCGAAAACGTTTCGTTCCGCGATTCCCCCGCTCATTTAAATTTCATGCGGTTCGCCCCGAGTCTCATTTGCATTCATATTGGAGACAGACCCGATGATGATAACTCATCCGAAAATTAAGATCATTTCATACTTCATCTCCCTCCACCCTCCCGCATTCGATGTGTTGAAACATATTCAGACGGGTTACGCTTTTGACGTCTTTCCCTTTGCGGCGTCTTTCCCTAAGAGGGTTCACTATACTCGGAATGTAGAGGAAATTTTATTGAGATTCGATAGACTCGATAGGCATAGGCGTAACTAGGGTATGTTCATGTGTTCGTTATTCTCTCAGATAATAGAGCTATTATTATAATAATAAAAAATAGCTATGAGGGGGTTAATTTCATAATATTGTTAAATAAACTACGTGTTTAATTTTTACCTAATTAAAAATATATATATATATATTGTTAATATAAGCACAAAATCACAAACACGCGTATAAAAAGCATTATTTTGTAGGTTAAGACTAGACACTCGCGTGGCAGATACGAAACCTAGTTTCACAGATAAGTTTACATGGCACATCTACACTTCAGAAGCGGCATTGTGCATAAAATGCTATGTTTAATTTTAGGAGAATTCTCGCGAAAAATATATTATAATAAAAAATCGTTGTATTACACTTACATAAACTTATAATATTTTTCTATATATAAAATTATATTATTAATTTCTGCAAGATTTTTTTTTGTGAGTGAAACGGTCTTTATAAAATAAAATCAATACATTAGTACATTATCATTTCTAAATATTTTTAGCATTTTTATGCCATAAACGCTAGGCCACACTAAAAGTCTGGGTTTGGTCCAGAATTATTTTGTAAACAATTATTGAATCAATTAAATAAAAGAACAAAAAAGAATTAAATAAAAGAATTTGAAAATAATTAATTAAGTTAAGTTAACAAATATCTAATAATAGACGTTTGTTGTTGCATAACAATAACAATAAATAAAGTATCTATCTAAGCAGCGACTATTAATACACCCATTAGTGAAATTTATTACATTCTATAATAATACTAAAATAATAATTAACACTCTTAATTAAATAATTAACTAAGAATTAATGCCGTATTTGATAATAATAAGCACGAAAATAATGTATTCAGCAATAACCGTTATTTATGTGCCTGAAACCTTACAAAACGAAAAAAAAACGAATTATTCCTAAATAAATTTCCTCCTGGAAATTAATAACGACGACAGAGGGAATTATCGCTAAACACATTTCCTTTACAGCGCTATATGAAAAAAAATCCCCCCGACATCATTAAATCTCGCATAAAACGTAAGGTTTTTTGTTTTTGCTTATTTAGAGGCGCGCGTTCGTTAGCACTGTATAAGCAAACCCTTTGTAGGGTTTCGCACGTGCGCACTCAAGCTTGTTTGTTTTGTATTATTATATTTTAATTAAAAATATTTTTCTATAATACAGAATTTTTATCAAAGTTTATAAAATGTGAATATTCGTTCCACAATAAAACGAAATTTCACACCAGAAGAAGAGCTTAGACAATATTTCTAGAAGTTTAAATATGGAACTTATGAAAGAGAGTGAAATAAAGAATACTCGACTTCTTGTCGATAGCCAATTCCAAAACAAGATAATCATTTAATATGATGCCACATGAAATTAGGCGTAAGCTGGCGCTTGCGTTGTCTTTCATTTAATATGAAGATAATCATGTTTTATGTATAATATCAAAATCATGTATGTAAATAATGATGTTACTGGTGTGGAATAAAGATATATTCGGGGCTATTCCGTACAGGAAATGTTAAGCTTAACATTTACATTATTAAATAATTTCACATTTTATGAATATATATCTATTACATAAGCTGCTTAGACGGTGAGTATAAAAATTAACGTTCATATTAAGCTTAACATTTCCTTGCAGAATAGCTCAGAACATTATTAATATGAAGGTAAAAAATTAATAAAGCATTTTGCTTCTATCACGCTCTTGATTTGTTTTATTACGTAACTAATTTCGACTTAATACAGTCATTATCAAAGGTAACAAATTAATAAACGGTTTAATTTTTAAGTTTTTACCTTCATATTAATAATAAACAAGTATCACAAAGTAATAACTTCAACAATCTATTATATATTATTATTAAAGAAAATTCCGAGATTTGGAAGAGAAAAAGACGAGTTGATTAGGCGTCGAAAATTGTTTTCAATAAAAACTATTTGAAAATTATTAATTTACTCGATTGAATAATTAATAAATTATTTTCTCTTTAGCAACTGCGACTTTTTTTTAGTCAATTGATTAAATACTCCTTTCTATTATTAGTCAAAACCTGTGTTGTCCTGGCGCATTCACCAAAATTCACAATATATTTACAAGAAAAATAATAACCAGGGAAATAAATTTGTCGTTCTTTACCTATAAAAAGAGTGATGATGAACAAGATCGATAATTTTTGATAATTCAATTCTAATTTTGTCATTTGTCTAAAAAAATTTTAATCGAAAACATAATTAAATTAAATAAATATAATTTGAAAATAATTAATAAATTATGTCCATCGTTAGCTCTGTTATATTGTGACTTACGTTACGCAAGTACTTTAAACAAATGTACATTAAAACAACTACTTCTCAGGCGTTCCACTCTCCACTTACACTCTCCTGCTTCAACATATGTTCTCCACATTTCTTTCACCTACTAACACCTATATATATATTGGTAATTATGATTAATAATAATATTAAACGCCTTTATTTATTAAAATGAAAACATATAATTATCATTTAATTATTATTTATTACTGTAGACGAAGTTCAGTCAGGTAGTAACTGTTACTCCTCTTCTACTTAACCTAAAAATTGAAACTTGATATATTAGAAGAAAAAATGTAATTCGAAATAGTTATTCGATAAATATAAACAATATGAAAAGTTCTACCAGTTTTTATAAATTTATAAATCATATTTTTTTCTATGTAGATCTTTTTTTATGCAGGGGCGCAAATTTATTTAGTAATGATTCGACGGATTAACGCAATTATTCCGCGAACGTTGATCCAATTAAAAAACGGGCCCCGGGTCGCTTATCTAGCTCGGCCGGCCCTTTGCTGCCTTCATAATATGCGAGGCTAATCTGCCCCGAATAATGCCTGTTACGCCGAATTTAATTCGGCATCAGTTTTTTATTAGTTAGATGTTACATAATGCAACAGATGTTAAAATTTAATTTTTTAAATAATGCTTACTTAATACTGTACACTCCATGGGTTTTTACCGCAGAACAACCATGACTGTTATAACCTTCGTGGATGCTGCAATAATTACAGAGAGCTTTATAATATCACAATTGAACGAAGATGATGACAAAATTAAAATAATTATCATTTTTTTGTATTTAAGTAAAGAAACATTGTGATTATCGTTGTGATCGTGGTAGTTCTACATTATGAATATCCACGATCACAATTGATTATCAATTTTAGGTATTTCAATAAGAAAACATGGTGATGATATTTGTGATTGTGGTAGTTCTACATTACGAACTACAACATCAATCTTGATATGTACGGACACTTTCTGTGCTTAAAGCTCTAGAAAATAAGTCTTTATTATAACAATTCTATTATTAATAGTAACTTAAGGGAATTTCCAAAAATAACCTTCTCCACTTTATCGTTCAAGTGTGCGGAGTGTCCTTTATCTGGTTTTATCTGAGCGGGACGTTTTGACAATTTACACTTGTCAAAACCCTTGGTTTAATAACTATAATACTAACTAAACCGAATTTCCAAAAAGAAAACGCAGTTCTCCTTTCTTTTCTTTTATTTTTTTATTTTTATTCCCCACTTTATCGTTAAATACATTTTCACGTGTGAGGAGTGTCCTTTATCTCGTTTTATCTGTGCGGGACGTTTACGTTCGGAACGAAAATAAATCCCTCTTTGTCCTACATTTATCCGCGGGATCCTTATCCGATTTTCCCCAGCGCCCCTTTTTTTCTTCTTCCCATCTCTTTCCCGGCGAATATTACTTCCACTCTGCGGACACCCTCCGAGAGGCGTTCCGGGATTTTCGCGACCGTGCGAATAATCACACGAATGAATTTATAATGAAAACGTGCGTGTAATTGTCATTGTTGGCTAATAAGCATTAAGGAAGGAGAATTAGAGGGAGGGAGGCGAGAATTTCCAGCGCTGAAAGTATTCTACTTACTTTTTTCTTCGTGAGTTTTATGGATGTGCTTAATTTTTTTTCTTCGAGAATTTTACGGATGAGTGGAATTTACAAAAAGGAATGTTTGAATTTTCCAGCCCGCGTAATTTCGCGTATTAAAAGTTTGTTTAATATTTACCTTAAAGTGAATACATACAAAACACAAAATAACCAAAAGAATTTAGTATCGTTGATAGCCCTTGCGAAAAGGAAATTTTTGTTAAAGAATGTATTAAGTTTATTTATTGTATTATTTTTTCAATTAAGATATTATAGTAGTATTTAATTTAATATGTAGTGTATGTATTCTCATATGAATTTGAAGAATATATATAATTTAATGAAGTCAGTAACAAACAAAAAAAAAATACTGGTGAAATAAATTAGCAGCACTTAAATCCCATAACGGGGCAATAAATCGGGAATCCTGTGGAGATAAATTTATCTGTTATTTCATATATTATTTTTTTATATGACGAGTCATAAATTCGGTACGATTTATATCAGTTTGTTATTGCAAAAGGAGAGTTTTAGTAGCCCCGGGACGATCATCAATATTTACGCCCGCGCCGCCTACTTTGACATCACTCAAATAACTTCATAAAACGCTCCATATTAGCATCGACCTATTTCCCCTTTCCGCAAAAATTCCGTGTGTCTGCGCTTTATAGTTAACCCCCTCGCGCGTAAAGCTCGATGGCACTTTAGCAACTGACGCGAATATCACACACACATACGCAGATGTTAGAAATTGTCGCGTTATCGTTATCATAAAGTTTCCGTAAAGTGAAGACAATCCCGAATAGTTGACATATTCTGAATATTCCGCGAGGGGGGAGGATGTTGCGTGGGAATTTCCCGGTGATGAATGGCCGCCCTTCTTCCGGTAGCCTTCGGCTGAAGGGCTTATAAATATCGGGAGTATGCCTCGTTTCGCTGGCTGGTGGATCGAAATAATGTGCGAGTTTTATGGTGGGGCGGAGAATTTATGGGCCCCTTTTAATCATTTCGGAATTAAATTTTTGCCACCGGTTTGATTGAATCGATTGTTTACCTTCAAACTGGGAATTCGTGCGATTGATATTGAAATTGCTTATTTGCATAGTCGTGATTGTTATTTTACACATTTTCTAAACCTTGATCATTGATTAATATTGAAGTTGCTTATTTGCATATTTTTATTTTTTTAATTCGAAATTCAATGAAAAATTAAAGCCTCTTTTATATTTTTTAAGTCACTCAAGGTTGTTAGGGGATTTGAATATATAGATATATGTTCAATTTTCGGCGATTTTCTCCCTGAAGTATAACTCATGGAATTTAAAAACGAATCCCCATGGATACGCGCCTGAGCAATTCCATTTTGGGTAAAATTATTTTTTTTACACGTACTCAATTTAACAAAGTGTGCATGGATTTTCAACAACTCAATGCCATATCAATCATCGCATCAATTATTCACGCATATTACAAATTGAATATTTATAGCTAAGTTCAGTCAATACAAATCCTATTAGTAAGGGAGGTAATAACAAATATAATTCCCATAGATGATCGAGTCAAAATAAAATCTTGAAAATTAACAACAATTTCTAAAAGGTTTGATTTTTGAGGCTATTTTTTTTTACCTTTTATTATGAATAATTTGTTTCAGAGATAAATAAAATCTTCACAAAATTAATTTTGAATTATAAACAATGGACATCATAGTTGTGTTTCCGATACTTTCAACCAAATAAGTTATTGTTGTCTTTCAGAATTTAAGCGAAATTTTCTTGACGAACATTACAATTACTTTTATAATTTTTCACCTTACACAAGCTTTCAAAAATATTCTAAATGTTCGATTTTTATTCTTATGGTATATTCATTCATAATAACTTTATAATTTTCTACCACTGATTCATTAAGAAGACATGAAAACTCTTTTAAGATGGAATTTAAAAAAATAATTAAATTCCATGTTAAAAGAGTTTTCATGTCCCCGTAATGAATCAGCGGTAGAAAATTATGAAGTTATTACGAAGTTGACGTTTATAGCATGATTTGTGAATAATTTTAGGAAATTTATGAGAGAAATCTCTCACTCTTTATTGCGCTGATATATCGTGTTGTGTTTATCGTCTAGTTTAATTAAAATCGATTAATTTAATATAAATTAATCTGTAACTGGATTTATCCGTTGATTGAGTGAATAAATAAATAAATAAATAGAGCCATGTTCAATGAAATACAATTCTCGCTTATAAAAAAATAAATATTTTTTTGAATATGATTTTAACACGCATTACTTTTCAATTTTTCAGGATTATTATCATGGGACGCGACCAACTGTCTAGTGGACCTGGAAAAGGAGCTCGCGATCATAACAGAGCAGGCACCAGACGGAGAGGAAGCCAGATACGGTAAGCGATTCATTTTCCGGGGGAGAAATCGCGAGCGGGTGGGCGGAGGAAATATTCGCATTCAAAATTTCGCCGGGTAGATGTGTGTCGTCGCAGATAAATGGGGTTTAATGGCTTTAAAATTACCGAGCGCGTGTATCATTCCGAGGATTCGCCCTAATTGAATTCCTCCCTAACCCAAAGAAGACGGAGATGCAAAAGCGGGATGAAGGGAAAAAAAGGGAGAAAACGGGAAGCGTATTTCGGGACGATGACGGCTTTTCAGTCAGTTGGCTGGAATGAAAGGAACCGAATGCGGGGATATAAATCACCGCTGGAGGTAATTTAGTCAGGTTCGCGATTTAAATTTATTGTCATTATTGATTCGGAATTTTATCAATATTGACACCAACATTAACAAACTATTCATTTTTTACTCATCTAACATTTGGTGAAACATGGTTAGCAATATATAAAGATTGTTTTTTGTTTAGTTTCGATCAGACGACCATTATCAATTAGTAATGGTCATCTGACCGAAACTAATCAGAAAATAAATAAAAATTGTGAAAAAATAACCAAGTGTTAATTTAAAAAAAAAAAAACTTTTATACAACATTTAATATGAAACACATTATAAGCACAGTAAAACAATCGTTGAACTACCTTCATCAAGGTATATGGAACACACTGGTCTTATAAGGTCCGATAGACCGAAATGATCGTCACCAGCTATGCAAACTATGAATGGTCGTTGAAAACTCATAAAAACTCAAATATAATATATCCTGTACCAATGATTTATACCCATTAACATTTTACTACAGTTTTTTACATAATGTCTCTTTAAATGGGGCTCTCTAATATTCAGTGTTTTGTCCTCCCTAAAAGGACTGAATGAACATGCTATTGGCTACTGGAATATGTAGAATTATATTCTACCTTAAGAAGAATTTCAAATATAGAATATATCAAATTTTATTAACGCTGATGCCAATTTACGATTGTATTTATCCGCGTGTGTGTGTGTGTATGAGTGCGATAAACACAGTATATTTTCGCACGAAATTGACCCTCTTAGAAACCCCGCCAAGGTTTCCGTTCAAGTGTAACCCAATTCACGCGCGAATATCTGACGTAATAAGGGAAGAAGTGTATCATTATAACGTAGTTATTTTCATGAAACGGAGAAGACAGAGGGAGAAAAAAATCAGCCGAACTAAAGTTTCCCGAGATATTTATCTAACTGCGGGAAATTTGATTTGGGGAAAGTTCAAGGTGACAAATTAACAGCGTTTTCATAGTTTTTGTTGCTGTTGGTTTATTTCGTTTAGAATTAATACACTTTTCGGATTTATTACAATTAAAATAAATTCAATACAAACATTCCAATCAGTGGCGTATCCAGCCAGTCTTTCTAAAAACTTGTAAATTATCCAAATGAAAAATATAAACACCACGATGAATTAAACTCTCACTTAACCGATAGTAAAACACTTTTATGATAATTTGAACATTTATTAAAACACTTGGTTTTGTTTTACTATTTTTACTTTCCCCGGACCTCTGTCCAATGGAAAATATTTTATATAATAATAGACCTTTATTCTCATTGTTAATAACTGAGGCTTAAAAGTTGTTATACTTTGTTTATCAATTGAATAAAATACTTTAAACTTTGTATAACACTAAATTTTTAAGTATCTTAGGCCCAATTTTACAAACCTCAAGTAACGTTACTCTTGATTGTTTTCATTCGGTTGGCAGCACTGACTTATTGATAATCAAATGAAGAGAATCATAGACATCAACTTTAATTCCGCGAATACGTTATATACGTCATATTTGTAAAATTGGGTCTTATTCACTTTATTTTTATACACATACATCTTAAAAAAATAAAATATGTGTTAAAAATTTAAAAATCTCCAAAAAATCGATACTTCATTAACTTTTAAAAACGATGTATAGTTAATAATTATTTAATATTTTTTTATTATATTTGATGAATTCACGTGTCTAAATTGCATGTAACTAATGAAAAAATCATAGAAATAAAATCGAATCTATGATTATTTTTTTGTTTTTATTTCATCTCCCCAATGTGTCTCATAAAAACACATGGAAGATAATAAATGTTACGTTAATGAAGGTTTAATTAAAATTTGAAGGAATTTTATTAAAAAAAAAACTTGTATCAAAGTGTGTTTGGAACAACATGGTGTAGTTGCTGATGGATTTACACATAGGAACTGAATCCAATAATTTTATAAATAATAAAACACACACTATATATTTGTCATAATTAATAATAACAATTATAAATAATGATAATTTAAATGTGGTTTACTTACCGACTGAACTAAAGTTGTTGAGTTCAGTAATAAATAAATATAGTAATGTAAGTAATAAAACTCACATTTTTTGTAATTAATAATAGACATAATAAATAATAATAATTTAAATACATTTTACTTACGATAAGTTGATTTTTAAAACAAGATGGATGCCTGCGACGATGGCTCAGCAGTGACAATCGATTCCATGCACGCGAATGTATAAAAACAAAAGTTGTTTATTTTTATTGAAATGTCGAAAATTGTTCAACTTTAATAAAATAAAACTCACTTTGAAAAGTCGATTTTTATAAAAGAAAGTGTGTGGCGAATAATTTTAATTATGGTTTACTTAAATTTTAAAATAAAGCCGATTTATGGGTTGTTTCAAACGAAGCGGGGTGAATTACACCCCGGCACCGAAGTTGACTGAACTGAGGTTGTTGAGTTCAGTAATAAATGTTACATTATTACATTTATTTATTACTAAATAAATGTAATAATGTAACATTATTTATTTATTTAGTATTATTTATTACTAAATAAATGTAATAATGTAAGTAATAAGACTCATTTTTTTTTAAATATTAATGATAAATAATAATTACAATAAATTTTACTTACGATTAGTTGATTTAAAAAATTAGATGGTCGTCGAGTCAGCGGTGACAATTGATTTCATGCAGGCCTGCGGATTGATTTACCAAGATTAGTTGATATATACCAATCTCGCCAGTCACAATCGCCTCGAAGCAAGAACAGAAAAGATGAATTTCTTAATAATTTAATTCATCTTTCCCGTTTCTCGTATATCCGTGATTGTGAAGCGACTGCGTCTCCACGACCAAGGCAATCACAACAGTATATATTTTATATTAGCAGCATGTCAACACACATGATATCCTCTTGATTTTGTGCATTACCGTGGTTTTGAGGCTACGCAAGTTAACCCGCGGCCAGCTTATGTCTGAAAACAAAATTTGTTTATCTTTAAAAAATATCGGTATTCAATATTTATTTTTGATCGTATTAAAATGAACAGAAGGAATGATGAGGTATTAATTAATTAGTTAATCACATATCACTGGCTTATGTATGAAAACAAAAGTTGTTTATCGGTAAAAAAATATAGCAAATTATTCATTTTGATTCGTATAAAAATGGGCTCCCGGAAAGAAATTTGTTATAAAAATAAACAGAAGAGATGTCGAAGAATTACTTAATTATGGTTGATTCGAATTACAAATGCATTTTACTTACGTAAAGTTGTTTTGAAGTGAAGCGATGGTGAACAACATGGCGTAGCCGTGAAATTACACATTGTCCTTGTCAATGCAGCCAACTTCAAAAAAATAGAAATCATTAATATTTATTTATTTATATTTTTTAATTAAGTATATTGATAAAACCATTATATTATTTATTAAAAGTATGAATAAAGTAAACTTAGTTTATTTAAAAAAATTAAATATTTCAATACCACTAGTAGTTTCGCTTTTATTTACACTTACAACGAATTTTATTTCACCAAGTGCTAATTGGAAATAAACTATTCAAGACGAATATAAAGTGATTAACAAAGTGCATGATGTACATGTTGTGTATTGCCTTGGTTGCGGAGCCACACATTAAGTTAACCCGCAATCCGTCGCTCACTTATGTGTAGAAACAAAAGTTATTTATCTTTAAAAAATATCGAAAATTATTCAATTTAAATTGTATAAAAATGTTCCTATGGAAAGTCATTTCTGGAGTATCAATGTTGGTAAATATATATATTTATTTATAATCTAGGCATGAATTTGCACTCTATGATTTCACAGCATCACAGGCTTCCATTTAACACAATATTGCCAGATCTACTATTTTTAAAGCAGAATCACTGTTTTAGTAGCTCTATCGAATAATTATATTTATTTTCTGTCATAAAATATAAGCAGATTTATTTTGTAAATATAATAATTTCCTAAAAAAAATTTTGTTAACAACATTTGTATCAAATTTATAAATTACTAAGTAAATTGTCAGGGTATGTAGATATTTTTAGATAATAGGTTTTAAACAAATTTCAAATATTTTCTTTAATTTATTTGTTAATGTGATTTTTACATGTTTTTAATAAGCTCGAACAACTTATACAAAAAATGCAGCCGAAGAATATGAATTGTACATCAACATATTTAATATTTATATTGATGAAAATGACTCGAGCATTTCGAGACAATCTGTTCGAAAACTCGACTCGAACAATCTGCTCTAATATTTTGCTTGATCAATTGGCTCGAGGACTAACACAACGTGGTTATTAAATTTAATTTAATTACAAACGAAATTGTTGATATAAAAATGGAAATTTGTAGAATTTTAAGATATGTACAGGTCTCAATTAGCCATTCGTGTATTAACCATTAACCAATTGACCATTCTATCTGCGAACTGCTTGAATACTTGAAAATAATCAATTGTCCTTTCTATCATTAATAATAATAATAACATTTAAAAAAATGGAATCATCCAGAAACTAACAAAAATCACCCGCGTATTTAATTTCGCCAATCCATCAACGGCTAGCAACAGCAATGCCATTATGGAAGCAATGAAACAATTAATCAAACTATATCTGTCACGCGCCAGCCATCAACATTAAATTAACCACCGTGCGAATCCCGAACTGCATTACGCACCATAAATGTCATGTTTAATAAGGCGAGCGTTAAACCACCCCTCTATCCTCAATAATAAAACGCTGTATGTGTGTGTGTGTTGAGAAGGAAAGATACATTCAATCATGTTATGGCAAATATTTCATAAGGCGCTTTCGACGCAACCGAAAGCTTTGTTGGCCGAGGAAACGTGATACTTTGATGTGAGCTCTCGTCCACTTATACATACGCATACATGAACACAAAAGGGAAGGGAATGTATAAGGGGATGTTTAAATATTGGTGTATTATTAAAAATGGGAATATAAGCGGGATTTTATGATTTATACGAGAAAGGAAATATTATTTATTAAAGATGCTTAATAATAGTGAAAGACGTTTTTAGATTGATTTCCATAATTTAAATATAAATACTGATTTAAATTGTGCAATATAATTTTTTTCCTCATGAATATTTGCAATTTTTTTAATACAGACACCCATTTTCGCCGAAAAATATTACTTATTAAATTAACCAATATGAAATTCACGTAAACTCCAAGTGTACGGGCTCGACACGAGCGCGCACGTTTAATTAAACGTTCACTGCGCTTTGTTCGCGTGAATTACAAACCGAAATGTTTATACGGATGTTTCGGTAATGGATTACCCTTGTTGTCTCCGCACAAAGAACTCACAATTAATAATGCTACTTGTTTGTGAACTAATTAAACGCGGTGGGATTCAAACGGCTCCCCGCAGGTACGGGCGAAATTGAATGAGTTCACGTCATTCACAGTGCTAGATAAACAGGTGGGGATGGATTACATGTACAACAAGAGAATATTTTAAAATCCACTTCCTTTGAGAAAATGTTGTTTAAAAAATAAAAATATACTGTTATATACAATAAAGCTTTAAAATTCTATTTCCTAGCGTTTAGCGTATTTTTTTTAATTACAACGTGTCCCTAGTCCCTAGTTTTAAAAATTCAGAGAAATGTAAAACACAAAAACGAGACGAAACACTTAAAACTGGTATGACCTAAGTGATAGTTGTAGATCAACTGATCTTAACAAACATAATTTTCAATTTAATGAAATAAAAGCAGCGCAAATTAAGATAATTACAGCAACGTATTGTCTCGGTTAAAATTTAATTCAGTTCCTCGTTATAAAATGAGGTATACTAGATCTATTCAATCAATTTATCACTAAACAAATAAAAAACCCTGTATATATAATTGAAGTTTCAAATCATCCATTTACACAACTCAATCCTTCTTTTTACAACACACTAACTATCACAACAAGTAAGACGAGAACGAAACAATCAACACTAGAAACTTCCCCTAATTCTAATCCTCATCCCATTACGTCCTCGTTTCGCAAAACTTGCACATAACTACTTGCCAACCTTGGAAACATCCCAAACCCCCGATTCCTCCTCGATCATCATACATAATGGCCTGCATTGCTGCAAACTTGTTCCCCGGTTCCGGAAAATAATCGGTTTATTTCAATTTCGCAAACACCGATCCAATTGTTTCGGGCGTTCCATCGATCGCGATGATTCGAGTTCGCCCTGATTAATTAATAAAGTTCCCGATGGGCAATTTGCTCTCCGTTAATACGCGAAAGCTGCGTGGATTGTTTGAGATGATTGAGAATTCGGAAATTAAAGATTTATATGTTAAAATAAATAATAATTTATTGGGTGAACTAAATATGAATAAATTATTAAAAATCAACTTCTGGTTATTAGCCCATTTCCAAGAGAATTTAAAATTTCGTACTATCCAATCCTCTTAATCATTATTATTACCTGCGTATAGAAATTCTCTCTCTCGTTTATTATTATTTTCGTTTATAACTGTGAAATTGGAGTGAATGCGTGATCCAGATCAGATATCCGCCCCCACCTACTGGAACCCGGCGGGCATTGTTTCGCGCTTAATTGAATTAATGAAGTCTTAATTGCTTTTTAAAGGGACAATGGATCGCTGACGGCAACATCCGTGAAATTCGAATTAATTGGCTTTTATTTATCTCTCTCCTCTTTCCAGCCCCCGCTTCCTCCACGAAATTTTAATTGAATCGTCTAGACGATTGAGATTGATCAGAAAATGATAATGATTAATAAACAAACAAAAAAAAGCGGACAATAACAAGCGCGACGAGTGAATATCACGTTGAGATATCAAAGGTGAGAGGCAATTATTAAACATTAAAATTATTAAACACAGTACATGTTTCTTTACTATTTTTATTTTCATTATTTCTATAGAAAGTAAAGTAATCATTCGGCCAATATCCTCCAAAAAATGGTAATCTCATAACATCTTTAAGTAATCTACACTTCATTATTTCTCACTATTTGAGAATTATTACCGTGTAATCTAACATTTTTGAGAATGATTACCGTGTAATCCTAAATTGTTTGAGAATGATTACGATGTAATCGTAAACTATTTATGAATGAAT
This sequence comes from Philonthus spinipes, assembly GCA_963082785.1. NCBI lineage: Eukaryota > Metazoa > Arthropoda > Insecta > Coleoptera > Staphylinidae > Philonthus > Philonthus spinipes. Next base: position 26,946,585 of record OY720307.1, on the reverse strand, counting down.
ACTTGGAAACCTATTATTTGCAAATGATTGTGTAATCTAAAACTGATTGATATTTCAGAAGATGATAACTTTTTATATCAAGTAAATGAAGGTACAATTTATTTTGTAACCTTTTCGGGAATAATTACAACATAATCCTAAACTATTTGAGAGTAATTACCGTATAATCCTATATAATTTGAAAATAAGTACTGTGAAATTTAAAACTTTTTGAGAATGATTACTGTATAATCCTAAACTATGTGAGAATGATTACGGCGTAATTGTAAACTATATCAGAATAATTATCGTGTAATCTAAAACTTTTTGAGAATGATTACCGTGTAATCCTGAAATATTTGAGAATGATTACAATGTAATCGTAAAGTATTTAAGAATGATTACTGTAAAATCTAAAACAATTTGCAAATGATTACCGTGTAATCTAAAACTGATTGAGATTATGAAAACACATTGACTTTTTTATATCAAGTAAATGAAGTTATCAGTTATTTTTTAACCTTTCTGAGAATAATTACAGCTATTTGAGAATAATTAACGTGTAATCGTAAAAAATTTGAAAATAAGTACTGTGAAATTTAAAACTTTTTGAGAATGATTACTGTGTAATCCTAAACTGTTTGAGAATGATTACGGCGTAATTGTAAACTATTTCAGAATACCGTGTAATCTAAAACTATTTGAGAATGATTACCGTGTAATCCTAAAATATTTGAGAACGATTACAATGTAATCGTAAACTATTTAAGAATGATTACCGTGTAATTCTAAAATATCTGAGAATGATAACAATGTAATCATAAACTATTTAAGAATGATTACTGTAAAATCTAGATTATGAAAACACGTTGACTTTTTTATATTAAGTAAATGAAGTTATCATTTATTTTTATACATTTTCAAGAATAATTACGGTATAATCTTAAACTATTTGACAATAATTGTATTAACATTTTTAACACATTCTTATTTTAAGGGTAAATCATAAATGTCCTCCAAAAAAACGGTAATCTCATAACATTTCAAGTTTACTCCACACTTCATTTTGTTTATTAACGATCTCCCTCCCTCGCGCTGATGCCCAACAAATACGTTCAATTTCCTCGAAGCGTTCTTCGCCCGAGCTTTCGAAGCTCTAATGAATACCCCGCAGAAACATAAAAGATTGTATGACCTTTCCTCGGCCCGTTTACGACCGTGTTAATCTTTTTTAATCCGTCCGGGGGAGGATCTTAATTAATTTTTTAGAAAAAAGTAAAGAGAGACGAACTTCCGGTTTCTGCCTTAATTGCGCGAAACGATGATGTTTTGCCTCTTTTTTTTCTCTTGTTTCATTTGCGCTTTCTGATAAATTTACGAGACACTCAGTGTCGAGTTCATGTGAATTAAAAAAAAAATGTGACAAATCACAGGAATCGAGTTTGCTCTTTATTTTAATTTGTTTATAAATAAAATGTACAATATTTGTAAATAAAACATTTTTTTAAGTTTTACAAAATGTATTGAAGAAAAAAAAATTAATAGATAGAGGCTTAAACAATATTAATCGCTGATTCTTCTTCTTTCATTTTTTCTTTTTCGTTGCATTAAACACAGATATTACATATTACACACACATGCCTAGCTCTTTGCATCCTTCCCCCTCCCCCTCTCTTTTTTTTGGTTAAGCTTTACATATTTCCATGATGACGGCAATAAGATAAGGACTTTCGTCGCGAGTGCGGGGCCGTTTCGGGTTTCTCGCCGGGCGATAAAGCGGGATTTGATAAAAGCGCAAACAAAGGCGCTTTAAATTTGACACAATTGACCCATTTTCGTACACACTTGCCGGTAATGTCTTATTTATGGGAACCGTTTATCCGAAAACGTTGACGAAAATCCAAACGGTATCTTGTAAATGGATATCTAATAACGTGTTTTTATAAAGTTACGAGTTCAATAAAATCTTATGTGTTGAAGTAATTTCTCACTTAACCCGAGTTGAAATATCGTAATAAATAAAATCATTTAGTGTTTTAATAAAAAATACATTCTAATTAATGAGAACATGGCGAAAACTGTATGTTTTTTTTTTATATTATATTTCACATAACCTTATAATCAATTTAGGAAAATCCAGATCAATCACGCATTAAAATTTACAACCGCGCATCTTGGATATTAAAAAAAATCACCGTTGCCGTATCGAAACGCCTATATTGAAATAGTTTCGGAATTTGCTATTCAAATTCGCCTTAATAACATCTCGAGGTCTGTTTGAGCTTACGCCTGTCGACTAACTCGATTAAGCCGAGCACATTTGTCCCCCTCTCCCGCCGGGCCTCCCTACAAATTCGAGCTTTCGTGCGAAATTGATTGAATCTCCGAATCGCTGTGCTTTACACAAACTCGATTATCCTTAATTAATTCTAAATCACGAATTAAGACGGCGGGCATTCGCCGATCGAACAATCCGAGGAGTATATTGAAGATTATCGAAACAAACGCAAAAACATTAAAGGGATAAAATGTAGGAATAATGGAAAAGATTATGAATTTTTTTGACATTTTTGTAGCAAGTAAATAAAGTTTTCGTTGACGTTTCAAAATTGTTGAGAATAATTACCATGTAATCGTAAATAATTTGAGAATGGTTACTGTGAAATCTAAAACTTTTTGCGAATGATATACCAAACTGTTTGTGAATGATTACTGTGTAACCCTGAGCAATTTAAAAATGATTACGATATAATCGTAAACCATTTAAGAATGATTACCATGAAATTTAAAACTATTTAAGAATGATTATGGTGTAATTGTAAACTATTTGAGAATAATTACCAGGTAATCGTAAATAAATTGAGAATAAATAAATCTAAAACTATTTCAGAATGATTACCGTGTAATCCTAAACTGTTTGAGAATGATTACGATGTAATCTAAAACTATTTAAGAGTGATTATCGTGAAATTTAAAATTATTTCAGAATGATTACTGTGTGATCTAAAACTTTTTGAGATTATGAAAACACGTTGACTATTTTGTATCATGTAAATAAAGTTATCATTTATTTTTCAACCTTTTTGATAATAATTTCCGTATAATCTTAAACTATTTGAGAATAATTATCATGTAATCGTAGATAATTCGAGAATAATTACCATGTAATCGCAAATAATTTTATAATAATTACTGTGTAATCTAAAACTATTTGAGAGTGATTACCGTGTAATTGTAAACTGTTTAAAATGATTACGATGTAATCGTAAACTATTTAAAAATGATTACTGTGAAATCTAAAACTACTTGAGATTATGAAAACATTTTGATTATTTTATATCAAGTAAATGAAGATATGATTTATTTTATAAACTGTTCGAGAATAATTGCAGCACAATTTTAAACTATTTGAGAATGATTACCGTGTAATCCTAAAATGTTTGAGAAAGATTACGATGTAATCATAAATTATTTAAGAATGATTACTGTGAAATCTAAAACTATTTACGAAAGATTTAAAACTGTTTGAGATTATGAAAACAGGTTAACTTTTTCATATCAAGTAATCATTTATTTTTAAACCTTTTTGATAATAATTACAGTGTAATCTTAAACTGTTAGAAAACGATTACCGTGTAATCATCAGAAAATAAATCATTAGAAAATGATTACCGTGTAATCTAACTGTGTGAGAATGTAATTGTATCTCCTCTATGTGGCGCAAAGTTAAAAAGTAGATAAGTTTTTGCCAAGAAATTGCAAATATAAATATATGTTTTTCTTAGTTTCAATAGTAAGAGGATTAACAAGTAAGAACTTTAATGAAACCCGCATATTATTATTTGTGCAGCCGGTACACGATACGCATGTGTGTGTTAATTTAGAATTTCGTGAGCGCGCGCAGCTGAAATTAATCTCTTTCAATATGTCATACAGCTAGCATCTAGCATCGTGTTTCCTCACTATGATTATGCCCTAAATCGAATACTTTAAGTATAATACGATATTTTAAGTAAAATCAGATACTTTAAGTAAAATATTTGAATCCTGAATTAATCTCCCACTAAATTAAAAGAATCTTTTTTATTATTTTTTTTTTAGTTTTTTTCTATTTGAAATACAAAAAGCTTTAGTAGATTGAGAAGGTCCTTTCTCACAATCAAGATTAATTAAACGTATCATCACCTCCCTTCAACACCATCACCCGGCGACGCAATCGAATCCAACCTTTTTTCCTTTTCTTTCACTCCTCTTTTTTTACACTCCTTTCACATCCACACACACACAGAGAAACCAGAACATCCATTGAATTTATTGATAGCACTTTTTTGCAATTATCCCCCTTGACGTATCGCTGAAAGCCAAAGTGTCACGCTTCAGAATTTTTTTTTTTTAGGTGATGCGTATTTTTTGTCTTTAAAGCAAATATTAAAAATTGTAAATCCCTGGCGTGCGTGTGTGTTTTCCAGCGAGGTCCATTTTTCAGAGCAGAAGCCATCGATCGCGCGGGGGCGTAATTAATGGCTTCAGGAAACAATGGCCGACGGTGATGCGCCCTAATGGCTTACATTGTGCCAAATCGGGGGTGAAAGGAATCAAATTTTTTGTATGTATATATAAATAAAAGAAAACAATACATATTGTTTTTAGTTTTCGCGTAACGGATGGTTTTGTGCGCTCCAACTAAAAGTCGCACATTATAAAATCTCCTGACTTATAGACTCTTTCAAAGTACGATGCAGCTAGCTTCTAACATCGTGTTTCTTCGCTAAGATGGACTCATCTATGGATTTTAACTCCATGGTTTTTAAGACGCCTCAGGTTTATATTTTTAAAACAATATTGCCAGATTTAAAAACAAATATTTTTACCTGATTTACACATAAGGTAAACTTGAAGTACACGAATCAGCGTGATTGATAAATGACAATTTTATGTATTGTAGATGATAATTTAGGTACGATTCTATCCAATTCAGCAATTCACCAGGAATACCAACACTAGTCAACTTGTCTACCAATATTCCGTGATTTACAATGTCGAACGCCTTAGAGAAGTCCGTGTAGATTGAATCTATCTGTCCACCCTGGACCAAGACATTTACCTGATTTAGTCATAATTCTGGTGTAAGTAATGTTTTTTTTAATTGTTAGCAATTGCTCCCGTTTCTTCGCCCCTTATCGCGGGTAATTGCACCCTTAACTGAGATATCAATTGGATCCATGGTACAGTAACTTCTTTCTACAAAAAGTGTAAAAAATGTGAATTTCCTTGGACCCAACACTTATTTATTGTTATTAAGCTCAACACTAAGGATTGTATTTTGAAGTGGAAAGGGAAAAATATTTGTTATTCATTAATAAAAAAGTTATCCATCCCCAGGGCAGACTAGATATAGTTTACAGCACAACTATAAAAAAAATCTTATTTATTAATACAAAATCCACTGGGGAGATTAGGTATAATTTTGCTGTAAATTATATTTAGTCTCATATATTAAATAAAAATGATTTGAAAATAATTAATAAATTATTTCCACATTTAGCTCTGTGACTTTTGACTTACGCTACGTTTTCTATTTATATTTAGTCTCCCCTGTGGATGGATGAATTGTGAATTAATGTATTTTGAACATCGCAATATTTCTTATATATACCACGACGATTACGCAATGAGAGCCAAAAGAATAGAAAAAAAAAGCTTGTCGGAAAGAGCGTGCCAGAAAAACCGTGACGGAGTTTCGGATTTCACATGAGAAACCTCCAACAACGGCCGACTTGCGACGTTATTTTCCGTTCCAACTCCTGTCCGAGTTCAATATCGGATTCTGCCAGTAATTGACTCGCCGGTGTTCGATTGAAAGGAGAGAGCAATCGAGTTAAGTGAATTCAGTCGTAGCGAAAGAGAATTATTTATTTTATGATTGTCACCATAGTAAAATCGTGCAATTTAAATTTATAAAGAGAGAAATTAAAATGCCATGAAATTAAATTGATACAGAGAGTGAGATAGAAATGGAAATGCCATGAAAGTACCGTTTAAAATGATACAAAAATGAAAGACAGAGAGAGAGAAAAAAAATGGAAATAATATGAAAGCACTATATAAATGCATGCAGAAATGAAAGACAGAAAGAGAGAGAGAGAGAAATGGAAATGCCATAAAAGTACCGTTTAAAATGATACAAAAATGAAAGACAGAGAGAGAGAGAGAGAGAGAGAGAGAAATGGAAATAATATGAAAGCACTGTATAAATTCATGTAGAAATGAAAGACAGAAAGAGAGAGAGAAATGGAAATTCCATCAAAGTGCCGTTTAATTTGATACAAAAATGGAAGACAGAGAGAAAAAAAAATGAAATGACAAGAAAATACCGTTTCAATTTATACAAAAATGAAAGACAGGGAGAGAAATGGAAACACCATGAAAGTACCGTTAAATTGATACAGAAATGAAAGACAGAGAGAAAGAAATGGAAAGGAGATAAAATTACTGTTGAAATTGATATATTTTCGAAGGGGATGGCCCGCAAAACTGAAGAAACTGGAATCAATTGTATTCAAACAAAAAATCAAGCAAATCTTCAAACAAAACTCAATATACGGTATGGATGATTTTTTGCAGATCTGTGGGTCAGCACAAAATGACTAATCTAACAGAAACAAGCTCGTTTGTTAATTTTAATACCACAAGGATTATTAACACATTTTTCGAACATTTTGACACATTTTTCGAACTATAAGGATCATGTATATCTTATAGTTCGATTAAGATAAAAAAAACAGGAAGAGAGAGAGAGAGAAATGGAAACGCCACGAAAGTACCGTTAAAAGTGATACACAAATGAAAAACAAAGATAAAAAATGGAAATACCATGAAAATACCCTTTAAACTGTTAAAAGAAATGAAATACAGAAAGTGTGAGGAATGGAAATGTCATGAAAGTACCATTTAGATTTATAAACAAAATAGTGACTCTGTGTCTCTAAAAAAATTAATATGCCATGAAAGTTTCATTTTAAATTCACTAAAAAAATTGAAAGAAATTAAAATGTGAATTAAAACGTGGCGCACTCTTGTGAAATTACCGGAGGATCGCATTAGCAAAACTTACAGCGCAGATCCATCTTGGGACCGGCATTAATGTTACATCTCCAGCGCTCGGAAAAATCCCGCTTGGAAGTCCTGAAAGGGCGAGGAATTGCCGACATTCAAAATACATCGCACGGCTGAAAAGTGAGCTGAATATTTCAAGGAGCCGTCTTCGGGACGGATTTACAAACCCCCCGATACGGTTGAAAATTTAATATCGCCCATCCAGTGCGCGCTGAAAAGTTATCGAAAAGTAGTTTAAATGTAAATGTTTAATGGACATTATCGTTATCATTAAATAAATGTAGATGTTTAATGGTTAATGTCCATTAAACATCTATTATCTTATTTAACGATAACGATAATGTCCATTAAACATTTACATTTATTAGTTTAAACTTATTCATCTAAATTAAAAATATATCGAAAGTATATGCATAGAGAAATGCAAAAAATCGTCGAAAATATAAAAAAAAATATTATTGATTTCGAAATTCGTGATTTCCTATGCTACTTTCTTATATTAAGATGTATGACCCACCACACGCTATTATTGCATTATATAAAGTCACTATAAACGCGCCCTAATTCGGCATCAGACTGCAGAGAGATTTATTAAAAAGAAAAACATCCCTGAATTCCTGGAACTACTTGTTTCAATAGATATTTGTTGTTTTATTGGACTTACTTCGTAAGTCAATGCAGGGCATTAAAAAGTGATTATCACTAAATGTCTTTTTTTTTGAGTTTACGTGAAGTATTTAATCACAAATTTAAAGACTGTTATTCCTTACTTCACAATTTATGTTAGATGTACATTTCGAGACACAAAGGGCTCATTATCAATAACAACTGAGTTGTTATTGAAAATATATAATAAATTGTGAAGTAAGGAATAACAGTCTTCAAAATTGTGAAAAAGAGAATAATTAATTAATCTTTGATTGGGTTCTCATTAATCACTTGATGAAACATGATCACAATATTAATAGTTTGAAAAATACACTTGATTAGTGAAACAAATCAAGTATATTTTTCAAACTATTAATAATAATTAATTAGTTATTTATTTTCAAATTCTTTTTTTTTTCAATTAAAACTGCAATAAGAAACTTTTCAACAATCTTTATAATCCCTGAATCGATTTGTTTTCGTCTAACAAATCAACAACGGCAATTTCAGATTTACCTTCACGACGTTTCAACAATCGTTTCGACTTGAATCCAAATCAGACGGAACTCCGCGGGTCTCGCGCGAAAGTTCCCGTCGACCGGCCGAGCTTTGGGGATGGGAAGGGGCGCGGCCCGTTCCGAATACTCAAGTACTTTTTGTTTGGCAAAGTGGCACTGCTTGTAAGTCGTTAAGGATCGATCAATCAACCGACTCTCTGGTCTGGATGGGCTACATGAGAAATTGCATGTTCGACTCTTTTTTTTTTGGCCGGGCCTTCGCCGAAGCCAATTTGTCAATTTAAAATAATTCACTTAGTTCAATTTATATTCCGCCACAAAAAAATAAATAGACGCAAGATATTAGAATCGAGTAAAAAAAAGGGAGATGTGTCGTATGAGATATTAGAATAAAGCAAAAAATAGTAATACGTTCGGGGCTGTTCTGTAAGGAAAATGTTAATAATAATAATAATAGCAAATAAGACCTACCTATTGTGACCGATTGTTCAATAGATTACAATAGACCAGTCCTAATACATCTACAAGTATTAGGTCTTGTTTAGTGTAGTTAAAAACAAACAAGTTAAAACAAATTGCCACGATGATAGACATTGCACGTCTCATAACATCCAAAAGACGGAAAAGGAAAAAACATTTCGCCCCTTTTTACGAAAGCCAACTTTGCGAACGCGCTAAGCGAAAACTAATTTCCCGATGAATCCCAAATTCTTACAGATTATTCCCCTATTCTTCAGATATATTTTGGTATAATATGAAGTCATTTGATGATTTTCTGATTTTCACCGAAATTCCACTTATTTCCATACTATTTCTTCAATTTTCGGTGAAAATTTTTTTCTTTCAAAAAATTCTGAAAAAAATTACGAATACTCTTGATGATACTACAAACACTCTTGATTATTTACTTTCCCACAAAATATTTATTTTCAGTAATTTTCAACCATTTCAATTTGCTCCTTGAAATTAACATGGGGCCTTATGAGAACGGTTTAAGCGAAGCCCGCCTAATGGCCGTTTCGGATACATTTGCAGTTGCACTAAGATTATAAGATTCAGAAAAAAGATAGAACCATCGGATTTTCTGCATTCGATTTATAAAGAATGTAGCTATATTTTCACCTAATATCATTACTTTACATCGCTTTAGACTACTAGAAAAAAAGTCGCGAAATTAAACAAAATTTTTGTGCAATTTAGGAAAGCCAAATTTACGAGTGCGCTGAGCGAAAACTAATATCTCGATTATCCTCAAATTCTTACATATTATTCCCCTATTCTTCAGCTATATTTTGGTATAATATGAAGTCATTTGGTGATTTTTGGATTTTCGCCGAAATTCCACTTATTTCCATACCATTTCTTCAATTTTCGGTGAATTTTTTTTTCTTTCAAAAAATTCTGAAAAAAATTACGAATACTCTTGATGATACTACAAACACTCTTGATTATTTACTTTCCCACAAAATATTTATTTTCAGTAATTTTGAACCACTTCAATTTGCTCCTTGAAATTAACAGAGGGCCTTATGGGAACGGTTTAAGCGAAGCCCGCCGAATGGCCGTTTCGGATATATTTGCAGTTGCACTAAGATTACAAGTTTCAGAAAAAAGATAGAACCATCTGGTTTCCTACATTCGATTTATAAAGAATGTAGCTATATTTTCACCTAAACTCATTGCTTTACATCGCTTTAGACCGCCATAAAAAAATCGCGAAATTAAACAAAATTTTTGTCCAATTTAGGAAAGCCAACTTTGCAAGCGCGCTGATCGAAAACTAATTTCTCGATGAGCCTCAAATTCTTGCAGATTATTCCCCTATTCTTTAGCTATATTTTGGTATAATATGAAGTCATTTGATGATTTTCAGATTTTCACCGAAATTCCACTTATTTCCATACTATTTCTTCAATTTTCGGTGAAAATTTTTTTCTTTCAAAAAATTCTGAAAAAAATTACTAATACTCTTGATGATACTACAAACACTCTTGATTATTTAGTTTTCCATAAAATATTTATTTTCAGTAATTTTAAACCATTTCAATTCGCTCCTTGAAATTAACAGAGGGCCTTATGGAAACGGTTTAAGCGAAGCCCGCCCAATGGCCGTTTCGGATACATTTGCAGTTGCACTAAGATTACAAGTTTCATAAAAAAGATAGAACCATCTGGTTTTCTGCATTCGATTTATAAAGAATGTAGCTATATTTTCATATAAGATCATTGCTTTACATCACTTTAGACCGCCAGAAAAAAATCGCGAATTTAAACAAAACTTTTGTCCAATTTAGGAAAGCCAACTTTGCAAGCGCGCTGATAGAAAACTAATTTCTCGATGAGCCTAAAATTCTTACAGATTATTCCCCTATTCTCTAGCTATATTTTGGTATAATTTGAAGTAATTTGGTGATTTTCGGATTTTCGCCGAAATTCCACTTATTTCCATTCTATTTCTTCAATTTTCGGTGAAAATTGTTTTCTTTCAAAAAATTCTGAAAAAAATTACGAATACTCTTGATGATACTATAAACACTCTTGATTATTTAATTTTCCACAAAATATTTATTTTCAGTAATTTTCAACCATTTCAATTTGTTTCTTGAAATTAACAGAGGGCCTTATGGGAACGGTTTAAGCGAAGCCCGCCCAATGGCCGTTTCGGATACATTTGCAGTTGCACTAAGATTGCAAGTTTCAGAAAAAAGATAGAACCATCTGGTTTTCTGCATTCGATTTATAAAGAATGTAGCTATATTTTCACCTAAGCTCATTGCTTTACATCACTTTAGACCGCCATAAAAAAATCGCGAATTTAAACAAATTTTTTGTCCAATTTAGGAAAGCCAACTTTGCAAGCGCGCTGATCGAAAACTAATTTCTCGATGAGCCTCAAATTCTTATAAATTATTCCCCTATCCTTTAGCTATATTTTGGTATAATATGAAGTCATTTGGTGATTTTCGGATTTTCACCGAAATTCCACATATTTCCGTAATATTTCTTCAATTTTCGGTGAAAATTTTTTTCTTTCTAAAAATCCTGAAAATAATTACGAATACTCTTGATGATACTACAAACACTCTTGATTATCTACTTTCCTACAAAATATTTATTTTCAGTAATTTGCAACCATTTCAATTTGCTCCTTGAAATTAATAAAGGGCCTTATGGGAACGGTTTAAGCGAAGCCCGCAGAATGGCCGTTTCCGACACTTCCCTATTTGAACCAAAATTACTAAACTCACGGGCAATTTAGAAAAACGGGATTTTCAGCATTCGATTCACAAAGAATGCAGCCATATTTTCTCCAAAGATCGTTTTCCTGTATCGCGTGTATCCGTCAGAAAATGAGCGTAAGTTTGAGTGAAATTTCAGCCCAATTTACGAAGACCAACTTTGCGAGCGTACTGTTCGGAAACAAAATTTTTGACAAGAAAAAAAATCTCCCTGATTATTCCCCAATTCTTTATCTAAATTTTGGTATAATATGAATTCATTTGGAGATTTTTTGATTTTCGACGAAAGTTAGCTTTTTTCAAGTTTTTGAGCAGCTCGCTCGCAAATTTTATCTTCGTAGATTGGGCTGAAATTTCACTCAAAAAATCGAGAAACATTTGATTATATTACAAAGGAAAAAAAAAAAACGTAAATACGATATATTTCGTATTTACGTTTTTTTTTTTAAATCATGAAAACTCAAGAATGTAAAAATATTGGTGATATCATCTGAAGGAATCGTAAACAAAAATCTAAAAGACAACATCAAAAATTTCGGATTGCCTAACAGGATAATTAATGCTGGACAACATGCAGTATTCTGCAAAAATGCTATATTGTCCGAAAGTGTTTCAACTAGTGTGCTAAACTGGATAGTTTCCTCACAATAATTGTTTATTGTTTATTAACGGTAAGTCCATTTAAATACATATTGCTTTATACTAACTATACATTAAAAGATAAAAGATAAAGGAGGGTGGCAATATAAGTATAATTATAAAATGCTAATAAATTAAAAGTTATAAATAATAATCGGACGTCAAATGGCTGAAAAAGAATAATAATAATAATATGTTCAAAAGGCAGGATTATCGCCTAAAACTTGCAACATCGTGACACGTTTCGATTCTTAAAACCTCATTAAGACTGCTAAAACAATGTCGATCGTCATTTGTTTGAACATCAAACGTCAAATTGTTTGCTGCTTGATACATCCTCACAATCAGTGCATTCATTATTGTTATCTTCGGTTACGAACATTATTATAAACTCCGTGACTAACATTTTAACCACATGGGTTTTTATTCCTCATTCTCTGTCGTATTTCACGATTTTCACCATTGTATAGAAGATTTCCTGGACCACGTCGGACTCATTATTATATTAATAATATAATATAATATAATATAATATAATATAATATAATATAATATAATATAATATAATATAATATAATATAATATAATATAATATAATATAATATAATATAATATAATATAATATAATATAATATAATATAATATAATATAATATAATATAATATAATATAATATAATATAATACAAACAAATCAGACATATTTTGAATTTTGAATCTTATAACCTCATTAAGACTACTTACACAATAATGATCCTCATTTGTTTGAACATCAAACGTCAAAATGTATGCCGTCTCGTGCATCATCACAGTCGACGCATTCATTATTGTTATCTTTGTCTACCGACTGCATCCCCGTCCGTATAATTCAATTTAGTTAGTAATTCATGGTAGTTTTCCTGCAAAGAACTCTCCCCCATCCTCTCCTCCCCAATTGAGCCACCCTCGACCGCAGCGAGTATATAACGATTTTCCGGGACATGAAGCGGTTTCAATGAATACAATAAAAATTTGTCTTTTTCGTGTTTAATCCATTTACTTTGGAATTAATAGCAAATGGGAGATAGAAAAAAAAAGCAAGAACGCAACGAGTTAATTGAAATTACGAGAAAGTAATTAAGCAGTGTTCTTTACAAGTAATTCAGAATTTAAAAAAATGAAAACTCTTCAATAATTTGTGGAAAAAATTGGGTCCGATATTTAATTCTTAAAATGAATTAAATCGTTGAAATTAAACAAGGAAAATTTCTGGCAATGATCAATAAAATTCGATTAATGCCTTTTTCGGTAATTTTGACTAATCCTTTATATTCAATTATCTGGCACATTTTTTTCTTTTTTTTTTTCTTTCGCATTCATCTTCTTCCACTCTCTAAATTTAATCACAAACCTCATCAAAATTATTACTCCCTTTATTTCCATTTTCATCACCGAATTATTTTACCTCTATCCAATTAACGCCGAGCGTTTTGAGGAAGACCACAGACCGCAATGCAAAAAAAAAGAACTTTTCGCGCGCGTTAGTTTGCTTTTTGTCGGTGGAAAGTTCTAGGTGGAACGCGAAAGAAATCCACACAGAATATCCATTATCCGGATTAAATCCTGGAGCGTACATTAAGCATGTGAGTGGAGTTGTTAGTGTCTTAATGGAGAAGTTTTTACCGTGAAAATAATATTAAAAAAAAGAAAACGAAAATGATGATAAAGAGTGTTAAAGTTACTTTCGGTTTTTAGAGAGAGAGAAAAAAAATGGCGAAGAAAAATAAGATTGATTTATTTGATTAATAAATTGTAATATTACTGTGGGTATATTTAGGTCCAGTTAATCTCGACACCCAATACGGGTAAAAGAGGATAAGATTAAGAAAGAAAGAAAGAAAGAAAGAAAGAAGGAAAGAAAATGATGTAAAAATCGAAACTAGTCATAACAAAATATTATTTTACATTTATTGTGAAACAAACCAAGTGTTAAATTGTTACCTAATTATTTTAAAATATGTTTCAATGTTTAATAATAATATAAGTTATTAATATTCACGTAACTCAGCCTACATAAGATATATCAGTCTAGAGTATAGAATATAATGGGTCATTATGAACGCGCTCTAGAAATAACATTCCTTCATCAATTTGTTTGCGTGCAGCAAAATAACAGCAATTTCGTATTTATTTAAATTAATTATTTTCAAATTTCATTTTATTTAATTTATAAATTGATTATCTTGAAACAGATTAATTTTCATACACAGCAGAAATAAATCAACATTTTATGTTAATTTCTATAGAACAATGTCGGGCTTAAAATGACCTATAAATGTGATGTATAACATGTTCAATGGCATAATTTCAACATAACTTCAACATGCGTTCTAGGTTAAATGTTTTGTATATTCTATTTTTTATCACTATTGTTTATTTATGTCTCGACACGCAATACGGGTAAAAGAGGATAAGATTAAGAAAGAAAGTTTATTTATGTTTTATATTAATATTGTCCTGTAATTGATTCTTTTCTTTCCTGTTTGACAATACAATTTATCCCCCACTCATTATATCAACCACAATTATTACTATTTTATTTATTCCTTAAATTAAATAAACGTCAAACTTAATGCGAAACTAGATTTGTGTGACGCAAAAAAAAAGTTACACGATTTCCTCAAATTGAAGATTACCCGCCTAGGCAATCTAAATCTCTCGCCTCGGGGATCCCGCAACCACCTGCGCCCCCGTGTAATCCGAGGAAATAATTACTTCGAAAATCCCCCTGTAACATTTTACCCACATGCTGAGGCTTTGGCTCGGATCGGCTGGGAATTGTTCCTAGTTTTAAATAAAACTTGGATGTCTATTCAATTCAATGGCTAAACCATTCCAAGTATTTAAATTAATACTTACTTTTTTCTATTGACTTTTTTTTTTCATGTTTACGGTGACTATTTTCATCAACGAGTAATTATCAAACCAAGTCCTTAAATTTAATATTGAGTCAATAATGATAGAAAATTAAAACACTTGGTTTTTTTATGTTTCACAGATTTTACTTAATTCTCCAACTAGTTTCGGGTAGTGTCCATTATCAACGAGTACTGACCGAAACTAGTCGGAGAATAAACATAGAAACATAGAAAAAACAAGTGTTTTAATTTTCTATTATCATTAATTAAAAATGTTTCACCACGGGTTAAGTGAGGAATTTATTGAGAATATATTAATATTGAGTCCTTAAAATTAAAAATCAGCTAAAAATGCGTCAAAAAGAGTAGTTTAAGGATGCGGTTTAAGAAAAGGGAAGCTATACAATTACCAGCAGTTACTATTTTTTGTCCCTATTAAATATTGTTTATAACGTTCAGGTAAGGAATCGTCATAAAATCTCGCGATTTCTGTAGAATTTCGGGGGAATTAATTGAACGGAAGGAAACGTATATAATTCAACAAAGTTACTGGCGACGACTTTAGTTCTCAAGGTTTGCGTTTAAACGCCACGGTCGGGTGGTTTATTTTGATAATTAAGATGCCGAGATGTTATCTGAATTTTGCAAGTTCGGCGCTAAACTCAGTTGAGGATGCATGAGTTATGACCACAGCGAAGAAAGTTTTCATTTTGTAGGAAATACTTGAATAATTATATAAAAAAAAAGTAGATATATTTTTTATCACTTTTTACTAATTTAAAAATTGTGATCGATGATGAGCTATGATTCAAATCACACATTAATAAATTTGCATATATCAATCTAAAAATGATTCTTTTTAACCCTAATTATGCCAAAAAACTAAAGAACAGCTATGCGATACTTTAGTACTTAGAACCTCAACTATACAGGTGCCATACAGTTTAATGTTTTTGACTATGTGGCAAGTTTTTGAAATGGTTGCTTTTTTGATTTATGTTAAAAGATTTTCATGTAGTCCTTTTCAGATCTTGTAGAATGTCTTCGATCACTACTGTACCTGATATAAGAACTGATACAATTTTGATTTTTTTCTAGTTTGTAGATACGCAGCACCTCTATTATTTTATTATTATTATATAAAATAATAAATATTACAAGATAATGTGAAGTGAGAATAACAGATTTAAAAATGACAGCAATAACTAATATTAATTAATATATATCAGGCGAAGCAAGAAGACACTTCTCAAATACGATATATGTATGTAGAGAGGCACGATGAAGACATAGAAGACTTACAAATATAACAAAATAAAGCATTACAAATAAAATGCAACATGGAAGGAAGAAACAATTGTTAATCACTGAATGTTTTTTGAGTTTAAGTGAAGTGTTTAATCACAAATTGAAAGACTGTTATTCCTTACTTCACAATTGTGAAGTAAGGAATAACAAACAGTCTTTCAATTTATGAGAAACAATTGTGGCAAACTATAGAAACTAACATAAGAACCAAATATAGAAGTAATTATAGCACTGAATAACGTAATCTTACTAATATGCAAAATAAAAAAAAACAATCTAATTAAAAATTAATTAAGATCAATAAAAACATGGAAATATTCACTCACAAAAACGCGAGGAAAATGTAAAATAATCATCCTAGTTTTAATCTTTTAATCATGGTGGATGCTCCGTAATCATGTTTGAACTTCCCGAAGTTTTTCACAGAGATGCTCTTTCTGATAATTAACTTTATTTAAAATCATTATTCACGATGTGAATAATAGCTCCGGAAAGGGAGGGGGAAGTTGGCGAGGACAATAGGGCAGTCGGGGGAGTGGTAATTAATGAGGGTTTAATGAGTTTTACGGTATGTCTGGTGTAAATAACGCTCGAACAAATAAGTCAAATTAAAATTAAAGCAATAAACAGTCTTAGGTAGGGGATGCGTTAATTTAAAACTAACGCACCCATTTGTATAAAAATATTTATTGCTTTAATTATTATTACTTTAATAATTCAGTAAATATGACAGAAACAATTAGATAAATATTTATCAGAATGTATTAAATAATTTACTACTTTCACACAATTAATACAAATAATAAATATTTTAGGTATAATTAAACATAGATTAAATTCTCGACTACTTTAATTAATAATTTTTTTATGATTTTCAACACTTTTTTATTTATTTTCACTACAATTGTTTCGCTACGCTACGTTATTAGCCCATTTTCAAGAGAATTTAAAATTTAGTTTTCTCTACTCTATTCATAAATATTGTATAATTTGCTCTCCTCACTGTGTCTGAATAATATTAAAAACCTGTAACATTCTGAGACAATTCTTTAAAAAGGCCATGAGTTTAGTAAATAATAACCAGTGAAAAAACTAAAGCACCAGTGCTAATAATAAGACTTCTTACTATAGCTTCCATACTTATTTTAATTTAGTAATTTAAAAAAAAACGATGACTTTATTTTTGTACAATATACTAGAATTATTATGTATAATTTTAGTTATTTTTCCAAATAGCTATCAAACAAGTGTTTATCTGTGATTAAATTCATACTTTTTAAAGAACCAAAATTTATAGAGAAAAAAATATCTTAAGAATTAGTTTTTTTTCTTATATCAAATTTTTGTTTCTTATTCTCATTTTTTTTGTTGTTAAACAATTTTCTTAATACAGGCTGTATAAAAAGTTCAGGAACGATCAATTAATTTGAGAAATGCATATTCAATCAATAATAATAATAATGACAAAAAGAGTTTGAAAATAATTGATAAATTATTATTACTATTATTATATAAGTCAAAATAAACCAAGTCAATATGTCAAATATAATTTATTTAAATAACCGTGACCAAGTGAAAAAATTCTCTTTTGCTTGAAACATTAAATCTCTACAAAAATTAGCAAAAAAATTACAAAAATCCAACTTTGAAGCAAAATAATCGAAAAACCATGGATGACGTATTTTTAGAATTTTACATATTCTAGCAAAGGAGAATTTTCTCAATACAAAAACCAAAATTAATTGAAAATCCATTGTGGGATTCTCAAGTTATGATTACTTGAAACATTAAATCTCCTAAAAAAATTAGCCAAAAATGACAAAAATCTAATTTTGAAGCAAAATACTGGAAAAAACATGGATGACGTATTTTTAGAATTTTACATATTCTAACAAAGGAGAATTTTCTTAATACAAAAACAAAAATTAATTAAAAATCGATTGTGGAATTCTCGAGTTATGTTTGCTTGAAACATTAAATCTCCCAAAAAATTAGCCAAAAATGTAACTTTGAAGCAAAATACTGAAAAAACCATGGATGACGTATTTTTAGAATTTTACTTATTCTGACAAAGGAGAATTTTCTTAATACAAAGACCAAAATTAATTGAAAATCCATTGTGGGATTCTCAAGTTATGATTGCTTGAAACATTAAATCCCCCCAAAAAATCAGCCAAAAATGACAAAAATCCAATTATAATTTATTTAAATAACCGTGAATAAGTGAAAGAATACTCTTTTCTATATAAAAAAAAAACAACAGCTTACACATAATACAATGGACAATTTTAAAAATTATAAATAAAAATAATATGTATTATTTTTATTTATAAAATGGTTAAAATAAACTGAAAATAATTGTTTTCTGGAAAAATAAATATCCTACATTCTTTCTAATATCTTTAAGAATCTTTGAGATTTTTTTCAGATTTTTTTCGAAGAAAAAGAAATCAGCGAAATTTGAATATTTTGTAAAAAAAAAGTGACAGTCGTGTAAATCAAGATTTACACGACTGCTGTACGAAATCTATTTATTTCACATTGCTTAAATTTATACAGTGGATACTCCCATTCATTGGGAACATTTTGGTATAATCTGAAGTTAATCCGTGAGTTTCGAATTTTTCTCGAAAATCCACTTTTTTACAAAATATTCAAATTTCGCTGATTTTTTTTTTCTTCGGAAAAAATCTGAAAAAAATCTCAAAGATTCTTAAAGATATTAGAAAGAATGTAGGATATTTATTTTTCCAGAAAACAATTAATTTCAGTTTATTTTAATCATTTGAATTGATTTCATCCCATTTACATGCATCCTTATGAGAATGGTTTAAGCGAGACGCGTCCATGCAAGCTTTTAGACGCGACGTTGAATAAACTAAGATAACTTTATACATAGAAGATCTAGAGCACTGAAACTTGAAAAATTAAAATCAGGATAAATTTATCTATAGTTTACCATGAAAATAATTAAAATTTTGATTGTGTGCTTTTTTTAAAAAAATCCCAAATTTGGACAATTTTTTTAGCCATTTTTTGTAAGGTCCAATTTTCACGCCTGCTGTACAAAAACTATTTGCTCTATGTTCATAAAATTTACACAGTTGATGCTCGTACTTGTTAGGAACATTTTGGTATAATTTTAAGTTATTCTGAGAGTTTCGGATTTTTCACGAAAATCCACTTTTTTCCAAGGGGTACCCCTTAGGAAATATTCAAATTTTTATGAAAATTTTTTTCTTCCGTAAAAATCTGAAAAAAAACTCAAATATTCTTCAAGATGTTAGAAAGAGCATGGGATATTTATTTTACTCGAAAACTTTCATTTCCGGTTCATTTGAATTAGTCGAGTCCCGTTTACATGGGTTCTTATGGGAACGGTTTAAGCGGGACGCGCCGATCGACACTTTTTGACGCGACGTTGATTTTATAAGATAACTTTTTTCGTAAATGCGCTAGTATGTTGAAACTTGAAGTACACAACTCGGGAAGGATTTATCTACAATTCTCCTAAAAAAACATTGAAATGTAGCTTTTGTGCTTGCCTACAAAAATTCCCAAAGTTGAACAATTTTTTCACTCATTTTTGAAAGGCTTCATTTACACGACTCCTGCAAGAAAACTATTTGTACAATATTTCTTAAATTTATACAGTTGATGCTCCCATTCATTGGGAACATTTTGGTATAATTTGAAGTTATTCCGAGAGTTTCGATTTTTTCACCAAAATCCACTTTTTTCTAAATTTTGATGAAAATTTTTTTCTTCCGTAAAAATCTGAAAAAAATCTCAAATATTCTTCAAGATGTTAGAAAGAGCGTGGGATATTTATTTTACCGCAAAATTTTCATTTTTGCTTCATCAATAAATTTTAAATTTACCCAACAATGCACCAAAGATCATAACGTTTGGCGAGGAACATGCTAAATTTATTGATAATTTTTTTGAATTAACAATAATGAGAATAAAAAATATAAAGCTTACTTTTCAATCTTTTCAATACGTGGGAAACATAAAGTGTGTAGAAGGTGGCGAGTGGTTGGATTCAGCGCTTTTTTTTAGGAGAGAACTATGTTAAATAAAAAGGATTTTTTTTTCATTCATTAGGTAGAGGTGGGTTTTGGTGATGTCTTTTAAAAATATTAATTATTATTTTTACAAAACCTAGTAGATTATTAAATAATTTAATTAATTCATATTAATTAGATCCTAAAGAGTGGCTCTTTTTTAAGAGATTATTCCATTATTCCTATTTTAGTATAAAGCTATCTCTTCCTATTAAACCGGAACCGGTCGTTCTCGTCTCGATGCAGTCGAGCATCGCTATGGACGTGAATCTGCGGCGAAAGAGAGATAGACAAATTGGTCTTCGCTTATTTCTCGCAAGAAAATGTAAAATAGTCCGATAATTATTCGATCATTGTGGGCAAACTAATGAATTTATTTTTATGATTCAAACCCTTTATTGTTCACAAAAGTCGATTCTAGGCCCCTATTACCTCAAAGTTAAATATAAAAATTCTTAAATTGCTTAAATTGACGATTAAATTTGTATAAATATTGAGCATATTTAATGCATTTTTATAAATAATATATGACGTTTTTTTCAAAACCAAACTAATACGATCATTGATTCATCCTTTAACTTTCTCATACTGAAATTTCAATACAACAGTATTATTATTAGTGGTAACAACGGCGTGTGCCGTAAAACACTATTTTCTCTTCTTTTCTAGCGAGTGGTATGCCCTTAAGATTACTACAAATTTAACAAACAAAAAAATATCAACTGTATCTTAAATTTTTAACATCAATAAATTCCGTCTGGATGTGTCTGCTTCGATATTGATTAGTCTAAAAGCCGCGCCCAACAGACAGTCTAGACCCAAATCAAGAAGAGGCCCCCAACAACTAACTTTCCCCCCTCGCCTCGCCGCTTTTATTGCGATCCAATATTCTTTTATGTCGGCATGACATTTCGAACGGGGAACGATCTCTTAAACGTTACGACGGACGGACGGGGTGGTTATTTCAAAAAGTGAAACGTCCGGGGTAAAAAAAGCTACAATAAAGCGCCCCGTCATTGGGTTTATTAAATTTTTATATGTTGAAATTTTAAAAACTTCAAAAAATAAATAAAAATAATTAATAAATTATTTCCACATTTAGCTCTGTGACATTTTAGCAGTTTTAATACAATAAATTTTAACTTTTAATTAAGCTTGTGTCGTCTCCCATTTACTTTTAACTTTATTTGTATAAGACAGTATATTTTTTCTTCGAGACTGTAGTCAACTTTACATTATCAAACACTCTGTTAATGGCAAGTTAAGTTGCTGAAATTGCAATTAGGAAAATAAAAATATTGTTTTATATAATGTTAAATGTGTTTTATCAATATTAGGGATTGTTAAGTAAGTTTCACTTGGTTTGTTTTACACGCACGTGTTTTATTAAATTGAAATTGAATCAACATATATAACGAAGTTGAAACCTCCATCATTCATAATTTAATTATAACAATAAATTTTGCTAAACTTAAAAAAAAACGTTGATTTATTTTCAAATAGTATATTATAGAGTTTCATTAAGAAAAAGCTTCGATTATTTTTAACATTTTCACTGTCTCAAAACTAAATATTCTTCAGAACTAAACATTTTCGATATTAAACCGTAGGTATGGGATTAAAACGACCCACCGTACGTTATGTCGCTGTTGCGAGAAAAAATATGTTAAATCCTCTTTCACACGTTTTCTGGTCCCTTTATAATCCCACCGTAATCGATTACACTCGAAAATAGGCAAAACCCCCGTCATCCCTTTGCTTTATTCAACAGCCGGGGGATTTGCGTTCCCCAGTAAAAGTCACTTTGCTGGGCCGTGGGTGGAATCCAGAATGGATAGAGGGATAATAATGACTGGCATTGCGGCATGTTTCTTTTTTAAATAATAATTTGTAAACAGAAATAAGCAATTAGTGTACCAGGAATGCAAAGTGTGGATAAAGCAATCGGTTTGACTGCAAAAAAAAACGATTGCAATGCCTTAATTTTATCAATTAAAATAAATATGAATAGATTATTAAAAATCAACCAATAAAACACAGATTAGATGGAACAACTTTAAATTCTCGAATAATTTAATTAATAAAATATTTATGATTTTCAACACTTTTTTATTTAATTTCACTACAATTGCTTCGCTACACTGTAGCTTCTTCAGCTGAAGAAAGTTAATAACATTACATTTTTTTTGTAAAAGGCGATTACCGTTAATAAATCACAAAATAGAAAGACTGTTATTCCTTACTTCACTTTTTATTTTTATGTTAGATGTACATTTCGAGACACAAAGTGCTCATTATCAATAACAAATTTGTTGTTTGTTTGTTATAGTGTTGGGCAAAATCGAGTGAATTAGTAATCGAGTATTTCTGAATAACCAATTTTAAGTAGCTAAAGTTATTAAACAACAATAAAATAGAGTTTATTAATCAATAACATTAAGAAAATTGTCATAAACTTCATTTTGCAGTGACAAGAAAGATCGAAAAGATCGACTTTGCCCATGTCTAGTTTGTTATTGATAATGAGCACTTTGTGTCTCGAAATATACATCTAAAATAAAAAGTGAAGTAAGTAAGGATTCTATTTTGTGATCAATCACTTCAAGTAAACTCGAAAATATACAGTCGTTAATAAATATTATTATTAATATAAAATATACGTTTTTTTTATTATTCGTACATATTAATATTTATGATTTACGAGGAAATATAACAGCGCCGAAATATACGTGTAATAAAATATTATAATGTGTGTAGAGGACGAGGTTAGGGTGCCTAATAAAAGGGCAGCGGGTCTGTTATTTTAGAGCTGATTCAATTATTTCAGGGCTCCTTGTTGCCCCCCTTACGTGTTCGTCCGAGGCCGGCTTCGCCTGAATAAATTCAATTAATTACACGTTACAACCGCCGACTTTGACTCTCTCTCCTGTGAGCACGCCGGAAAGCACGAAATTAGTCCTCTTTTCGCATCCACCGACCCCCTCTCAAATTCACCATGCCGCAATTATTCCTTATCTAGGAGCGGTCCGTTATTTCCTCAGCGTTTTGTCGAAATTTAATTGAATTATTGCTGCTCTAACTGTTGGAATTGTTAGTCAGTATTTACCGAAATTATTCATAAAATAAAATTCATATTAAATATTAATAAACTAAACAAAAATTATTTGAAAATAATTAATACATTATTTCTACATTTATTTGCTCTGATATATTTTGACTTGCGTCACGTTGAACAAATACACATTAAAGCAACTACTTCTCTAGAAAATACCTCGCCAGTCAATAATTGCAAGTTATTTAAATAAATTAAATAAAAAATATTTGAAAATAATTGATAAATTATTTCTGCTTTGAGATATTTTGACTTACGTTACGTAAATACGTTAAACAACTACACATTAAAACAACTACTTCTCTAGCAAATACCCCGCCAGTCATTAATTGCAAGTTATTTGAAAATGATTTGAAAATAATTAATAAATTATTTTCACATTAAGCTCTGTGGCATTTTGACTTACGTTACGTAACCAGGAGGTGTAAATTCGTCCACCAAAGGGCTAAAGTTCTTCCTTTAGTAGACGAAACAACGATTCTCGGTTGTCTACCTTGTAGACCTAAATCATTGGCGATGCTACATGAAATTATCTCCTCGCTCCTAAAAAAAATTTCCTCAAATCATCTTTGACTATTTGAATGAAGTTATTGAAATTAGGCAAAATATGGCGCTTGCGTCGTCTTTCATTTATTATTATTCATATCAGGTATTTCACCGTAACACAAGATTGAACACCCTGTATATTAAAATTATATTTAAATATTAGCTTGATTATATAAAAAAAAAAAATTATTTGAAACATTTTTTGAAATATATTACTTTTTAAGAATTATTTAAGTGTTTCGGTAATTTTAACTAAGCCTATATAAAGTAGGGTGCATAAAATTAATAAATTTTTATTCAGACAAGCATATTTTGCAATCTCTAGAGCCCATTATTACAACTCAATGCGTTTTAGTAATAGTCTTTAGAGATTCCAAAGAAAAAAAAAACAATTGAAAACTGAAATTCCACCCCATTTCTCCTTAAATCACAACCACATTAAATTAACCCTCCCGCTCCGTTTCCCAACTACAACTTTTCAACACGGCATTCCCGGCCTCCCATTATTGTTCGACTAAACCAATCGCTGCGCCTCCCATTGATCGGGACAAATGAGTCGTGCGAATTACATAAATGTAAACATCCCTTAAATATCGCGGCAGTTCTCCTCTGTGCGTTTAATTAATCAAATTTTCCTCGCGTTAACCGATTCGACAAACTTTGCAAAAAGCTTTCCCGTCCCGCGACAGCCCCCACCGGAGCCGTGAATTACGACTGTTCTGTTCCGAACAGTTGTTGTATAAATGTTTATGCGTAAACAGAGCGGGATTGGATTGTTTTAAAGTGTTGGCTTATTGAATCGAGAGTGGAATAAATGGATTTATATTTATTTTACATACAAGCACAAATAATTTAGCTAACGGAATATTTCTTCTGTGACTGAAGGATTCCATATTCTGGTGTCGGAGTTTGTAGAGTTCCAAACGGATAATATAGTATGTTCAATTAAAAAAAAAAAAACTCAAGAGTGCCATGATTTCTTTTATTTTTAAAAATTTAAGTTGGTACACATATTAGAAATTGACGTATATCTACATCAGTCATAGCTATACTCATATACTGACGTATATCTACGTCAGTCATAGTTTTGTGGTTATGTTACTTTTCATACGTAAAACATTAATAAATTGAAGTCAATTTATTAATAATTACGTTTAACGTATCACTTCCAAATTATAATAAATGTTGTTCTTCACTAACACAAACCTGAAATCTTCGTCGTACACCTTCCAATACGTTCCGCAACAATACTAGATTATTGTTAATTTCTTAAAATTTATCTTCATAAATAATTGGAATGTTGGGAAATTGTTCCTGAAACTCTCTCGAAGCTGCGACCAATGAATATACCCAATTATCGTCAACTTTAATACTATTTCGGAAATAACTGTAAACGTTTCTTTGTTGGTTGCTGCAAACCATTGTGACTTTTAAACAGTTCTGACGTTTCGTAAATCAATTATTAACAGGTGTGCCAACTTATTTTTTTTTAAATAATAAATCATGGCACTCTTAAGTTTTTTTTTAATTGAGCATGCGATACATACCAATAATAATACTTTGTAATGTTTTTTGTAATTTTCTTTAGACAAGCAACAAAAGCTTTATGTCGGGAATATTACTTTCCTCAGACCCCTGTCCAAGGGATACTTTGTGATTGTATTTTTTTTAGCTGTGGAGAGAATTATTGAAATAATTATTTTTACGTCAAAGTGCCGTCAGATTTTATACATCTTTCGCAAACGCCTGGAGCTTCAAAAAATGAAAAATAGTGTGGAGAAATGTTTTTCAATTAAAAATGTTTCCTTTCCTATCAAATTTTCAATTAAAAACTTATTTGACCAAATTCTCCTGGGAAAGTACCATGATGGATACGTCACCATTTTTATTTAACAAAAAAAAAGGAGAAAAAATAGAAAAAATATAAGAGAATAACATTTAAAATAATTAATTTACAAGACAAATTTCAATTAAATAAAATATAAATTAATATAATTATGTAAATTTTTGTAATATATATGTTTGATTGATGGTTAGTGTTTAGTACGGTGCAATAGCAAAGAAGAATTACTTTAAAACTGAGCTAAACAAAAAAAAGAAATATTAGAATTATTTTGCGAAAATCAAGCAGATACTTTCTTTTTTCAATGGTGACATGTTTAATTCTAATCTACCCGCCCGGATACAAAAATAAACGATTCCCAACGCTAAATAAAAATAAAACCCAACCCGCTCGCAATTTATCACTTCTTACTCACATCCAAACTGGGGGGTGGGTATCCCGGGCTCGTATAATAAACATCCCCGGCGGAAAATTCCCGAGGAGCGAGTCTCGAGACATCGCAGTAAATACTACGGCATTATATTTTACTACTGTTACTGCGGCCCATCGATTTTTTTTTACTGCAAGGAACACGGAATCGCGTTGCCACGGAGACCAAGCGCGGCGAAAAGGGCATTGAATTATGGATGCAAGCGGCGGAATGTTCTGCAAAAATCCCCTCCATTTCGATTCGGTGAAGAATTGATGCGCCGAAATAATTTATTTACGGGCGGATATTCGGATGTTGGAATTGAATTTTTTATAATAAATATGTATTTTCGCGTTGAATTTATTTCGGGTGGAAATTGCGCAAAATGTTCGCCGATTATTTGATTTGTCGAATGTTTTATTGAATTTTTGTAATAAAATATTTAATAAAAAATAAACGTTTAAAATTGCCTCTAAAGGAACAATATTATTAGTTTCGAGGAAAGTATCATCAAAAAAATCACGAAGAATTTGTTGTTAAATTTGTTTAAAAATGTATTGAAAAATGTGAAAATTCGTCGAAATTCAAAAATGTAGCTAAAGAATGGGAAAATAATCTATGAGAAGCTGAACACCTTCAAAAACTTAATTTTCGATCAACACGCTTGCAAAGTTGACTTTAGTAAAGTGGACTAAAATTTTGCTCGATTTTGAGATTTGTTTGCTGACGATCATGGATGTCCAGATAAGACAACTACATGAGATAAATATAATTTTCTACAAGTAAATTCATTTCACAAGACAATGGACGACATTAGCGATCAAAACCTTTTTGACACAGCAACTGACAAGGACAGACGCCTACAAAATCAGGCGGAAAGACCAACGGTCGATAGCCAATTGGTAGAAGAATTTATTTTTATGTTATTTATTGTATTTATTTATTATTATTACTTGTTAAAAATAATCTGCCAATAAAGATTTATATATATATATAATTTTCTTAGGAATCAAATGCTGAAAACCGCGTTTTTATATCTTTGACGTTAAACTTGTAATATTGATCTAATCGCAGATACGTCGGAAACAGTTAATCGACGGACATTCCGTTTCCCATAAAGCCTTCTATCTGTACATATTTATTGTATTCGTTTAAATAAATATTCAAAATAAAATCATAATTACAAAACATACACGATTCCATAAATGGTGAAAGCGCCGGGCTTTTTGGGAAAAATCCACGCCCAGCTTCCCATCGGTGGAACCGCGTTCACGCGACGTTGACTTCTGCAAACCCACAATTAAAATTATTTACCGCCAGCGAAATTTACATAATGCCATGTAAAGTGCGCGCCCGCAAAAATTGTTGCGGCCGGCCGAAATTTCCATCCATTATTCATCCGCGGGAAGCCTCGCGATGCAAATTGTTTGAGATGCAAATCGCGAGGAACATTTTTTGGCCGCCCTCCAACGTTTGCCGGGGATATATCTTCGCGCTGCACACGAAGCGAATATGTGCAGAGATAGAGCATGCAGCGAATGATTTATTATGTGGGTTTTTGTATTGTTCAGTTGTTATTAGTATCGCAAATTTGTAAATGAAATAAAAATAATTAATTATAAATTTCCCTTTTGCCTTACACCAAACAGTGGTAGAAATGTCAATGATTAAAAAACAAACAAAACATAATTTTCCCTTTACCTACTGTCATATTTTGACTTACGTTACGTAAGTACTTTAAACGAATGCACATTAAAACAACTACTTCCCTTTGTTATATTTACGATGTATAGTGTTGAGGAATTTTAAAAATCCACAGAATTATCAAAAGAAAAAAAAACAATTAACCTCATCGTGCGTGAAATTCCGAATTCAACACATCTCCCCTACCAATGAATTCAACGTCAACACTCTGCGCATGAAAAATACCGCAACTCTCGTAAAACTCGCCGTCTTCTTCGTTCCACGGGCTCGGATGATAATTAGCGGATCGCAATTAGCGTTTTTCGCCGTTTACGGTCCGCGAGCGTTCCTTTTATTGCCTTATTAGACGATTCCTTTCGCGGGGTTGGAAAGGCGCGGTTGTTGTTCACTCACTTTTCTAATTCATTCCTCTTAACGGAACGACGATGACCTGATTGCGTTTAATGTCCGCTAATAATCG
This sequence comes from Philonthus spinipes, assembly GCA_963082785.1. NCBI lineage: Eukaryota > Metazoa > Arthropoda > Insecta > Coleoptera > Staphylinidae > Philonthus > Philonthus spinipes. Next base: position 26,918,102 of record OY720307.1, on the reverse strand, counting down.
CATGAAATTTTAATATCGAAATGAGAGTTAATTAGCCGGACACGTTCTTCTGTTATTTATTATTCAGTTAGGTATTTTAATTGATTTTTTTTAATTATATTCATTTATTATTTCATCATTAATGATATAATTTCATTCATAAAAAAATACAATTGAACTTTTTTTTAATTAGTGTTAACTGGGTTACGATATGAAGAAAACACACTAAAGGAAATATTTCCTAACAAGTTGGATTTTCACTTGTTTGGCAGTTTCTTGAGTGGAATAATCACAAAAGCGTTTAAAGTAAACACCTAAACATAATTATCGGAAGAAGTTAAAATTATCTTGGTACTAAGTTAATTGGTAATTTACATCAAATTTACACCACTATACATAAATATTATTAATTATATTGTAGATTTGTAAAAAGGTAAATCCATTAAATAAATATTCTCTCTTGACCAAGTAACTTATATAACATTATCATAATGTCACATTAGCTAAAGAGAAAATAATTTATTAATTAATTTAGTATGTAAAGAAAACAAAATTTCTTTTTTATACCACCTGGATTTTTATTAATCGTGACTAGTTTCGATTACACGTTAATCATTCTCAAACAATAGTTGATTACCGTGTAATCGAAACTAGTCACGATTAATAAAAAAAAGTGGTATAAAAAAGTAATTTTGTTTTCTTTATATACTATATTTAAAATGTACCACCAAGATAACTCCCAAAAAATTAAATTATTAATTAATTATTTTCAAATTCTTTTTATTTAATTTAAACAAATCTTAACTTTATCCTTGTCTCACTATAATATTGCGTATATACTAAACGACTCTCTTCTAAGGTCTGCGCGTGTTAGACGCATGTAATTAAGGGGAAGGAAAAGCGAGCATTTAATATCGTCCACGGTATGTAATGCTGCTTGTTAAGGCACACACATAAAATATAACATTTCGAATATTCCCACCAGATTCCTGCCGTATCCGCAAAACAGCCATTGATAACAACAACAGCCAACGCACCCTCCCTTATTTCCTGAATTTTATACGGCGACGGTAATAAAAATTTACAGCACGCCATCAAAATTCATTCGGGTGCATACATCACGTCAATAGAATGCAAATCATTTCCACTCCTCTCCCACCCCTTTCCCAGCGCACGCAGTGTGATACAAACATAAATTACCGCATAGATTAAGGGACTCGTGCACCCCCCTAAAAACATCCCTTCGCATGGCATTTATAATTAGGCGGATGATTAATCAAATCGTTTTCGAATTATAGTGTTACGCATTGTACGAGGAATGACTGCTGTAAAAATAAATTGTTAGATATACAGCGCTTTTTTTTAATGAGAATGAAAACCGTGAAGGGTTGTAAAGTAATTATGTTGTTGTGGTTACTACTGCAAGGGGCTAGTGCATATGTTAAATTGATTGTGCTAATAATTATAAAAATAATTAGTATTTCCTATTAATAAAAAAAAAATAATAAAAAAATAATCACGACTATTCTGTAAGAGAAAAGTTAAGTTTAACGTGTACGTTAAAATTCTATGAATATATATCTATTACATAAGCTGCGTAGACTGTGATGATAAAAGTTAACGCACACGTTAAACTTAAAATTTTCCTTGCAGAATAGCCGTGAATATATCTTACTAATTGCATTTTTGCACTAAAAGGTTGATTTTTAATGACACAATTTTAATCAAACTTAGTTATTTTTTAGACAAAAATTAACTGCAAAGTCACAAAAATATATGAATAAATCCGATTTAATCTCTCTTTTATGATTTTTGTTCGGCATTATTTTCTTGTTTTAATTTCGAATATTATCAACTTTTAAAGCAACTATTTTGTATAAAAAATCATTTCCAAAATCTGAATTTAATCCTTCGTAATGATTCCCCTTATTTTTTTAATTTAAAGTGATTTGTGTTCCCGTAACACCGCACGAGGCCTTCTCTGGCGAGTGGCTTCCTAAACTACCAAGACCTTCAGGTTTCGTGGGTTTTAATAAATACACGAATAAACGAATTATTTGGATTTTTTCTCTAAAAATAAACAACGTATTCCAAATCTGTAGTCTTATAGAATAAACGAATTATTTGGACTTTTTTCTCTAAAAATAAACAACGTATTCCAAATCTGTGGTCTTATAAATTTGGAATACGCTGTTTATTTTTAGAGAAAAAAAAACAAATAAATTGTTTATTTTTTGCCTTGCAGCTAGGCGTCCTAGACGTTTTTTTTCTCTCTAAAAATAAACAGCATATTCGAAATTTATAAGACTACAGATTTGGAATGCGTTGTTTATCTAATATTTAAATGATAAATCGAATGTTATGAGCTTTCAAAAATCGTACCATTCACACAACAAATCAGGCCGGGCTAGCTCCATAGGAAATCTCTCCGGTAAAATCTGTCTCTCTCTGACGTATGGCATTCTCTCTCATACTTAGAGATCATATCGGGTTTAAATCCTCATCGCTTCCATGGTCCAGATGGTGTTAGTTTTAATCGTTGGCGCAAAGATTGCACATCTGCTTTTGTATCAAGTTGTTTTGGTGAATGTATTTCACATTCTGTCAAAATTATCTTGTAAAATAATTTAAGTGTTTTTAATACCATAAAAGTTTGCACGAATGAAATCATCTCTCTAACGAAATAGATATTAAAAGAGGAACAGATTTCTGTAAATTATTTTACTTTATTCAGCGCCACCTGGAATGCGGACACGCTTTTGAGTGAAAGGAAAATACTGTTGTAAGAAAGAGCTACTTATAGCGTTCAAATAATATATAGAGCTGGCTGTCTGTTGTAGTCTATGCAACAAATCATTTACGTGTTAATGAAAAAAAAAAAATCAGAAAGAAAAAAATTGTACTTACTACTGTACTGAAGTACTTTTGTTTTTATTGACCTTTTTAATAAGTAAGTTTCTCTGGCGCATCCTGTATTTCGTGTTTTGTGGGAAAAAATATAATTTTTCCATTCCAACACAACGCAAGCGCCATCTTTTTCCTAATTTCATGTGAACTCATATAGACTCGAATCGTTGATGATACCACATGAAACTAAACTAAAAATATGTCATTGAATTGCTTACATATACAGAGAGCTTTTTTTATCAGTATACATTTCCCCTATGTATACCTGCAAAATACGCGAGTTAAACGCATTAATGTATGTGTGTTTAGTTGCCTATAACGCGCAACTGATCACACATGTGCCAAATAGTCAACTAAACATACACACATTAACCGATTCAATGCGTTTGACTCGCGTTTTTTTGCAGGAATACATAGGGGAAATGTATACTGATAAAAAAAACCTCTCTGTATATTCAGTTGAAAATCAATATTTTAGTGCTAATAAGACATCTTCATTTTTTTAGCCTCCCCTTTACGTAATTTAAGATGGGAAATCTTGATAATGCAGACATCCCCCGGTCCATTCCGCCCCAAACCCCAAAAAGTTATCGTCTCCCAAAATAAGAAAAAATAAATAACAAGAACCGATACCACTTCAGAAATGCTTCGGCTCGGCGTTTCGTACGGAGTACAATAGCCTCGGTAACAGGAGAGGCCGCCATTCCGGATAAGTGTGCACTCGCCGTGTATAGAACAACCCGCTGACACAAGAGAAACTCGATTTTTTTGGTTTGTTTTTGCTTCACTTATTGTTATTCGTGGTTGGTTCATACGTGAGGGAAATAATATTGATCTTACTAAAAAAAAAAATTGCACGCTGAAAACGAAATTTGGATTCGTAGTTTTTATTATGGCAATAACTCCAGCAATAAGCCGGCGCATCCACCAAAATCAATTGTTATTAAAATATTTATTGTAACAACAATTACACTATGAATTTTGTTTCAATGCAGACAATTCTTATAATTGGATAAAAAGCACAAAGCGGATATGTTTTACATAATTTCAAGTGGCATCGTCTACATTTCGGATCTACAAGGTAGACGACTGAGAATAGTTGTAGAATTACAAATTAAATTTCAAAGTACACATTTCCATATTCAAAATTAATTCAAGAGAGGGTGGGTTATTTATTTTTTTTAAATGTGCAATTTTATTGAAAAAAATTTAGTAGATCATGCAAATAAGAAATTTCAATTAATAAAATTATATGGAAAAAAACATGAATAATAATTTATGTGTTATTATTCATGTTTTTTTTTTCCGTATAATTTTATTAATCGCAGCAATATTTTCTTTGCGATTTTCTCCAGAAATGGAGAAAATTATGGCTTTTCTACTGGACTTTAGTGCTGGGCAAGGATATGCTCCGCAGTTTCGTCCTCCTAACAGCACCCTCTACAAAAAATTAGAGCACACCTCCAATCTGTGGAGGTGTTCTCTAAGTCTGCAGTGTCCAGTCAGAACAGCCGTGATACGTTTTAAATTCTCTCGGGACACCTACAATTATTGATTGTCCAATGTTTCATTTAGATGCCGAAGGGTTTTCTTATAAAGTCTGCAGCCTGAAATGTGAGCTTTCAGGTTTAATTTAGGAATAAAAAAGAATACCCTTAATATTAGTAATTACTGGATGTTTTGTAGAATTACGTTTGAAAATTAGTCACAATTTACTGAATTTTGTAAGATTTAATTAAATTTAATTACGAACCTTGTTGTTTACAGGAGAAAGGTTGATACAGTACGCCTCAGAAAACCTGGTGACGGAAATCCTGATCCACCCGGCTGTTAGCACATTGTCTCAGTGCGTGAGGAATCTGCTGAGCAGCTTCACGCGTCACCGACATATCATCCATTCCGGATACACGTTCGCTGCGAACGGCTCGTGGGCCCTCCAGGTATGCAATTTCCGAGATTCCAGCTCGTCATTATTAAATTTCGCTTTTCGCGCGGCGGAAATAAATTACGGGACGAAAAACGTCGGCGATGTAGCGAATGTGTACCGTAGTTTGTAATACATCATCTGTCATTGTGTTAATTAATTATCGATCGGGCGGCGTCCGTGCCGATAATTAATTTCACGCGCCCGGCAACCAAAGGGCAGACCACGTGAAATACTTCACGGTATCCAGAGATTAATTAATCATTCTCGGGGAGAGTAAGTAACTGAAATGAATGGGTAATCGAGTGGTGAACGATGCGAATTGTTGATACATAGTTTAAGCGGCTTGTTCACCCTGTTTCATTTTACACTTGAATTGTTCGAGACTCACGTGTTTATCCTTTATATTTAAAATGGATTGTAGATTAAACTCAAATATGTGTGAAATGATTCAGTGAATAATATAAGATTTTTTTTTTCTTATAAACATATTTTTTCATTTAATTCATGAAACATTTTAACTAATATTGAATTTGAAATTAAAGGCACTTACTACCAACGATAAGCCAATAAGTCGAAACTATTTGGTACACTTCTGTGCAATAAAATTAAGCACAAGTCTCATAACAATTTTTCACAATATTCTAGTTGTGTAATTCAGGTCTGTTTTAATTGCCTAGCAGCAATTTAAATAAATGATAAAATACCAATGATAAATATCATATTTTTTTCGCAACTAGAAAACTTATCATGCCCTCCTTAAACTATAACATATTTTGTGTGCTTAATTTTATTGCACAGAAGTGTACGTAAAAAATAAGTAAAACAAACCTTTAATTTCATTTTTTTTTTCATTTTGAACTTATTTGTTGGTGGTTTCTAAGAAATTTTCTTTTTTAAAAAAGTTTTTTTGTTTTGTATTATTTTTTAGGATGGAACGTTTTCCCTCGCAGACTTTTCCGAAGCCTTCCAAGAAATAGAAGTACAACGCGTGATCCGCGCCTACGAAAACAGTATATCGGTGGACATCCACTGCTCGCCAGAGGGCGACTGGCCGCGACTGCCCAAAGAGCCCTTCGCCAAGAACTGTAAAATACGCTTAAACCCCGTCGACGTCCTCCCGCTGAGCAGCCCGCCAATCTCGAACTTCCTCAACTACGTGGCCATATTCCTGATACCGATCGACATCGAGATGGCCCTGGAGAGCTCCGAAGTCGTCGGCAACATCCGGTTCTCGCACCCCACGCTCTACGTGTTTCCGGGCGGCCAGGGCGACGCCGCCCTCTTCGGCATCAACGGGTTCAACATGCTCCTCGACGGCGGATTTTCCAGGAAGGCATGCTTCTGGGACTTCGTCAGGCATTTAGATAGATTAGACGCAGTTTTACTTACTAGACTGAATAATAGCAACGTTTGCGGCATCAGTTCTGTGCTCAGGAGGAAAAAACAGAACGCCGTTTATCCACAAATTGGACACTTCTTCTGTAACATACAGGTAAACAAACAAATTCCAATTTTCTCTCATCCTTTTTTTCTATTCTCATTCCTTCCGTCCATTTCCCATGCACTTCCTTGCACTCTTGTCCTAAATAGCTCCATATATCCTTACAAATCTTGCACAACATGCATCAACCATATCTGACACATTTTCTGCCACTTTTGTTCTCATCTAAGTTTCTTCATATATTCTTCTCACCCATTGCACTATTTTCTTTCTTCATACAATCCGTTAGCCTTTCCATTCTTGCATTCAAATCTCAACCAACCTTATTCCTTATTCGTTTGCTCATCTATTACCAACACTACGAGTAACTTGTCAACAAGGTAGGACGAATGTGACGGTTAGGACAGTGTACGTGAGTATCAACTGGGAAGTGATGAGGAAAGAAATAGATGTGCAAATGAATAAGGAATAAAGTTGGTTGAAATTTTAATGCAAGAGTAAGCGATAACGGAGAGTTTGTACAGAGAACGTCACAAGATTTCAATAAGGAAGGAGTCTGGCAGACTTGATTTTAGAAGAAGGGTGGGATGGAGATTTTAATGAAAGAATTCCATTTCGTTATGATATTCCATATCCCTTTTTGAAATTCCTCCCATATTCCAACCCAGTATTGAATCATAATTTTTACTATGCTTAAAAATAGTTCCTAATACCATTCGGTTGAATTCAAAAACTAATTCATTTATATTTCAAATAATTAATCATTTTTGTTATTATGTTATTTTTTTTCAGGAAAGGAAAGCGCTGTTAAGTCCCGACGGTGACAAAGACAAAGACCCGCTTCTAATCAACCTACTAGAAGAAGGCCATGAGGTCGTAACGAACCTAAAACACCTGAATCTCTCACCCCAATCGTGCTACCGCGATTCAGAACCCATCAATCTGTACCACAAAGTCGGCCACGGTACTCTGGACATGTACGTCCTGAGTCCGGCCAGAGAATCCAAAGAAGTCAGAGAGTTCCTGCAAAAGTGGAACAACAACGACAGCAAGCTGTTCTCCAACACGAAAACCGGAAAGGAGTTTTCGTTCCCGATGCCCAATTTAGTTTCGATCTGCGCGCTGTTGGTGTGGCATCCATCGAATCCTGATGATAACATTACGAGGATTCTGTTTCCTGGAAGTACGCCTCAAGGGAAGATTTTTGAGGGTTTGGATAGGCTTAAGCAGTTGGAGTGTATTAAGTATCCGGTTTGCACTGAAAAATCGCTGGCGCCGGTTGTTGTTAAGAAGACGAAGGAGAGTATTCTGGATAAGATCATGCCGGCGGCGGAGAAGCCGCAGAAGATAATTCCGGATAAGAAGGAGAGGGTGGTGCGTGATAATAAGCAGAAGACGGAGGGTGTTAAGGATAGTAATTTGAAGAATGGAACTGAGAATGGTGATGCTGAGGCGAAATTGATTAAAAAGTCGGATTCGACGGAAAGTGATAAAAGCACGACGAAACCACCTCCTGCGAGTGATGACAAGCCAAAGGCTGATGATAAAGCCAAGCCACCAAAGGATCCTAAGTCAAGGGAAGCGAAGCCCGCTGCGAAGAAAATCGATGTTAGCAAGAGCGAGCGCAAACCGAAACACTTGATCGAGAAGAAACCTTCTCCAACCACCCCGAAGAAAACAATCGAAGCCAAAATTAACGGCGACGCGAGGGACAGCTTGGCGAAGCCTAAAACAAAATTCTCCCCAAGCTCCACCCCGGCTAAAAGCACCAAAGAAGCGAACAACCGCAAGGTTTTCGAATCCAAAAACAAACCAGCCGCAAAACCGAAAGACAAAGAACCCGCCAAGCCGGCCGAGAAGAAGGAACCGAAACCGGAAAGAAAACCGATTTCCCGCAGGCCTAAACCCCCACCGTCAGCCCGCCCGGTTGCAGGCAGCCCTATAAAGAAAGTCCAAAAACCCGACAGCATCGCCAAGAAGGCGAAACTCGAAAAGGAGGGCACCACCGACTCCAGCACAGTCAGCACCCCGTCGGCGGATCAAGAAAACAAACGCGACTTATCCAAACTCACCACCGAAGAAATCGAGCAGTTAAAAGCGCAAGAGCTAGCGGACCTCAAGGAGGAGCAGGAGATAGTCCAGGAAATCGAAGCGGTGTTCCGCAAAGGCGAGGAGAGAGTTTCGGAAGAGACTGAAATGAGGAAGATTAAGAATATCTCAATCGAGGAGAAGACTGATGAGGAGTATTTGATTGTTGAGAAGGAGGTTGTTGTAGTTAACGAGGATGAAACGCAGAAGCATGCTAGGGATAGCGAGGAATCCGAAAAGCAGAGGAAGCTGAGTGCTGAAATTAAAGTAGAAGCCACGGAGGAGCCGTTGCAGGAAGAAGAATCGAAACCGGAAGAGACTGTTAAGGAGGTTAAGGAAGTTATTAGTCCTGAAGATAAAATTGATAGTGATAAGAAACAAGAGGAAGTGAATGAGCAGGTTAACGCGCTGGAATCGCAACCCGATGAGAAATTCTCCGCAACAGTTGAATCTGGCGCTACAACAGCCCCGACTTTACCGGAAGATGAGAGGATTCCATTGGATGAAATCAAAGAAGACATCGTCGATCAGGTTATCGAAGAAAAGTACGTTAAAGAGGAGACTAAAGAAAAGGAAATTCCGATCATACAACTCCCCGCGAAAACATTTGAACCAATCCCTAAACTCCCGCCGGTTGTTGGGATCCGTTTAGACAAGCAATCTCACATCAGGGATATCGTCAAAACCCCGGATGAAGTAGCGGATCTTCCCGTCCACGAAGTCGCCGATCATTACGTGGAGTACCAACAGGACGAAATCAAATCACCGAAAGACCAAAAAGACAAGAGGGTCTCCGAGAAAACCGACACCGATTCCAAACAGACCAACAGCAAACCCGACATACCTTTAACCGAAACGCAAATCAGCGCCACTACGAAGGACTCCTCCAGCGACTTACCTCAAGAACCGCAGAAGGAAATAATCAAATCGGTGGATCAAAACAAAGAAGAAATCAAAGCGATCGTCGATGAGATCATTGAGGAATCCAAAGAGAACGTCGAGGAGGTTTTGACTAAGGATGATGCCAAACCGGAAAGCAGCAAGGATAAGGATGGGAAAACCGGGGAAGAGGAGGAAGTAGAGAAGTCTTCAGAGAAGGACATAGATGAGGGTATTGAAGAAATCGCGGAGAAAGAAAAAGACGATGACAGTGAGGAACTCGCCAAAGAAAGTGCCAAAAAGCCACAAGACTTGCACAAAGAGGAGCCAAAGGAGGATCTGATCAAGCGCGCCAGCCTACCGAAAGTCGAAGCGGAAATTCCGAAAGAAACAAGCGAAAAAGAAAAGGAACCCGCGGAAGCCGTCGAAGAGGATGAAGACTTAAAAGACAGCGATGAAGGAATCGAAGACTTAACCGAAAAAGATAAAGACGGGGAGGAGGATCTAAAAAAATCCGTCGTTAAGAAATCCGAGGAAACAGTGGAGAAAACCACTGCGCGTTCTTCCAAAACCACGGTGGTCACCGAGGAAATCGTCGAGACGCACAAGCGCGTCTCGAGCGGAGTGGAGCTGGTCGAAGAGGAGTTGGTGACGAGCGCCAGCAGCGTCGTCAAAGTGGAGACTGAGAAAGTTGAAAAGACTGTGATTGATAGTACAAGCGTCGAGGCTGTTACTGTTACTTCCAAAGAGGCTCATGATGAAGACGAGGAGATCGAAGTGATCGAGGAGAGGAAAGTCCACGAGGTGATTAAAGTGGAGGAAGAGACTGCTGAAATTAAAAGTGAGAAAATTAAACTACCTGAACTTGAAGAAGCCAAAGATGTCAAAGTTGAAACCAAAGATGAGAACGAACCTGAAGAAAAAGTTGGAATAGAAGGAAAGGTTGATGCCAAAGATGATTTAGAAGTTGCTAAAGTTGAAGCTGGGGAAAAGGATGCTAAAGTTGAAGTGCAAACCAAAACTGAGAAAGAGGATGCTAAAGATGAGGTGGAAACAAAAGCTGAGGAAGAGGATGCTAAAGCTGAAGAAAAAGTTGATGGTGAAATAGATACCAAAGTAGAAACAATTGATGTTAAATCTGAAATACAAGAAAAAATTGATGCTAAACCAGAAGTGACAGACAAAATTGATGTTAAATCTGAATCAGAAAAAAAAGACGCTAAAGAAGAAAAAATAGACATTAAATCTGAGCATAAAGAAGAGATCTCTACAAAAGATATCGCAGATACACAACAAGCTAAAGTTGTATCAAAAGAGGAAACCAAAGAAGACGAACCTAAACTAGAATCCAAAGAAGCACAACAAGAACCAGAAACAAAAGAAGAAGAATCCGAAGAGGATGATCACGACTTGATCGCAGCACCAAAATCGGTGAAACCAGTGGAGAGCAAACCCACGGAACCTAAACCAGTCGACGCCCAAAACAACATTGAAGAACCCAAACTGCCGTCAGTTCCGGCATCCCCAGTCCCCGAAGAAATCGGTTCCGGTAAATCCAGCATGCAAGACGAGTTAAAGACTCAGGAAAACGGTCTCATCGACGACCTTGATGAAACCAAAGCCGATGATGAAGATTCCGAAGAAGCAGATGCGGATGATCAGAAAATTATGGGATTAAAATCGGACATAGCTCCGCTCCTCGAGAGCGCCAAAGATGACCTGAAGCAACTGACCGAGAGCATCATTTCTGATATCAGGGAAGAAGCAATGGAATTGAAGAGCAAGGAATTGAAGGAGATTGCTGATTCAAAATTGGAAGTGGCTTCAAAATTAGAAGAAACCAAAGATGATGTTGAAGAAAGTGTAAAAGATGCTGCTGAAGAAGTATCTTGTAAGTTGGAAGACTCCAAAAAAGACTTACCTTCAAAATTAGAAGAGATTGAAACAAAATTAGAAGACACCAAAACAGATTTATCTTCAAAATTGGAAGACACCAAAGCAGATTTATTTTCAAAATTGGAAGACAGCAAAATAGATTTATCTTCAAAATTGGAAGACACCAAAGCAGATTTATCCTCAAAATTGGAAGAGACCAAAGCAGACTTATCTTCAAAACTCGAAGACGTAAAATCTGACATAATTAACGGATTGCTGCAAAAAGACGCCAAGTCTGAAATCACAGCAGAAACCGAAGAAAAGGTGATTGAAGAAAACGGCTTGGACGCCAAACACGACGAAATCCAGAAGACCACAGTCGAACCAATCGAAGGTAAGCAAGAAGCAAAGACCGAATCGATCATCGACCAACTCAAAGAGGCCAGCGAGGATATAATCGACGTGACTAAATCAAAAACCGAAGAACGAAAAGACAGCATCGTCGAACAGGCGAAAACGATCGCCGACAAACTCGACGCCATCAAGATTTCCATTACTGGAAAAGCCAAAGATGCCGAAGAAACCAAGAAAGAAATTTCCGAGGATTTGAAGGGATCAGCTGAGGAAGTTAAAAAGGGTACAGTGGAAGATGTTAAAGAAATAATTAAGGACGCAAAAGACGCCGTCGAAGAAACAATTGAAGATGCCAAGAAGGCTACGATAGACGAAATGAAAGAAACAATCGAGAGCGTGAAGAAAGCCGCTGAAGCAGCTGTAGAAATTACTAAAGAAACAATTGAAGACACAAAGAAAGATGCGAAAGAATCAGTTGAAGATGCGAAGGATGCTTTAGAAGGAGCAAAGACGGATTTAGAAGAAACAATCGGAGATGTAAAGGAGGATGTCAAGGATAAGATTGAAGATATGAAGGAATCGATTGAAGACGCAAAGAAAACAATCGAAGATATTCCCAAAGACGTGAAACAGGCAAGCGAAGAAACAATTGAAGATATTAAGAAGGATGCAGTTGAAGATGTGAAAAAAACAATTGAAGATGCTTCTGAAAAAATAACAGGAGTAGCATCGGATAAAATCGAAGACATCGAAAAAGAAGCAGAGTCAATCAAAGAAGATTTCAAACACGACGTTGAAGAAATCAAGGAGAAAACAGAAACAACAATTGACGCCATTGAAGAGGATGTCATTTCAAAAGTGGAAATCGGAAAGACCGATGCTTCTAAATTAATCGACGAAACTGTTGAGGTTTCCACTAAAAAACTGGACGAATTCATCGATGATGCATCTTCAAAGGTTGATGACGGTTATGCGTCAATCACTGACAAAGTTGACGACTTAAAGAAGGACGCTGAAGATTTAATTGGAAAAGGCGAGGAGTTATCTTCCAAGAAAATTGATGAACTCAAAGAGGCTGTGAATGATTCTGTTATTGAAGCAAAAGATTCGATCCTTCCTAAAATCGAAGACGTTACGGTTGGATTGGCTGAAATTAAGGATAGCGTTGTTGAAAAAGCTGGAGACATAAAAGATTCAATCATTGAAGCGAAGGATTCGATTGTTGAAAAAGTTACCGATTTGAAAGACGAAGCCAAAGATTTGGTAACGGAAAAGACTGATGAATTAAAAGATTCAGCAGTGACGAAAATCGAGGACATTAAAGAATCAACTGCGGAAAAAGTTGAAGACATTACAGATTTATCAACTGAAAAAGTTATAGATATTAAAGATTTAATAGTTGAAAAAGCTGAAGACATTAAAGATTCAGCAGCTGAAAAAGTTGAGGACATCCAAGATTTAGCGGCTGAAAAAATTGAAGACATTAAGGATTCAACAGCTGAAAAAGTTGAAGACATTAAAGATTCAGTAACTGAAAAGGTTGAAGATATTAAAGATTCAGCGGCTGAAAAAATTGAAGACATTAAAGATTCAGTAACTGAAAAGGTTGAAGATATTAAAGATTCAGCGGCTGAAAAAATTGAGGACATTAAAGATTCATTAACTGAAAAAGTTGATGTCTTCCACTTTTTTAAAGATTCTATAGCTGATAAAATTGAAGCCGTTAAGGATTCAGTAACTGAAAAAATTGAAGACGTAAAGGATTCAGCAGCTGAAAAAGCAGAAGCCGTTAAAGATTCCGCAACAGAAAAAGTTGAAGACATCAAAGAAGCTGTGAATACGAAAATTGAAGACCTAAAAGATTCAGCCCTTGAAAAGGTTGATGATGTTAAAGAAACAATCGAGGAGATTACATCCAAAGTTGATGACACAAAAACACAAATTGAGGACATTAAAGATTCGGCAGCTTCCAAAGCCGACGACATCAAAGATTCCCTTAAAGACGCAATAAGTGATATCAAAGAATCCACGAAGGATACAAAAGACGATTTAGCAACTAAATTCGAAGACGTTAAAGATTCAGTTACCGATGCTGTTAGTGATGTTAAAACGACAACGAGTGAGAAGATTGAAGATGCCGTTAAAGCTGCAGATACACATGTTGAAGAGATTAAAGATTCTGTTGTAGGTAAAATTGATGAAGCGATGGATTCGATCAAGGATGTTAAAGATGTTGTTAAAGATGAGGTGGCTGATAAAATTGATGATTTCGCTGAAAAAATTGATGAAGCTAAAGATGCGAAGAAATCAGCAGAAGAAGCGATCTCTGAAAAGGTTGACGAGCTTAAAGATTCTGCTGATGAAATTAAGGAATCAGTTATAACTAAATCTGAAGATATTAAGGATTCAGCAGCTACAAAAATTGAAGATGTTAAAGATTCAGTAGCTGAAAAAATTGAAGACGTTAAAGATTCTGCAACTGCAAAAATTGAAGACGTTAAAGATTCAGTAGCTGAAAAAATTGAAGACGTTAAAGATTCAGCAGCTTCAACAATTGATGATGTTAAAGATTCAGTAGCTGCAAAAGTTCAAGACGTTAAAGATTCAGTAGCAACAAAAGTTGAAGATATCAAGGATTCAGTAGCTGATGTTAAAGATTCAGTAGCTTCAACAGATGAAGATATTAAAGATTCAGTAGCTGCAAAAGTTGAAGATGTTAAGGATTCAGTAGCCGCAAAAATTGACGATGTTAAAGATACTGCTGCTGAAACAATTGGAGATGTTAAAGATTCAGTAACATCAAAGGTTGAATATGTTAAAGAATCAGTAGCTGGAAAAATTGAAGACGTTAAGGATTCTGTAGCTTCAACAATTAAAGATGTTCAAGATTCAGCAGCTACAACAGTTGAAGATGTCAAAGATTCAGTAGCTTCAACAGTTGAAGATGTTAAAGATTCAGTAGCTGCAAAAGTTGAAGACGTTAAAGATTCAGTAGCAACAAAAGTTGAAGATATTAAGGATTCAGCGGCTGCAAAAATTGAAGAAGTAAAAGATACTGCAGCTACAAAAGTTGAAGAAGTCGTAGATAAGATTGAAGACGCGGCTGATGACGTCAAAGATTCCCTTACTAGCAAAGCCGGAGATGTTAAAGAAAGTATTGTGACCGAAAAAATTAGCGATATTAAAGAATCCATCGAAGACGCTAAAGATTCCGCAGCAACGAAAATTGAGGATGCCAAGGATTCTATAACAGAAAAAGCCGGAGACGTTAAAGATTCAGTGGAGTCAAAAATAGAAGACATTAAAGACTCAGTGGCGTCGAAAGTCGAAGATGCCAAAGAGGCTGTAATTGAGAAATCCGAAGCTGCTGCTTCAAAGGTTGATGATATTAAAGATTCTTTAAGTGACAAAATTGAGGCTGTGAAAGAATCAGTGGAGGATGTAAAAGATTCACTGGCTACGAAAATTGAAGACGCTAAAGATGCAGCAACAGAAAAAGCAGAAGACATTAAAGAATCGGTGACTGGAAAAGTTGAAGATGTTAAAGATTCAATCACTGAAAAAGTCGATGAGATTAAAGAATCCGCAGCGTCGAAAATTGAAGATATCAAAGATTCAGCTAAGGAAACAGCTGAAGATGTTAAGGAATCCCTAACATCAAAAGTTGAAGACGTAAAAGATTCAGTAACGACCAAAGTTGAAGATGCTAAAGATTTAGTAGCATCAACAATTGAAGATACAAAAGATTCAATAACAACATCAATTGAAGATGCTAAAGATTCAGTAGCAACAAAAATTGAAGACGTTAAAGATTCAGTAACATCAAAAGTTGAAGACGTTAAAGATTCAGTAACATCAACAGCTGGAGACATTAAAGACTCAGTAACATCAAAAGTTGAAGACGTTAAAGATTCAGTAACATCAATAGTTGAAGATGTTAAAGATTCAGTAACATCAAAAGTTGAAGACGTTAAAGACTCAGTAACATCAAAAGTTGAAGACGTTAAAGATTCAGTAACATCAAAAGTTGAAGACTTTAAAGATTCAGCAACAACAAAAGTTGAAGACGTTAAAGATTCAGTAACATCAACAGCTGAAGATATTAAAGACTCAGTAACATCAAAAGTTGAAGAAGTTAAAGATTCAGTAACATCAAAAGTTGAAGACGTTAAAGACTCAGTAGCATCAAAAGTTGAAGACGTTAAAGATTCAGTAACAGCAAAAATTGAAGACGTTAAAGATTCCGTAGCTGAGAAAGTGGAAGCTGCTAAAGATTCTGCAGCAACAAAAGCCGATGAAGTTGCCACGTCACTAAGTGACATTAAAGATTCCGCAACAGCTAAAGCTGAAGATATTAAAGAAGCAGCATTTGATAAAGTCGATGCAGTCGCTACGAAAATTGAAGATATTAAAGATGCTGCGTCTGATAAAGCTGAATCACTCGCTGCCAAAGTTGAAGACGTTAAAGATTCAACAACTGGAAAAATTGAAGACGCTGCGGGCGCAATTTCATCCAAAGTAGAAGAAGTCACAGAATCTGCAGTTGGTAAAGTTGAGGACGTTGAAAAGGCGATTGAATCAAAAGTAGATGATGTTAAAGCAAAAATTGGTGATGTAAAAGAATCTGTTGACGATGTCAAGGAATCAACAGTTGAGAAAATTAAAGAAGCCGAAGAAGCAGTTTCGAAAATCGGGGATTCCATTTCATCTAAAACTGATGATTTGAAGGAAGGTGCTGAGAGTTTGATTGAGGCCACGAAAGTGGAAGCGGAAAAATCCAGTGCAAAATTTGAAGATAAAATTGCGGAAAAAGTAGAAACCGTGGTGGACAACTTGAAGGATCAAGTGACTTCGCTTTTCGGTTTCGGAAAACCCAAAGAAACCGAGGAGGAAAAAACCGATGTCGATATTAAAATCGAAGAAGTCGATTCCCCGAAATCCTCTGAATACGACGAGAGAGTGTGCAGCCCGACTATTATTGACAAAACCGATTTGGGAAGGAAATCCCCGAAGGAACGCGAGCAGGACGTTGCGAAAATTGTTGCCAGCGTCGCTGAGGTGTTGAAATCCGAAGCCCCGCTGGAGGAATTCAAGGGGAAGATTCCTTTGGAAATCACGTCTTTCACAACGTTCAGCCCATACACGACTGAATTAAGAGAAACGCACATTACAACTTTGGATTCCCCCACTACGGATATTGCCGGTGCGATTACGCCAATTAAGGAGGAGAAGATTTTGGAAGAGCAGGAAGCTGAAACCTACAAAGAGGCGCCTAAGGAAAGCAGCAAAATAAGCGAGCTTATTAAAAATTCGAACGAATTACTAGAAGCTACTTCCAAAATGATTTCTGATATTAAACAAGCCAGGAGGGAAAGCAGCGAAGACGCCGATGCAGGTGCTGATTCCGGTACAGTCCACCGGATGCTAGTCACTGCTTCTAGCGAAGACGGAGGTGAAGAAACAGTAATCTGCCCACCCGGATCGATCACCTTCAATAAAAGCTCCGAGAGTTCAGAAAGGTCTTCTCCAGACCACAAGAAGGAGCATGATTTCTCGAAAATTGCCGCCGACATTCAGGATTCTGAAAAGAAGTCGAAATCCTCGGATGAAGACGAGAAGGCTGAGGTTGAAGTACAAGACAAGGCTTCTCCTGAAACCACCGTTGATAATAAAGAAATGACCGAGAAAATCGCGGAATCCGCAAAAACAACCCGTGATTTAAGCGCGTCGAGCAGCCGCGGGGAATCTCCTGATATCCACGACGAGGATGCTTCCGTTTCCCAAAAGATGCTCTCCGAGGAAATTCCGGAGAAGAAGAACAAATTACAGGATGACGAGGATAAAATTATTCTCGATAAACCCGAGCCTAAGGTTGAATCCAACAAAGATGAAAAACCCGCCGAGAGGGAGCTGCATCTCAAAGAAGACGAATCCGATCAGGTGGAAGTGGTCGAAAAACACGAGACCGAGGAGTTGGCCTCGAAAAAAATTCAAGAAACAGTGCCGATTGATAACGACGTTTCTTCAGGAAAATCATCTCCTGATATCAAAGGAAAATCTACTCCAGACTCTTTAGAAAAATCATCCTCTGAGAAGTTAGACTCGGGAAAAGCTGCTCCAGCGGATTTGATTAAATCCGGAACAAGCACTCCTGATGTACATAAATTGCCATCGGAATCAGGGAAATCTACTCCTGATCTTCACGAATCGGGGAAATTATCAGCGGAAGAAATCGTTTCCGGAAAATCCTCTCCGCTGGATAAACTCTCAGCCCAATCAGGAAAAACCACACCGGAAAAGCTATCAACGGATTTGGGTCATTCAGGAAAATCCACTCCTGATATTTGCGAAAAGCCCGTTCAATCAGGAAAGTCCACTCCTGATATTCAGGATAAACTAACAGCCGATTCGATTAAATCAGGAAAATCCACCCCTGACGTTCACGATAAGTCGGATTCGGAACAACCGGCGACGCAATTATCGGTAAGCGAAATCCAATCCGGAAAATCCACTCCATTGGATAAATCGGGAAAATCGACGCCGGATATTCACGAAAAGCTCACTGCTGACTCGGTACAGTCAGGAAAGTCCACGCCTGATATCCCCGAGAAGCCCGCAACGGATTTGAAACTAGCTCAGGAAAAAGTAGCTGCGGATTCGATCCTGTCGGGAAAATCCACTCCTGATATTCATGAAAAATCCGAAAAAGAGATTTCTGGTGCGTTGGGAGATTCCGATGTTAAAGACATTTCGGGGAAATCAACGCCTGATATCCTGGGAAAAATTGAGAAAGACGCGTCGGATAAAGCGACTCCGGATGTTTCGGGAAAAGTAACTCCTGATGTTTCGGTAAAAGCAACTCCTGATGTTTCGGGTAAAGCAACTCCTGATGTTTCGGAAAAAGCAACTCCTGATATTTCGGGTAAAGCAACTCCTGATATTTCGGGAAAAGCAACTCCTGATGTTTCGGTAAAAGCAACTCCTGATGTTTCGGGAAAAGCAACCCCTGATGTTTCAGGAAAGGCAACTCCTGAAATCCCCGTTGTGAAGGATTTATCCGGGAAATCCACCCCGGATGTGCACTTGAAGGAAACGGAAGTGTTTGAGGTCGCCAGTAGGATTGAGAAGGATCTGTCGGGAAAATCAACCCCGGATGTGTTTAGCAAATTCGATAAGGATTTATCGGGGAAAGCGACTCCCGAGGTGCCCAGCATGGATCTTTCGGGGAAATCAACTCCTGATCTTTCCGGAAAAATCGAAGCGAGCGGAAAATCCACTCCTGACGTTACAATAGCGAAAAGCGAAGCCTCGTTGAAATCCACTCCGGAAGTTCCATTAGTTCTTTCGGGAAAATCCACACCGGAGGTTCCCATTCAGAAAGAAGAGGTTTCCGTTGCGAAAGTTGGTGCGGTTTTGGGAAAACACGATGATTTACATATCAAAGACAAGGAGGATAGTGAGATTTGTGATAAGTTAGAAGCCAAAGCGGTTTCGGGGAAATCCTCGCCCGATGTTTCCGATTCCGAGAGGAAGGTGGTCCCGGCGGCGCTGAGCACCAGCGTGAGCGACACCACCACCAGTTCTAGTCAGTGTATTACGGAAGTTGAGTACGGCGAGGGGAAGGAAACGATTGCGTCCAGTTTGAGGGGTGATGGTAGTAAGATGAACGGGGATTGCGTCCATGATGTTTGTGATGATGAGGATTTAGGGTTAGATAGTAAGTTTGATAGCATTAAACCGACTGGCGATTTGGAGAAGATCCCATCCGGGAAATCGACTCCTGAGATCAAGGAAATTCATTCCGGGAAGTCGACGCCGGATATTAAAGACTCCCGTAAATCTTCGGTGATGTCGGCTGTTTCTGATGTTAAGGATGATTTTGATTCGAGGAAATTCTCGATTACGTCGGAGAACACGAAAACTTCCTCGGTTTTATCGGGGAAATCGACGCCGGATATTAAGGATGAGGAAATTGAGGTGAAGAAGGTTGTGATAGAAGCGGATGTGAAGAAATCGGTTGCTGATTTTATCCAAGCAGAGCGTGCTCCGCAGGAGTCTAGTATATCCATTATTACCTCAGACGAGCAAGGTGTTGCGGGTCCTTCGAGCAATATCCCCGCCACGAAAACCCTCAGTGGAAAATCGACGCCGGACATTGCCGAAGTTGAGAAGCTCAAGGAGATGCAGGAGATCCTAACGCACGAAAAGCATATCCCAGGTAGTTCCACACCACCCACAGTGCCTGTTAGTCCTATTGTCAAAGATGTTGAGCTGAAGCCCGCGCATGTATTGGAGACGGAGAGCGACGAGGATGTCGCCAGCAAAAAATCTTATGATCCTATCAAGAAAATTCCAATGGATCCAATGAACACCTCCTTTTATGGGGCACTGCCAAGCGAGGATCCGGCTGAGGAATACAAAAAGGCCATTGAGGAACACAAAGAAGCCCGCGGGGAGAGCCTCGTAAGGCAAGATTTAATGACGTCGAGCTTCATTGGGGAACTCCCCACTTCCTCGTCATCCTCTCAATCCACTGGGGCTTCTGCCGTGGAAAAGGAGGAGGATAAAAAAGACTTATTCCAGTCGTGGGGGAAACCATTAGGACTCCCCAGCCCGGCACCACCAAATGACAACAAAGGCACTCCCAAGAAGGACAAGAAAGTCCCCATGAATGTAAGCGCGAAAAATAAACTGAATGATGATAGAAAACGTTCGGAATCGCCAAAGAAACAAAGGAAGATCAGTCCGGTTTACGTGGACCTGACTTATGTTCCTCATCACGGAAATTCCTACTACACCTACGTGGACTTCTTCAAACGGATCAGAGCGAGGTATTACGTGTTCTCCGGAATTGAACCCAGCAAGGAAGTCTACAATGCGCTGCTCGAGGCCAAACAGACGTGGGAAGATAAAGACTTAGGTAAGGAGCAATTAAACTAACCAAAAAAAATATATATAAGAAATATTTTTATTACTCCTTTCAAAATTGTGTAATATTATTTTTTTAATTTATTTTAGAAGTAACAATCATCCCAACATACGACACCGACGTTTTGGGTTACTGGGTGGCCGAAAACGAGGAACTCCTGACGAAATACAAAATCGACTTGTCACCATCGGCGAGCCGTTGCACCATCAACCTCCAAGACCACGAAACATCGTGTTCAGCTTACCGCCTGGAATTCTAATCAGCCAACAAGCAAGAAATCATCGTAGCATCCACCATCTCCGCAAAATTAACACTACCCCCCAAAAAAATACAAACAGTTGATTAATTGTAAACATAAAACTCAAAAAAGAGCTAAACTGAGAAATGAAAAAAAAAAATAGAAAACGTGAGCACATTTTGTTATAATTGTATTTGTGTTTGAGAAAGTTCGTTCAACAACGAAATTCAACTTAACGCCGGTTTTGACTTGAACGAAACAACAGAAAAAAGAGTAGCGGGAACGTAAATTTAACAAAAAAACACTCGAGACTTAACTTTAATGTATCCAATATACATACACATAAATAACATTTATATAATTTTAAGCAAGAAAACGTCCATCTTTCGTATAATTACAAGAAGAAGAAAAAGAAAATTGCCAATAAATTCGATCTTAAATCTTCCTAGCATATTACCTCCCCCTCGAAAAATAAAAAAAAAACTCATTGAAAAAAAAAAGAGAGAAAATCATTAAAGTTGAAAGAAAGGTTGAATAGTGATAGGAAGCCAAGTAAACTAAACTAAAAAACAAAACAAAAAAAAAAACAAAAAAAAGAACTAATCTGCATATTATTAAATTTAGGTAGAACTAAATAAATATTTCAAGAAAAAAAAACAAGTAATAATAATAAAAAAAATGGTATATATATTATATGAGGAAATCCAACTTTTAGACTGGTTTAAATTTTAAAAAAAGAAATAAAATAAATGAAAGAAACAACAAAAAAATTAAAATTAAATAGGGTATTTAAAGATGATGACATTAAATTAAATTAATTAAAAAAAGAAAACTATATGTTCTGTTGAATGAATTAAGAAAAGTGAAAATAAACCCTTTTTAAAAATTAATTTCTTAAATAATTAAAAAAAAATGAAAATCTATAAATATATATAAAATTATATATAATAGCGTTCTCCGTTTTTTCGTTTTCCTTTTTATATATTTACTCTGATTTTTTACACGTGTAGTTCTTGTTCAACAGAGCTGTAAGGTTAAATGTTATTAAGAAGAAAAAAAGAAATAATAATTACAGTTCTTTTATAATGTTGATCTTTTAATAGTCTTCGACTTTCTTGCGGTGAAAGTGAATTTTATTAGACGATGATGAAGAGTGTCGTTCGAGCGCCGTTTTTTAATTATTTTTTTTTTATTTTAAGGCGTGTCTTTGTGTGTAATAAATGAGAAAAAAAAACTAAATTTAGAATAGATATTTTAAATAATTTCGTCAGCTAATTAACATCAATAGCTCTAGGTGCGAGAAATAAGTATATAGATAAAAACACACCAAAAATTATTAAAAATATTAATTATTAATTAGAAATAAAAAAATAAGACAATCTTAATGTTGAAAGAAATTATGAGAAGTTACAAGAATTTTAATTGTTATTAAATGTTCAGGTGAAATGTGTAGCCCGCGTTTATGAGGTTATATACTCAGAAATACGTCTACTCTATACGGATTATCCTTGAATTTGAATTTTAAAGCCGAATAAACTAAGAATATTGTATTATTGTTATAGCAAACATTTAAATTGTTATTAAATATCCGGTTAAAATATCCACGGATATCCAAGGAAGCCCGCTTTAATGAGGCTATAAAGTCAGAAATACGTCTACCCTAAGCGGATTACCCTTGAATTTGAATTTTATTGCCGAATAAGCTAAAAAAGTTGTAATTGTTTAACTAATAACTTCTTGTTATTATTAAATTAAAATTATTAAATATTCGGTTAATCCAAGCTAGCCCGCTTTTATGAGGTTATAAACTCAGAAATACGTCTTGTGTAAGGATTATCATTGAATTTTATTGCCGAATAAGCTTAAGAGATTTTAATTGATGAGATCACAACAAGAATTAAAATTGTTATATTTTCGGTTAAAATATACGAGGATATCCTAGGCAGTCCGCTTTAATGAGGCCATAAACTCCGAAATACGTCTACCCTATACGGATTATCCTTGAATTTAAATTTTATTGCTGAATACACTAAAATTAATTAATTGTTGCGATAACAATAAGAATATTTTTTTATTAAATATTCGGTTAAAATATCCAAGGATATCCAAGGTACCTCGCTTTAATGAGGTTATAAACTCAGAATTACGTCTACTCTATGTGGATTATACTTGAATTTAAATTTTATTTCCGGATAAGACAACAAAATGTATTTGTTGAGATAACAACAAGAATTAAAATTGTTATTAGGATATCCAAGACGGCCCACTTTAATGAGATTATAAAGTCAGAAATACGTCTACTCTGTGCGGATTATCCTTGAATTTAAATTTTATTGCTGTGCAAGCTAAAATTATTTTGATTGTTGAGATTGCAACAAGAATGTAAATTCATAAGAAATATTCAGTTGATTTAATCAAGGTAGCCCGCTCTGATGAGATTATAGACCCAGAAATAAGTCTATTCTTTGCGGAATATTCCTGATTGTCATCGCTGAATAAGTTAAGAATATTTTAATTGTTCGGGCTGTTCGTTTTAATAAATTAATAATTCACAATCTGGAATTCGTGCTTTTAAAGATGATGAAGAAGAAAAAAATGTAAGAAAAATCTTTGGTGTGTTATCTATATACTAATTTCTGTTGCTTTGAATGTAATTAAACAGAAATTAAATTAAAAAAAGAAAACTATATATCTGATGTGATACCCATAGTTCTGTTAGATTATTTGGAAACGTGCGAAACGCGGAAATTTTCGAAAGAAAATTACAAATGGAAGGGCCGTTTTCACTCAAAAGTCCACGAATATGATGTTTTGTACTAACTATAGGAAGACTATTTTGTTAGAAAAGATTAAAAAAACAAACAAAGAAACTAATGGAAGAAGCAGCAGCGGCGTAAAGAAATCGATGATTCGTTTTTGTATTCGTTAATATTTTAAAATGCACTTTCTGATATTGATTTATTTATTTATTTATAACGCAGGTTTTTGGATGTAATTTTTCTCCGCCCCTCTCCCCTCTCGATCCCCCGTGTTATTAACCGCCCCCCGACCCGTATTATTAAAGGATGTTATCAATTAGCGTATTTATTTATTTATTATTATTAAAGGCCTATTTAGCTAGTGACAGCTTAAAAGGTGTGACTGGAATTTTTGAAACAAAAAAAATTGAAATTAAAAAAAATTAAACAAATGATGTATTCGTTCGAGTTATAGTTATATTTTCTTAGATACTTCATTCCTGAACCGCGCCTCGAGTTTTTTCTTTTCTTTCGTTCTTCGCTTTTTCTCATTGAGTTTGTTTTTGTTTCGGCGATTTTTAAATAGCGTAAAGTGTGGTGATTCTTATCTGAATTAATTCAGTTTGAATAAAAGTAAATTATCCTCACGTTAAATGCGAAATTAAAATCAACAAGTGGACGAAACAATTTTTATTGGTCGTCTACTTGTAAAAAAAATCGCAGGGAAACGCTAATCTCTCATTGCGTTATATTAACTTTACTAATTCGAAAATTCTAGTCAAGCCAATTAAACAAAACTGGACTCAATGAAAGAAAAGAGCGAAGAATAAGAAGCGGGAGAGAAAAAAATGGCAGCGAATCTTCAGGAATCGATTTAATGTGAAATTCAGGCAACTCTTAAGCTTGTAATTAGTACACAATAAAAAAGATTATTGTTAACTATATATGTAAGTTTGGTGCTAAACAAAGAATGCCTTGGAGGAAAAAGAAAAAAAAAATAATAGAGAAGGGAAAAATCTGGATTATATAAGTAAATTTGAAAAAAAAGAAGTTGAACGATGAATGCTGGTTTGGTTGATGAATTTTCAATGTAAAATGAAGCAACACGAAAAATGAATTAAATGAAATAAATTGAACGATAAACGAATTTGATTATCCGTAAGTGAAATAAATTTAAAAAATTCCATACAAAAATCTGTTTTATTAATTACTTTATTTTATGTTTTCTTTAATGATTTCCTCTTTATCATCGAATTTAATCACCTTTTTTACAAAAGAAAAACTAAGCGCGCTGATTTATTTAAAACTTACTATTTCGTTTTTTCTTTATTTTATTTAATTTTTATTTTCTTTTGGTTTTGTAACGCACAACCCGAGCTCAATTCACATTGAATGTTCATCATTTATTAAAAAAAATAAAACAAAATGAAAAGAAGTGTCACTTTATGTTTATGTTGAATTTAAAAAAAGAACTATAAAATGTAAGATTATGTGCAAGTTTCACTTTAAATTATATATTAAATATATAGCTTCTAGTCAAAAGAGAAAAAAATCGGATCCTTTAGCTTACAAAATGTTAAAACTTACATATATTCAACCGCAATTTAATGTATGGGATATGTATGAGATTTAAAATACAAATACAAAAAATATATATACACACGTTTTTATTTATTATTACGCTTTTTTACATTGCTTTCGTTTCTTTTATTTAATTTTTTAAAACAAATAATACTACATTGGTAAAATGTTACATAAATATATATATCACATTCTTATTTTTTTTTGTTTATATATGTATTTAAAAAAAAGGGAAGTTGAATTCATGTGTGGAAATAATATATAAGTGGAATAATAAAATTAGTAAACAACTTAAAAAAAATCTGACTAAACGTTTTAATTATAAATAATGATATGTTGAAGTATTATACTGGTAGTTACCTGAAAGGAAATAAAACAAAAACAAATGAAATTAATTTTGTTTTTTCAAAACATTTATTTATTTTCTGCATATATTAAGTTCATACGTTCATTTATTCAACTCTTTTTTTGTTGGGTTAAAATACATACAAATCATCAAAACTTACTTTCATGTGGTCGAAATTCAGTTCCATGATTTACAAATCATGAAAGCTTGAGTTCAATAATTTACAAATCATCAAAACTTATTTTCAAATAATCGAAATTGAATTCCATCATTTTTAAATCATCAAAACTTACTTTCAAACGATCAAAATTGAGTTCCATGATTTACAAATAATTAATTTTTTTACAAGTTAATGCTTATGAAGCATCAAAACTGAATTTCGCTAATATTTATCACGAACATTTACTTCCTAATAGTAGTTGTTGCTTAAAAATCATTAAAATTTGGTTTCTAATGGAAATGAGTATTTAAAAATCATCAAAATTTGTTTCCAAGTGATAGTTAATGCTCGCAAATCATCAACATTTAATTTCAATTGGAAATATGCATTTAGAAATGATTAAAATTTACTTCCAAGTGACAGTTTATCATCAAAATAGAGTTCAAAGTGGAAATAAATATTTACAAAACATCAAAAATTATTTCTAAGAAAATGTTTGCGATTTTAAGACATCAAAATTAATTCTAAGTGGAAATAAGTGTTTAAAAATCATTAAAAGTTACTTCCAGTTGTAATTTAATTCTTGATAAGCGAGAAAATTGAATTCAAAGTGAAAAATAAGGTTTTAAAAATCATCAAACCTTACTTCCCAATTAAAATTGTACTCTTAGGAATCATCAAAAGTTATTTCCAAGAATACAAAATATAGTTCTAAGTAGAAATAAGTGTCTGCAAATCATCAAAAATTACTTAAAATTGAAATTTAATGCGTGGGAAGCATCAAAATTGAATTCCAAAGTAAAAATAAGTATTTACAAATCATCAAAAGTTACTTCTATATGGGAGGTCATGTTTGGAAAGCATCAAAATTGAGTTCCAAGTGAAAATTAGTCAAAACTTACTTCCAAATAAAAATTGCTCTCTAAAAAAAACATCAAAATTGAATTTTAAGTGGAAATAAGTTACTTCAAAATTGAAATAGGTAAAGTATTCCTCAAAACTTACTTCTAATTAGGACTAGCCCTAAAATCTACATAATTCCACTTGACAGTAAGTATTGGTGCTTTATATCCAGGTTAATCCACTTAGAAATCATCAAAATTTAGTTCCAATTGGAAATAAATATTTACAAATCATCAATAGTTATTTCCAAGCGAATGTTGATGATCAAAATTGAGTTCCAACTGGAAATATATTCAATAGTTATTTTCAAGCGATTGTTTATTATGTTATACCCACATTTGAGTAAGCTTTGGTAATTTTTAATTACTGGAATGCAATTGAGATAAATAAAAAGATACAAAATTTGTTTTCAATAGCGATTAGATTTATAAAAAACTTATTTCCAAGTGAAACTAGACAATCAAAACTGATTTCTAAGTGGTAGTAGATGGTTATAAGCGTAAAAATTTACTTCCGTATGAAATAAATTAAAGCCGTTTTAAGCATAAGTTGTTAAATTTGG
The DNA here is from genome assembly GCA_963082785.1 of Philonthus spinipes. Classification (NCBI taxonomy): domain Eukaryota; kingdom Metazoa; phylum Arthropoda; class Insecta; order Coleoptera; family Staphylinidae; genus Philonthus; species Philonthus spinipes. Next base: position 26,891,195 of record OY720307.1, on the reverse strand, counting down.
TGAACTTTCAACAATTATCGGTCTCATCAATTAGTTAACTTATTGTTTGCTTAAAATGAAAAAAATTTTCGTTACTTACTTCACTTTTTATATATAATAGCTAAATGTGACAATTTGACTTATGTTACATAAGTACTATTAGTACTTACCTTTTATTTAATTGATTATATCAGCTATTATAAATAAAAAGTGAAATAAGGAACGAATAATTTTTCATTTAATCAAACACATAACTCATAAAGTAAACTTGCCATTATTGTTTGCTTTCTCGATTAACTATTTTCGTCTTCAATTAAATCAATCAATACTTACAAATTATTATTCTCCTTGAATGCTCTCGCTGAACACAGCGGAAAACTTCTCTAGAACCTAGTGTTGTCGGGCATTCGTTCGAAATAGGCCGTCTTGCTTTCGTCCACCTTGTAGTCGTGGATCCACCTGCTACCCTTCCTCAGGCTGCCGTCGATGCCGTCCTTCCAGACGCCCGCGGGGAGGTAGACTTCGCGTTCCCTCGCCCCCGCGTGCAGTATGGGGGCGACGATCAAATCCTCCCCGACGGAAAACTCGTCTGTTACGATGTGACACGCCGGATCGGTGGGCTCCAGCATCCACAATGGTCTTATCAGTGGTAAGCCCGAGTCGAGAGCTTCGCTCGTGTATTTTTTCAGAAGAGGGGAAACCTTTACAACAACAAAAAAAACTATTAAATTATAAGATTCAGGAAAAAATGACAAGAAAATATTATTGTCGTTGATTAATGAGACACTGAATTTTTGAAAATCCATGGTTAGTTTAATTAATAAAATATTTATGATTTTCAACACTTTTTTATTTAATTTCACTACAATTGTTTTGCTACGCTGTAGCTTCTTCAGGTTAAGAAGCTAGTGAAAGTAAATGGTGAAGAAACTCCACCTCTAATAATGCTAAAAGTACAAAATACGACGAAACAATGATTCTCGGTCGTCTACCTTGTAAAATCGTTGACGATGCTACATGAAATTAGGCAAAAGATGGCGCTTGCGTCATTATGATTGAACAATGTAATCTTTTTTTTTGTGCGATTTATTTAATTAATTCTAATAAAACTTACTGATTGCTGTCTTAATAGAGCCAACATCTTGGCCATTTCCAGAAGCCTTTGATCCCCATAAGCGTTGGGTTGGTGCGTGAATCTAACCACCGGCAAAAACGTGGTTAATTGAAGCCAGCGCATATAAAGCTCTTTATCTGGTAGTAAAATATTTCCATCACCAACAGGTGTTGTATGCCCGGTTGCTTCATAATCTCCTCCAACCGCGCCTGGTATCAATAGGGGATACCCGATTAGCCCGTAAGTTAAAATAGTCGGGATGACTCTCCTCAGCCCATCCCAGGAAGACTCTACTAACGGCATCGAGACAAAAGTAGGTGCCCTCGGACGCTCAACGGCGCTGTTGACCCCGAAGAGATTAACATGCCCCTGCAGGTTGGAAATCAAAATACTCTTATACAAATCCGGATTAATCAGCGTCTTCTCGCACTGATAATAATGCGGGAGATTATACGCCACACCAAAATCCAAATAAAACGCATCAAACTGATATTTATCCATCAGCGGCTTCAGTTTTTCCAACAACCACGGTATAGTCCTATTATTGGTGACATCAAGCACCCCAGCACTCTGGACCGACTTGTACCTCGTCAGTGCCGGAATTCTCCGGTCGCTGAACCGCTCAGAAATCAGCAACCTCTCGCTGACGGCTTCCGCGAAATTCGCGCTTTCCGTGGAGATGAAGGTTTGTATGGAGAAGACGATCCTGAAGCCGCGCCGGTGCAGCATGTTGATCGATTCCTCCAAGGAGGGGAAGCGTGCTGTGTCCACGGTAAAGTCGCCGATGTGCTTTTGCCAGAATTCGTTGATCAGGACGTGGCCTTGTTTCAGGAAGGCTAAGTCTAGGACGTTGCCGGTGTAATTTGAGATTGTAACTGAAAATAATAATAAAAATTGAAAAGATTGGTTGGAAGGAATGTCAATCAATGGGATGGAATGAGGAATGTCTGCTGATGGTGATGAATTATATATAGTTTCATCACTCCGACTAATGGTGAAGAAACTTCTCCTCTAATAATACTTATAATAGTCTTTTGTCAAAATCGAGTAATATTACTAATCGAGTATTTCTAAATGAGCAATTTTAAATAAATAAAGTGAATAAGTAACAATGATTTGATGTTTTTCAATCGATATGAAACAGTCATTGGTAACAATGGATTATGCTACGTTAATTATATTATATTATAACTGATTGTAAAATATCTTTTCTATGATCAATAGACGTATTATTATTATTAATAATAATAATAATCATAAAATTGTGCAACGTTAGCGATTTCGAACTGCAGACGAGAAGAGTCGATCTGCCCAGAGGGCAGAGGATGTGCAACCGAGAGAGGACTATTTTTTAGCTGTATAATCATAATTTGCTGGACAGCGAGGCGGTCAGGAAGAGTGAAGTCGAGTCATTTACCGGCATTAGCCAGTGTTGATATTCTAAATAATCACATCTACTTATTTTTACAATGTAATTACCTTCAGTAATTTCTTCTTTTGTATTTGAAGTAATTTCCCATAAAGGTTCAGTGAGTAATGAATTAATGATAATATTATCATCCTTCTTCAATCCATCCCACAGAAACTTCTCACTCATGGCTGAATGCATCCTGGTGATGTTGGAGCTGGTGCAAACGCTGTAGTTCAAATGCGGAAACTCCGTCAGCCTGTTGACAAAGGCGAAATCGTCGTATTTCGCTCTCAGACAGAGCTCCTTCCCATTCTCCCCGTCCCTAATCGCCAAATACAGCGGCGTTTTCTCATCAACCACAATCGACGCCCCTTTCGAACTAAGAAAATAACGCTTCAAAACATTCCCCCACCGGTGCTTCTCCACCCTCCCCGTGACGAACGGCGCGAAATCGTGCCCGCCCTTCTCTAAAGGCCACGCCGATTCCGCGGTCTGTCCACCCCCGTACCAGTGCCCGCTGGTCGCAGCGTTCATCTCGATGCAATCAGTCGGTTCCACTTTCTCATTCAAGGAAATCCAGTATAGATTATAGCACCTAACATCCGGGTTCATTTCGTAGAAGTGCAAATGCAGACGGGCCTGGTGCATCCACTCGAAGCAGAAGCTCCCGTCGTCGCGCTTGTCGGCGGCGAGGCAGGGGTGGACTTTGACTGGGGTCAGCGTGGTGCCGATTCTGGAATGGATTATGTTCACGCCTTCGGAGTTGTAGATCTTCATCGTTTTTGTGACTTTGTTGAATTTGATCTTTTCGAAATACGCTTTTTGTAAGACTTTTTGGTGGTAAAGGACGTAGGCTAAACTGACTAGGAAGATTATGGTGAGGAACAGCAATGAAACGAAAGCTCTGATTTTGTAGTCTTTCGGTTTTTTCTTCTTTATAGTCGTTGGCAACATCTAAAATAAAAAAAAAAGATAATACATAGACAAATTGAAAAGAAAATTTGTTGCATTATGCAATATTTTATTGATATGTAACAGCAGGAGTATATTATGTAATTCAATGTCCGGCGTGGGTATTTGCCCGGGAAGTAGTTGTTTTAATGTGCATTTGTTTAACGTACTTACGTAGGTAAGTCAATAGTCACAGAGCTAAATATGGAAATAATTTATTAATTATTTTCAAATCATTTTTATTTAATATAATCATTGTAAATATGTGTTAAGTGGTAAATATTGTAACTCTGTATATAAATAAAGAAGTTAGTTATCAAATTTACATGGTTGTAAATAACAAAAATTAAATATATTAAAATGCAAAATTAATTTAGACCAGCTCTGAACAATTTTAAATTATTTTAATTTTGAATAATTCTCACCTGCATTTTTTCTCTGAGCAGACTGGCCAACGAGTTGATCGAAGTGATCGAATTCGCCGGTGAGTTACTGCCATCCTCCTCATCTCTAGGCGGCTTCAACATTCTCGGTGATATGGTTATGGACTTCCTTCTAGCATTCCGCAATGGGACCCTGCAACCAAACAAGAAAAATCAAAATATGTAGACCAGTTTTTGAGAATAAATAAATTTAAAAATCCATTAGAAAAAAAATATATTCATATTTTTTAAGGACTTAAATATGATCGCAGTTATTTAAATCCTTAAAATCCTCATTTCTGAATGAATGAAATCTTTCTTGTTTAAACAAATAACAGGAAATAGTTTATAGCAAACTGTTATATAATATAGTTTATACTACAAAATCAATAGAAGTGTATTATACAACAGTTTTGAATTAAAATTACTGTACTAAAAATATTTCTTTTCTTTTTTCCTCTTCAAAATTTTATTAATTTAAACTTTGATTTGTTTATTAACTTATATATAAGCTATTTGGAAATAAAGTTAACTACTAAAACTGGTACTTATCTTTTCCTCCTCAAAATTAAATTGATTTTAACTTTGATTCGTTTTTAACTTGTATATAATGTATTTGGAAATAAATTTATACTACCAAAATATTTCTTTTTTTTCCTCTTGAACATTTAATTGATTTTAATTTTGATTCATTTATTAACTTGTGTATAATATATTTAGTAATAAAATTATAATACCAAAAATGTGTCTTCTCCTTTCCTCTTCAATTTTTTTTAGATTTTCAACTTTAACTCGTGTATAATATATTCCGTACTAAATATTTCCTCTTGTTCAAGAAATTTAAAAATTTTTAACTTTTATGTGCTTATTTATTTCTTTTGGAGGGAAGACTTCTTCTTCTCTGATTTCGACCAGACCTTAATGTCGCAGTTGATCCGGCCGAATGAGGAGAGGTCGTTCAGAGATTGTCGACCCCGGCGCGCATTGTTCTTAGAGGGGATTGATTCGGACCATCACTCAACGAGGCACGGCGTGCAGGAGGATAATTTGTTAAATTCGAGATGCACTTCCTGGAACAGTTTCGGGCCCCGGCGATGCCAAGGAATTTAATTGTCTGAGTCACATCGCGCGCGAAATTGAATCCGGGAATTGTTAATCGGAGGATTGAGTTGTCAATGGGTAATCGGCAGACTAATTGGTATTATACGCTGCAGGGATTAATTAAGATTTTAATAATAATAGAAAATAGTTTATTTATTTGTTCGCAGCTATTTAAATACTTTGGATCATTTTATTGCCAATTTTTCTGAATTTTGTTATAAATTATCATTAATTTCACTCATTTCGACAAAATCCATTGATATGATAATGTTATAGTTTATTTCCATCTATTCTACTATAAAAATATGCTGTAACGAAAAGAAAAAGAAACGAAAGACCAAAAGAAAAAAGATTGGAAACATTACAGGAAATGAAAAGTCTCAAGAATGGAAACGTCGCGAGAATTGAAAAGCCGCAAGAATGGAAACGTCGCGAGAATTGAAAAGTCGCGAGAATGGAAACGTCGCTAAGATGGAAACATTGCGAAAATTGAAACAAAACTGATTTTTCTTTTTTTCTTCAAAAACTCAATAAACACCACATGTTTTTCCATAATTTTTGAATTAAAAAAATGGGAAGGCAAGCATTGCATGAGAATGACGCAAAATTAAAATGTCACGGGAATGTAAACATTACGAGAATTGAAACGTCTCAAGAAAATTAAACGTCGTGAGAATGAAAACATTGTGAGAATTGAAACGTCGCAAGATGCGAGAATGGAAACATTACAAAAATTAAACGTAGGGAGAATGGATACATTGTGAAAATTGAAACGTCTCAAGAATGGAAATGTGGTAAAAATGAAAACATTAGGAAAATTTAAACGTACCACGATAATAGATACGTCTCGAACGGCTAATCAAATATAAACCCGTCATTTATTACTTTTATTTATTTTCCATATTCGTAATAAATACAATTCTAACGAGAAATAATGGTACAACTATAAAATGATACAAAATAAATGAATCAACAATCTCGTTTCCATCCAAGCAAGATGCAAAATCGAATCTCTTATGCATGCACTCGCGCCCCTTCTATTCCTTACCGAAATAGCCGAATCGAATTTCCGCTCAGCGCGACAATAACAACAACAAACACCGATTTCTTTCTGCGGCAAACTGAATTTCCATTCGTAACGCGTCTGTTGTTATGTAAAAAAATCTCACGGCAAACAACTCGTAAAAGAAGTTCGTGAACTCCCGAATAAACATGCACATTGTGCAATCCGCCTTTTTTATTGAGTGTTTTTTTTTTTGTACTCTTACAAGCAAATTTGTTTTGAAAATCTGTTTGAGAAAAGCGAAGCGATTCTTGTCGTAGGTTAGTGAATATTGCAAAAGCCTTGACTTTCGCAACCTTGTGTTAGTTAAATTGCCCCAAATAAGAAAATTATTAGTTATTTTATAAAATTGTTTTACATTATTTTGATATAAATAATGAGACTAAAAACGAATAAAATATTTAAATAATTAAAGTCTCCACAACCTACAATCAATATAAAGAAGATACGAATAAAATATATTCTTTAAAGTTTTGAAGTTAAATTTTAATTTTGTTTCTTTTTTGTTATGAAAAAGTTAAGCCATGCAAACCACACATAAATTTCTTTCATTTTTAACCTCAATGATCGCATTTAAAAGAAGAAAACATTTTTTTTTTCAAATAAGCAGAAAATCGGCAGAAAATTGCAGAGGTAAACATGTAACCTATGCAATTTTCTGCCGATTTTTGATAACTGGAAAAATTAGCTTACACTTTTACATTCACAAATATTATTGTCCTTTTTTATGGTATTCTGAAATAACTTTAAAAAAATTGACTTTATAAAAATTAATCTTGTTTAACTTTGGTAAAGTCAATTTTCTAAATTTATTCAAAAACCCATATGCAGTTTATAAAATAATTCAATTTAAGTTTAAATTGCACATTAATGAACATTTTGATTCAATAAAGTTTGATATGAAATTAAATATATACATAACAATCTTTATCAACAATTAAGTTTACAATAACGTAACAAACATTGATTATGTATATTATACATAAATTAATTAATTGTTAAACGGCTATTTTAATTTCGGGCAGAAAGACCTACGGTTCTTTCTGCCAGAAATTAAATTTTGTTTTTTATATTTGATCTGAAAAAGTTAGGCTATGCAAACCACACACACAATTTTTTTAATCTTTACAATCATGAATCAATTATTTAAAATACGTATATTAATTTCGCTTACTTGCACATGTTATTTGCATTCTCACTTACTTTATTCATCTTGCACTGTGCTGATTCAACTGGACACCATTCAATATTTTTTTTCTTTGAGGAACAACTAAAAAAATCCACTCTCTCCGTAATGACCAGCGCCATTATTTATTCACTAAATTAGTGTAATAATCCTAAACCTGTTTCCACATAAACACATGATCCAATTTTTCAAGGTCCTTACGGTTTACAACTTTGCGTATTAAATGAAGAGAACAACAATAAAAAAAAAAATACAAATCGGTCGGTTCCAACCAGTTTCGTTTATTACATTGTCTTGTTTATCAATGAAAATAAACGTTTGCGTAAATTGTGGTTTTTATTATGAATATTTTAATACTCGATGATTCAAGATTGTAGTTGATGAAACTCCATAATAACTTCTGGAATTTGAGAAAAAAAAAACAACTCTTGTTTATGTTAGTGAATTTAATAATAATAAAAATAAACTACCAAGAAATAGAACATAATATACACCAATTGTAAATAAAAAATGAATCCAAACAATTTGGTGATGTTTCAGAATTTACAAGTAGGAAAACAATTATGAATTTTGATGAATCCAAACAATTTGGTGATGTTGAAATGATGAAATGATGTTGAAATGAGAAAGTACCTACAGAAAAATTCCGAAGTAGGATACTGTGAAGAACATTCAAGGACTGGAAATTTTTCTCTAAAAATAAAATATACTATTTTTAAATAAAAATGAATCATACAAATAAATGTTTCGAACAAAGTTTAATAGTTTCAAAGGGGATATTCGATGCTGTAAAAAAATGTTCACTGCCACCCCTCAGGGGGGGCGTCAAAGGTGGTTAACTCTGAAATCTTAAATAGGAACCCACAATGTTTAATGCATACTCAGATTATAACCAGAGCAAGAGGTAACGGTCGTCAAACGTTGAACACAAGGGCGATCCCGAAAGCTTGATTAATACAATAAAAGTTTGAGAGAAATTTAATTTCCTGCCTTTTTTGGTCGCTTGCCCCGTGAGGAGTCCTCTCTTCGATCGCCTTTATACTCTGATTATATGCCGAAAGTGATAAATATTTTATCCGAGGACTATTTTGAAATCTTGATGGATCGCGCGGTATTCGAAAAAGCAAATAGCAAATAGCAAATAGCCTTCATAGAGTGTAAAATATGCAACGTACAAAAAATGTTTCGGACAAAAGGTTATTTGCTCTGGTGATCATTATCTAGTTAGACTATGATGATTCAAAATAATATAAACCTAACATTTCTCTTACAGAATAACCCCATTTAAACTGATAGTGCAGGAAGTGCCACAGAACAAACTTGATAAAGCACTTCACGCAAAGCAAACGGTTATAGTTGTGACTCACCGCAAAATCGCTTCCTCGTCGTCGTACTCATCTTTCGCTTTTTTCTTTTTCTTTTTCTTTTCAGAAGAATCGTCTTTCTTCTCACTCTTGTCATCAATTACTGCTTTAACGTCCTCATCATTAACGCTTTCGTTTACTTTAACTTCGTTACATGTTTCTTCCATTATTATCAAACTATGTTACTTTTAATATTTCAAAATAGTGTATTTTATATTATAAACAAAAAGAAAACATCGTAACCACACTCATATCGAATCAAACTGGAGCCAATTATCAGTCCGTTGTTATCAGAGCAACCAACTCCTCGATAGATAAACCGGCGCGCACTCACACACACTTTACAAAACACACGCGACTAGGGATTTATTGAAACAACAGTCCCATTATTTAACACAGAAAAAATCGCCGATCCCACCACCGATCCGCCAATTTTCCTTTTATTATTGTTGTTCCATGATAAAGCCGGAGCAATTAACTTTATTGCAGGTACGCAGCGGCTAAGCGCAAAATAAACTTTGCCGGGGCGCACTAAAAAGCGGCCGCGCGCTATATTTGAGTTTATTCAACAGAAAGAAGTGTATTGTTCCGAATGGCGCATATAAATATTTAATGTTGTGTAATTTATTCGATTCCATGTTTCGCGAGTCATGTGGTCATTTTTTTTTTCGTGTTTTTCGTTGTTTGTTGGAAACGAAATGAAGAGTGAGAAATGTATTGGAATTAATTAATCGGGTATAAATATACACCAGGAATGAATTGCCTGCGAATTAATTAATTAATTAAGGTGAAATATGAATGCCATTGTGTTTTATTCAATTAATTCAATTCATCATCTCAATGTTGATCGTTAAACTCTGTAAATCCATTACTATAAGTGAAATATATTTAATGTGTTTTTATCATGGTTTATTAATTTTATTACAACTCAAGATTCGACTGTGTACACCGTAGGGTTACAACCGTAAGTAACGAAGAGTCAATTTCAACCACAATATACTCTTTAATAATAGTTTTTTTTTATATAATATTGACAAATAAATAAACGCAATACCAATGTGATGTATTTGAAAACAGATAAAGATAAACTTGGTGTTATTTCCAATGGAAGAACTGAATTTCCAAATAAGAAATATATACAATCAGGTCGATCCAATCAATTTGGTGATATTTCTGATGGAAGCGGTGAATTGACTCACTAGAAAAACGTGAGGAAGGAGCAAGCGCTTGGGAGAATCCAAACTATCTGGCGATGCGGGAATATAATCAACAAACAAGAAAAATGTGGAAAAGAATTATGATGGATCTAAACAATTTGGTGATGTTGGAATTAAATTAATAAACAAGAAAAATGTAGAGAAGACGAATTATGGTGAATCCAGACAATTTGGAGATATTTCTGAATTAACAAGTAAGAAAAAATTGATGAATTTCGATGAATCCAAACAATTTGGGGATGTTTATAGTGAATCTGAAAACATTGGTGATGTTTCCGATGGAAAAATTTAATTGCTAAACAAGAAATAAGTCCACTATGGTGGATCCAATCAATTTTTACGAAGGCTTCGTTATATGAGCATGTCCTAATAATGTGAGATTTCAACATAAATAAAAGGAAATCCCAGCACATCCAAAGCTTTTGTTCCAACTTTATATACTAAAATAAAGACAGTTTACTCTTGAATTTTTATTCGACTCATTTTTTCAGTATCTTAATTTCAGACTAAGCAGAAGCAATCCTTGGAACATGAAGATCCAACTTTAAACAAAATTGTCATTTATGCTCAATCAGTGAAAACACTGCAGATTTATAAATTATACGAAGTTTTCATTAATGCAATCTCATAAAAGCCTACTAATTTATTAAACAAGTTAATTCAAGTCAAATAAATTTCATCAATCAGTGAAAACACTGTAGATTTATAAATTGTACGTAGTTTTCATTAATGCAATCTCATAAAAGACTACAAATTTATTAAACAAGTTAATTTAAGTCAAATAAATTTCATCACTGAATCCAACTATCGCATCCCGGTTAATTTTTTCTGTTTGATTTTTTTTTCAGCGCGATTTATGACGTTTAATAAAAATGTAAGAGACATTTATCAAACCAGACAAATCCGCGGGATTTTCCGGATCACAAACAAAAAAAAAACAGAGAACGTCCTCCATTCAAGTGTTAAAAATGTTCCCGTCGCGGGGCATAACTCTCTTCGGGACATCAAAACCATCCCTGTATTAAGGCCCGCCCGCCGGGACGGGACATAAATCACGCCAGAAACGCGGGATCGCGTCGCAATTTCACCGATTTGCCGCAAACAATATTCTCGCTAATAAATTGAAAATCCGACAACGCGGATCCTTGTTAAAGGATTCATGTATAAAACGTGTCGATCAAAATTAGTAGATAAATAGAAATTAAAAAAAAAGTATTAACTTTGAAAATGAATTGCGGCTTTTTAACCAATACACCAATATTCTTTATCTCATTGCGTTTAATTTTTGATAAACTGTATTTCACATAATTCATAAATCTCTATTAAGGTTCTGTTATCATAGAATAATCAGAATCCTGATTATTCTGTATTAATATTTAAAATGCAAAGAAGTTTTTATTTCTGAATATAATAAAAATTATAATTTAATGGATTTTAATGACATGCGATGCGTGCTATTAGAAAATACAATCACTAAGTTAGATAATTTTGTTGAAATCACTGAATGGAAACGAGCAATTTATTACGAGGCATATGTATTGTTTCTTAGAAAAAGCAGATTACAAATAACAGCGAAAATAATGAATGAAAACAGTTCAAATAGCATTCAAATACACTTACATTACATAAATCATTGCTGCAGTGTATAAAGGGATTAATTTTTATTAAGTAATAATTTCAAAAATCTTTTTAATAACTTAAATAGAAAACAGTATTCATTCACTTGGCCACAGTTATTTAAATATATTAAATAAAAATGATTGAAAATAAATGTGGAAATAATTTATTAATTATTTTCAAATCATTTTTATTTAATATTTTTAATAATCATTTATTTATTAAAATGTTAACACGTTTTTTTTTATTTCTGAATATAATAAAAATTATTATGATGTAGAAGATTTTAATAACACGTGATGATGCCAGCTATTAAAAAATGAAAAGATTACTAATTACACAGCTAGATAATTTTATTGAATTGATTGAGCAAGCAATTTATTACGAGATTTTTGATTTCTTAGAAAAGGCGAATTACAAATAATTGCGAAAAGAATGAATGATAATAGTTAAAATGTCATTAAAATCATTGTTAAATGCATTAATTATAGCCGATTCCAGATCGAATCAGATTAAATTTATTCGAGCTATTTCGGTTCGAAAGTGAATTTTATTACTTTAAATTATATCCTTGTATATTCACACATTTTAATATATCTTTGAAGCATTAATTAAAACATTATTGTTGTATTTGTGTGCCACGTAGTGAAACTAATAAACGATATAAAATATTCTTATTGGGGTTTTATATGTTGGGTTTTTTTTATTTAATTATTTTATCATTTATTTTCGATTTTGTTAATTTTTAGCCGATTGGTTCGAATAAATCATTTTTTAAGTGGGATAATATTCTTGAATTCATAAATCTGTATAACTTAAAAATTATGATTTCTGCATTACAATATTTTCTAATATATAATAATAATAATCTTTATTGTCCAACAGATATACCATAAAAGGACAAATATCAAAAAAAAGATACAATTTAATTAATTAATATAATTAATTATATATAATAAATAAAGAAAGTTTGCCAATTTCATTGTAAATTTAACACCTAATATATTCAAATTTGAAAATTTCCAGAAGATATTCTATTATTTTCAGAAAAATACATTAATTTGTTCCCGAAAACACTTCCCAACAATTTGTTGCTAAATTTTGGTTCGATATCTAATTTTATTTATTTATTTTATAATTTAAAAACTATACATTTTATGAAAGATTGTACATATATAATTTTCCATTAAAAAATCGCAAGTTTACCCAATTATTTAAGTAAATTTATATCTAAGAAATGTTTTAGGAAGTTTATTACTGTTTGATAATTATTGGAGTGTTCAGATAATTTTAACAATAAATCTTTTTTTATTAATAACATAGTAAAATATTTTCAATAATAAATTTAAAAATGAAAATCGCGGATAATAAGCAGATGGCTCGATAACGAGTACCTTACGCCCTAAGGGATAGCAGAAGAAGAAATTTAAAAATGAAGGTTTTGAAAAATTATTCACTTGGTTTTGTTTTACCTATTAATTGGTCTGAGTAACCCTGTATACGGGAATACTCAATCGATTGATTAAGAATTTAGTAAAAATCGACTTTTAATAATACTGTAAAAATTGAAAACAAGTCAAATAAAAACACAAGTCAAAAAAGTAAAATAAGGCAAGTGTTCTTATTTACTAAAATATTGCTAATAATAATTTGCATTAACTTCATGCAATAAACAATTGATTTGTCATACTTACACACGCACGTAATCCTCTTCAACATCATCGGAAAACTCATTATCGCTGTTGTAATAATCACTCCGGTTTCCATTCTCTGAAGCCTGCATGAATAAAGAAAAAAACAAAAACTCAATAAAATCGAATTGATTTCACCTTCACGAAATCACACAAAAGAAATGAAATGCAACAATAAAATTCAACCTTCGCGGCCGGGAAAGAAAAATCACCTGCGATTGCGAATCACTGTCGTCGGGCAGGTAAAATTTCTCCGCCAATTTCCTCGTGACGCCCGGTGTCGAACACATTTCTCCCGAGCCCGCACACACAAGGCGACTAAAGAATTTAAATCATGTTTTGTACACGCACTAAACAAATCCGCCGATTATTTTATTAGCGAAAATAATCTAATGTCGATTTGTTTTGGTTTTTTTGCTGGAAAAAAATAGGAGGTGAAAAGCGGGATTTTGGTAGAAATGCTTAAAGATGTTGTGATAAAGGCGGACTGGCTTTTCGCTTTTTAATTGTATCATTTCGGACGTAATTTCCAACCAAGGACGTAATTTTCAACAATTGAGATGGAGGAAATGTGATGTAACTAGATAACACTCGGGTTATTTCAGTAGGAGGACGAGATGCACCGGATTAGCCCACGGTCTACTTTTTTTCCACTCTTCTCTCTCGCCTTCGGCGGTTTTATTTAAAATATAGGATTCAACTAGGATTTTTAAAAGAGTAAGATGCATTTTTATTTAAAAATAATTACAATTAGGCAGAGAAAACGGTCGTGAGTAATTTTTTTGAGGCTTGTAATTTAAATTAAAATTTAAATTAAATAAAAATTATTTGAAAATAAATTACATTTTGCTCTGTACATTTTGACTTACGTTACGAGGGATAGATCCCGAAACATGTGTCTGCAGATGGCCTTATATTAAGTAACATCCTTTTTTTTGTTTATTCACTTGGCCACAGTGCATGATGCATATTTTATTTATATGCAACATCAAGTGTACATTATGTAGTTCAATATCCGGAGGAGTATTTGCCCGGGAAGTAATTGTTTTAATGTGTATTTGTTTAAAGTACTTATGTAACGTAAGTCAAAATGTCACAGAGCTAAATGTGGAAATAATTTATTAATTATTTTCAAATCACTTTTATTTAATATCTTTTTTGCTGATTACATTGAATTTTTCTCCGATCAAAAAAATGTTACATGATGCAATATATTATTGATATGCAGCAGCAGATGTACATTATGTAATTCAATGTCTGGCGGAGTATTTGCCCGAGAAGTAGTTGTTTTAATGTGCATTTGTTGAAAGTACTTACGTAACGTAAATCAAAATGTGACATAGCTAACTATGGAAATAATTTATTGATTATTTTCAAATCATTTTTATTTAATTTATTTAAATAACTGTGACCAAGTGAATAAATACTTTTTTCTATTTAAATTAAAACTATTAAAATTTATAAAATTATATTGAAACACGGAAAAATGAAAAATCAACGATAACTCGCATAATTTGATAAGTGTTAAAAATAAAGAAAATCGTTAATTTCTTTCTAAACATTTCGCAATTTATGGTCGTTTCCATTTAAAATCGCACTTAATTCGATTACAGATTATAATTGTTTAATAGTTTGCCGCATTTGTGGGTTTCTGAAATATGATAAGCCGCAGACCTCAAGCCCAGATCCGATTTAACAACTTGCCCCATTAATTATCCAAAGCCTTTCCTCGCAAATCCCTCCGGCTATCCTTTGGGGTGGTTTCTTACGCCCATTCAGCCATCACCAGCGCTGCATAATATATGAATACAGTTGTATTTGTTCCAAATTGAAACTTTAATTCTATTTTTACTATTATTCAATTCATATAAAATATATATGACAAAAAAAATATGTATTTGTGAATTTTTTTGAAGGTGAATAAATTAAATAGTTAAGAGTTATATTCCTTGCAGTTGAATTTATTGCAGATTTAAATTTTAAACTATTCACTTTTGACTCATCTAACACTTGGTGAAACATGGATAATATTGTATAAATGTTTTTTTTTTATTTAAATGAACACTTTCACAATTTTTTTTCTGTCTAATTTCTGACAGACTATATTAAAAGAAATACAATAAGGTTATATTGTACACTATGAAAGCGTGCCGTCGGCGGTCGCCTGCACAAATTCTTTAATTTCTGCGGTGTTTGTGTGAGCACCCCCTGACATATACAGTAGTGCGAAGGAGAAGATGGAGATAAAATAAATTTTAAAATAATAAAAAGTAATTGTAAATATACTGTTTACAAAATTAACGTACTTCCTAATTAACTAAGAAAACTGTGCCAGTATATTTTATTATCATTATTATTTTCTTTAATTCGAGGCCAATTAGCGTCAATTGTTTTCATTTCCACTGTTATTTCGAAAAGTACGTAAACATTTCTTGGAACAAGTAATTTTATTTGCTTTTCATTTGCAAAGGAAATATAAAAATTAAATAAAATTGTTCTACTGTTATCAAACTTAGATATTTGTTGGTAGGTACGCAAAGTTTTCTTCTTGAATAATAAATTACTTTATTCATTACTTCACTTCATATCCACTGCAACAATGACTCAAAAATATTTTCCGTTCAAAAAGTGTTGCATTATACAATATGTTATCGTTATGCAACAGCAAATGTCCATTATTGAAACAATCGAATTTTAGCGTTCATTGCCAAAAATTGTTCTTTGTTTAATTTTATTTTAATTTAAATAACTGCAAAAATGTGAATCATCTCTGTTTTTATTTTATTTAAATAAATGCTCTATTTCAATTATAATTGATACCATTGTTTAATTATTCAATTTCAGATTTCTTTAAGAAAAATGTGAGATATATCAGATCTTAGGCGGACAGACCACTGGTCGACAGCAGACTTTTACAATATACATTGTAATATTTTATGTTATAAATTGATATTGCATTACGTCTCTCAATAAAGATTATGTATATAAAAGATCTAATGGAATTTATTGAACGTTGTTTTTAGTTTGCATTATGTGTGAATATTTTTCGCATTCCATTATTTGCGTGATGTCATGCGTCGAATTTCCACAAAATGTTCAAAAAATATAGGAATTGCTAATTGAAATTCAATGAATTCCTCAACTCGAGCTATTAAATTAATAGAAATGATTTCTTTCTAGCGTATTATTCTTCACTTTAAGTGCCCTAAACTTCCCAGCAATTAGCATCCATTAATTACGCAATTATTCTCCTGTTAGCCATAAAATACAAATGAAACAATTACTCAAGGTGAGCATAATTTAATTCGATTTATATGCAAATCGCGTAAAATCAACAACAAACATAAAATCATCATATAGATAAAATCGAACCTGTATAGCTTTCTGGTGTAACTGTTGCAAATACTCCATCTGCATCTCGTTGATGTTGGGCAGGGAGATGCTGTTCCTGCGGAGGGACGCCCTGATTTCCGCGATAGGGGAGAGCCTCCCCCCGTTGCAGCTTTTCTTATTTTCGGCTTCATCGGGCTCGTCGGGGCTCTCCTTGCGAGCGGAAGAAACGGGCGGATCAATTACTATAATCGGGATTTGATGGTTCCCGTTGCCGGCTTTGTCACTCGACGGCGCGGAATCATCCATCTTCCTCCGGGATCCAATTCGGGCCGATTGATTTCAACGCCGGGGTTTAATTCATTTGTCAGTCCGCATTTTATCTAATTCATCACGAAATCATCTTAAATTAAAGGATGACAACTTTCTTTAGTATTACTTTTTTGTTGTATATTTAATTTAACTTAATTTGTAGGATTGTGTTTTACTTACACAATATAATTTTTAATATAAAATTAAACATACTATTTTTATTACAATTGTAATTTAAATAACTGCAATAGTGTAAATCATCTCCGTTTTATTTTATTACATTTTTAATTTAATATCTAGATTTTGTTCTAGGCACAATTTTTAAAAGTAACATGCGCTTGTGAAAATAATTGGGAAAGTACCATATGATCGAGATATATATATATAAATGACCCTTTCTACCCATATGAGTGTAGGGTTCACTACTAATTAAACAAACATTATATTTTGTATGTGATATTATAAAACGCACTGTATTTATTTGTGTGAAGTTTATTTAATTGAACACACCAAACACTTTTCGTATATGATTAAATTCATTTCTCACTAATCTCGTATTGAAATGTATTTATTAAATCTTGTATACCTCAGGTGTCTTGATTTTCCACTAAATATTTAATTTAAAATATTTTTAAAAAAGCCGATTTCTGAAGGAAATTAATATCCCGCACACTTACGTAACGAATGTCGAAATTCGTAATTCATATTTTAAATGATGAACAATTAACCGAACAACAATAAAAAAAATAAGCTGCAAGTAAATTGCGCGCGCGCACTCGACTAAAAACCGTCCGCACAATTGTAGGAGTGACGAAGACTAAATTCCCTCATTACGGCCAGTGCTAATTAAAATCCTCTTGTTGACCTCAAACATTGAGTAATTGCACCGGCAGTAATCAAACCGAGATGCGTCCGTTTATCTCTCTAATTGCTGTTGTTTTTTTCGGAAGAAAAGCGCGCGTTTTTTTCGTTTGTTTTCTGATTCATTGTTATTATTTTTTCGCGTTACTGAGGAGGATTTGCGCTCTTCTCGGCGCGTCAAAAGTCGACCCACGTACGCCCCGCGTCGCGTCACTGGATTACAGAGAAAAATCCTAATTTGCATAAACTGGGCGATAATGCCCGAGGTCTGTCTATAAAGCTGATAAAGCTTTTGTAAATAATGTGTTTTTGAAACAACGAAAAAAACCTTCGGTAATAGCTGGAATATTAAAATTTCTAGGATGATTGCTTTATCTAAATATGTTTGATAATAACCCAATGAAGAGATAAATCATTTAAAATAATAGTTAAAAAATTACATATGTTTTTAAAATTGTAATAAAATTTTTCAATAATATAAAATATTTATTATTAATTACCTGAGAGTTTTGGAACATCGGATAAAGACTGGTGAGGAAAATTTCCCTTATGAAAAAGAGGGCATTTTGAGTGAATAAAGTTAAATAAGTGTTTTCATTATTCTTATTAATAAATATACTATGTAATCATACTCAAAATTAATTACAACCTGAAACTAATTTAAAAAAAAAATCCTTTGTAATGTAAAACAAAAAGTTCCATGGATTATACAAACAGCAATTCTTATCTTATTTTGATATTCCTGAAAATGATTATTAAAATAAATTAAACACTACAAGATAACAGACGTTACGGAATTTATTTACATCAGTACAAAAGTATGAATAAAAAATAGTACAGCTCTTATTCATCACAAACAACAATTAAGGTAAAACGCATTCAGTGCAAGGAATAACAGCACCACTCAATGAGTTTCATCCATGAATGAAATATATATATATATATATATATATATATATACATATATATGTAATATATATATATATATATATATACATATATATGTAATATATATATATATATATTAAAAAAAAAACATTTCTCAACATTACTTTCATAGTAAATAAAAAAAAAATCATCAGCATGTAAAACCAAATGCGTCAGTAGTTTTCTTTTTATCCACTCATATTTACACGCATACTTTCAAATCGAAATCGAGCACATTATTTATTACTAATAACATTCACAGTTGCCATTTTTTTAAAATACAATATCGTAAATCTCTTTGTAATTACTGACGAAATGCACCTCTAAGCCTTCTGTGATGAATTTAGGAAGATCGTTGAAATCCTTTTTGTTCTCCTCGGGTAGTACTATGCATTTGACTCCGGAGCGTTTGGCAGCGATTGTTTTTTCTTTGATGCCGCCCACGGGGAGGACTTTTCCCATTAGGGAGATTTCCCCTGTCATGGCGACGTCCTTGCGGACTGGCTTGTTTGTGGCTAGGGAGACTAAGGCGGTGACGATTGTGCAGCCAGCACTGGGGCCGTCTTTCGGTGTGGCTCCTTCGGGAACGTGAAGATGTAAGTGGCTGTAAATTACAGAAAATATCTTGAGTAACTTCAACACTTGATGAAACGTATTGAAGTACTTTGGTATAAGTATAAATAAAGAACACTCGGTTTATTTCAGAGAAAATATGTAAAAACGGCGGAAAGTGGACGGAAGATGTTGCCGTCACAATAGTTTGTAGGGAAATGAATTCTACTGTGTGAACTCCCCACTCCAACATTCCGACCTGTATACTTAGTAGGCTCTGGCAAAATCGATTATTTTTGATAATCCAATATTGATTTAAGTGTTCGAATCCTATGTTTAATTCAAAACATAAAAATTAGTCATTATAATTACTATTACTATACCATATTCAGATATTTTCCAGTTAAACTTTCATTAGCTTTTGTATTTTTCATATAAATCAATTATCTAAATAATGAATTTTGCCCATCACTAAAATGCATAGTATACTAATCGTGATTAATTAATCGTTGTTAAATAATTTTCTTACGCTGTTCTTTAACAATAAATTTAGTTACCGTCCAGTTAGTAGCAATTAGCAGAATATACATATTTTTATTACAAAAGCACCACTTATAAACCGATAATTTCATGTCCTTAATTTATACCAACCATAAAATAAACAAAAATAATCTTTTAAAATTAACCTTGTTGTTAAAAATTTATTATTCTGGTCAACTTCTTTGAGGAAATTTCTCGAGACAGTCAAAGCGATTCGTGCAGATTCCTTCATGACGTCTCCTAAATGTCCTGTCAATTCTAAACTACCCTCAGTGTCTTTCTCGATAGTGGGCCTCCTTGTCGTCGTTTCAATAAACAGTGTGGATCCGCCCAATGCCGTCCACGCTAATCCCATGACAACTCCTGGTGGCGTCACAGTGTACATTCTATCATGCGTGAAAACGGGTTTGCCAACAAATTCTTGCAAATTATCTTTTTTGACTTCAACAAATGTAGTTTCTTCTTTCACAACTTTATAAGCCACTTTCCTTACAACCTGAAAATTAAAATTTATAGATAATTACATTTCATGATTTCATTAATGAATTATTTGTAAATAAAATCAATTGGTTGATTCAGTTGTTCAGTTTTAAATAAATAAAAATGAAACAATTATCAGTTGATTTGTTCTTATTTGTAAAACAAAGCAGGCACTATTTAGTTAATAAGAAAAATAAATGGATAAAAAATTGTTTAATGAATGAATTTTATTTCATTTAAACACATTTTTATCGATTTATTTTGATATTAACTAAGTAGGGCTTTCAGTATGGACTGATTCACAATCGCCCGGGAAAATATCGAGAACGAAAATGTATATTTTATTTAGTCTTATATAACATTACGTATATATATATATATATATGTGCCTTTCTACTTCTCAGTGTGACATGATTGTTTGAAATGTATATAAACATATTATATACAGAAAGTCCAAACGGTCTTTTCTCAGGCGATTGTAAATCGATACAAGTAAATCCTATGATTCATCGTTCTCATTTCCAATTAGTTCACGTTCTCAGGCGATTGTGGAAATCCATTAATTTTCAAAAAAAAAAAAAGAAAAAAATTAAATTGACTAACTTTTTCTATATGCTTCTGTAGATTCCTCACACCCGATTCCCGACAATAACTCCTAATCAAAATTTGCAATGATTCATCATCGATTTTTATATTCTCCTCTTTCAGGCCGCTGTCTTTCATCGCCTGTGGAATTAAGTACTGCTTGGAAATGGCCAGCTTTTCCTCAGCGACATATCCAGACATGTCGATCATTTCCATTCGGTCACGTAGAGGCTCTGGAATTGTTTCAATCACATTTGCCGTGCAGATGAAGAGGATCTTTGATAAATCCACTGGCACATCCAGATAGTGATCCAAAAAATTGGCATTCTGCTCGGGATCCAGGAGTTCAAGAAGCGCAGAGCTCGGATCACCAGTAAATCCTCTAGAATAATAATTATATTTAATGCATTTAGCTTTATTAAAATTCAATTTCAGTTTTAACTTACTTTCCAATTTTGTCAACTTCATCAATCAACACCAATGGATTCTCAGTCCTAGTTTTCTTCAAACATTGGATCACTTTTCCAGGCATGGCTCCCACGTATGTCCTCCTGTGTCCCTTAATTTCTGCTACATCAGTCATACCACCCACGGAAAATCTGAAGTATTCCCTGTTCAACGCTCTTGCTATGGAGCGGGCTAAAAGTATATAAAGAAGAACAGGAATAAACACGATATTATCCAAAATGTGAGGACCAATGCCAACTTTTAAGGAATTTTACCCATTAAAGTATTTGATATATATATATATACCAAGTGTATATATTCCTATAGATGGTGTTAGCATCAATTTAGGGACCGTACGACTGCTTCTGCAGTGCCATTATCTCTGTGTAACAGCAGACAATGTTTTTGTACACAGAACAACGAAATTTTCATACATTAATATACTTTTCTATAACTTTAATAATGAAAATCTCAACATTATTAAGGTTATAGAAAAATATATCAGCGTAAAATTTTGTTGTTCTGTGTTGAAAAACACTGTCAACTGTTAGACAAAGATGATGACGCTGCAGAAGCTTATGAATTATGAACATTGGTTTTCTGTTATAATTTGAAGAAAACATAAAATATTATAATATATGTTGTTAAGGCCAATTTCGTCAAAAAATTCAGGCAATGTTTTTAATAAAATATCTTTAAATTCAATATTTAAAGATATTTTATTACTTACCTATACTCGTTTTACCCACACCAGGTGGGCCATGGAAACACAATATTTTTCCCTGGGTGCTGCCTTTCAGCTGACTAACGGCGATGAACTCGAGTATACGCCTCTTTATATCTTCCATTCCGTAGTGATCTTCGTCCAATATTTCCGACGCCCTCTGCAGGTTCAAGTTCTCTTCACTCTGAAGGCCCCACGGCAAGGACGTCAACCAATCCAAATAATTCCGTGTCACACTGAATAAACATTATTATTAATTCCATTACAATTACAAAAAAATGATATTTTTCGCTTTTTTATTAAATATGAAAAATAAACAAACACAAAAACTCACTTGAATTCAGAACTGTGACTCTCCAGGAAATTTAATTTCCCAAGCTCCTCGTCTATGACTGCTGAAACGGCTTGGGGCAGGATTTTGTCCTTGATGCGTTCCCTGAATTTTTCACCGATGGCGTCCTTGTCTTCCTTCTCCAGACCCAATTCTTTTTTAATGACCTTAAAAAAAATAATGAGAAATTAGGCAAAAGATGGCGCTTGCGTCGCATTCCATTTATTATGATTAAATAACAAAATGAGAAATGTGTCAGTTGAGTTGGGTTGATACAGGAGTTTTCTGTATCCACTGATTGACTAATTGTATTGATTACTTTTGTATCCAGATTAAGAAAATATGGAAACTAGCAATTATTTTGAAAAAATGTTGTCTAAATCTAAACAAAAACGGGAAAAATAAATTATAGCTTTCCCGTTTCTGTTCAGTTCTCGTTCCCGGGCCATTGTGAATCAGTCCATTGTTGTTGTTACATTCTTGTGAAACTAACAAAAATAGTAAATTTCAATAAAATAAATATTTTAAAATTTATTTTATTGGGATTTACTAATTTACCATTTGCAATTTTCACATTATTTTTAATTTATTTGGAGACAAGTAAATAAAGAAGTTTTCTTTTTTTAATAATTCAAAAGTGCATACCTTAAGTTGTTCCATCAAAATGTACTTCCTGTGGTGTTGCTTGACTTTCTCCTCAACTTCCCGCCCGATTTTTTGCTGCAATTTTGACAACTCATATTCCTTCTTCAATAAGGAAAGTGATAACATTAGCCTTTTGGGAATCTGAAATTATTAAAAATGTTCAATATTGGTTTAGTTAAAGAATAGTGTTTAAACTGAACTTTTAATTTATGAGCAAATTATAAATCCAATAAGAATCCTATTAGTTAATGCAAGACACTTGAATTTATTAATTTAGTGTTTGATTTTACCACTAAATTTGAGGGAAGAGATTTTTTTTTATAAAATAATGGCATTCTTATTAAATAGAAAATATTGTATGAAATAATATTCTAATATTTTATATTTCCAATGGATGAATATAAAAGATTTATACCATATGATCAAGAACTTTTCTCCTGTAGAGTGCTATGATTTTGTTTTTTATTTTAAATTTTATTGAGACCAACTAATAAAAATAAATAAAAAATTATATGTATTATTATTTATCAAATCAGTAAACACTTTTACTACTGAACATAAAATTTTTCTTGTCGAAAGCTTCAAGAATAACCAAAATTAAATATTATTCATATACTTACATCAGTTTCTTCTAAAACCTCTTGCAATTCCTTAGCTTCAGCAGCGGTTAAAGCAGCCCCCAAATCGCTCAAATAAACTGGATTATCAACAACCCTCTGCCCCTGGTGCATCATCTGCTGCAGACTGTCTCTATACAACGGGTTAAGACTAATTATATCCCTGATCGTTTTGATGACCTCCTGCGTCAAAGCCTTAACCTCCTCCGTCTGCCTGAACTTATTGTGAACGACATTTTCAACCTCGACCATCAGCAACGGCTCTGTCCCCTCCTTTTTAACCCCCTCCCCAGCCGCCGCCTTCTGCTCGCTGGGTTTCACTTCAGCAGCCGCCTTTTTATTTCTGTTATTCCTCCCCCTGTCCCTCCTCTTATTATTCCTCTTATCATCGTCATCTACAACCACGTTCATAGTAGTTTTAAAAAGCGGAAACGTGAGTTTCATTTCTACAGAAATAAAAAATCGTAACCAGCGCAAATAGAAAAATAAAACGAGTTTTATTTCATTTACGAGGGAGAAAATAATACAAACCTTTGGGCGCTTCTTCGTCTAAATTATCGAGGATCTGTCCGGTTATTTTGATCCTCCTGTGGGCCATTACGACCAGGCGAAGTTTGTCACCTAAATCCTGCATTTCGTGGATTTGCGCAAAGACGCCGACGTTGTAAACGTCGTCCAGATTCTTTACGACTTCGGCTTCGTTGGAATCGTCTTTTTTTAGGAAAATCCCGCAGTAGGGTTGATTCAGTTTCACTTTTCTTCTTATTAATTCGATGATTGCAGGATTTGACAACTGAGAATAAAAAATAATAATAATTATGAAGATATTATCACCTCACACTGAAAAGCAAAGAGGCAAATATAATGATATTATATAAGACTAAATGAAATAAATGAACATATTCAAAACATATATATATATATATATATAAAAAAAAACAGCAAATTTGAAGGAGTTTGATATTCCTTCAAAATTTGCTGAAATTTGAGAAATGAATCTTGAAACATGCCAATTAATTATCAATGAGTTTAATATACTTTTGCTCACTTTTATTTAGGTTTTCAACTAAAAACAGCCATTATATTAAACACAAACAGAAAGTAGCTGTTTTTTTAAATAAATAATTGTTCGGCTCAATAAATTATGATGGCTAAAACTAGATCGAAGAGAAATAAAACCTGAAATAATAAATTCATAATTTAAGAGTTTCCTTTATACTCTTACTTATTACTTATTCTCGTGACCCCGAAACTGTTGTGAATTTAAAGTTATTCGAGACTTTAAATTGACGGCTAGTTTCGGGCTCACAAGAATAACCTGAAATTGGTCGGAAATTAAAGTTATTCAATTTAATTCTTACTTTAATTTTTTTTTTCATTTTATCTTTTTGATAGATAAATGTTAAAATATTAAATATTATAAAAATTGTAAATCGAAATTGTTAAAACAAATAAATTTGTATATACCTCGATTAATTTTATAAACCTGGGAAAAACAATATTCCTATTAATCGCTATAACTGGTACATGAGGCCAAACTTCAGGAACAGCAACAGTCGCCGGTAATTGATTATTATAGTTGTCATCGGGGGGTGGTTGTTGAGGAACATCATCATTATCGTCTGGGATCTTCGAGCTGAAAAATCTCGACCCGATCACACTGGCCCGGTCCAGGTTCCTCCTCCACGCGAACCCATCGCCCCTGCCGAGGCCTTCGTAATTTTTCGCCGAGCTTCTAACACTGTTCTTGAGGACATTTCTGGAATGTGAGATTATGTGAGGCGCGGAGCTCGCCAAACGCCCGATTCTTTGGTGCTGGATGTTGTGCAGGCGGCTCGCAAGGACGATTTTGGTCACGGCTCGTGAAAAATGCATTTTTTCGCGTATGACATTAAATTAATTTTAAAATCGGTCGGACGTCAAAAATGTGATCAACACGAAATTTATAACTGATATGTAACTAGATGCCAAACTATTTCAAGTAAATATTGAAAATTATAGAGTATTATTTTCACGTAGAGTGAATTTCGAAAGCGCCATCGAGCGAGAATGTCGGAAAGTTTTAAGTAATACACTGTTTTGGAACAGTTCTTACAGCACCATTTTGGAACAGTTCCGCAACAAAGTAATGTACTGTTTTGGAACAGTTCCACAATGAAATAATGTACTGTTTTGGAACTGTTCCGCAACGGAATGCATCGTTTTGGAATAGCTCCACAACGAAATAATGCATAGTTTTGGAACAGCTCTGTAACAAAATAATGCACCGTTTTGGAACAGTTCCGAGAAAAAATGCACAATTTTGGAATTATCAAAAATAGAACGGCAGTTTTTGAACATGATAAAAGAAAAAAAAAAACAGTACTTGAATAATATTTCAGAACTGTTGACTAATAAATGTAGTTTAAAAAAAAATGGATAATTATATTTCGAATTGTTTAGAATCAAAATAATAACAAGCTTGTACCGTTTAAAACTCTGCAAAAGTAAAAGATATTCGGGTGTCTTTTAATTACTGAAAAAACAACGCTGGTTCCGGTACAATTTTAATCACCGATTATCAAATGCCATTATTTATTGAACAAACCGAGCGATTCAATATACTTTTCTCATTCAATTCAACCATAGCTTAACATTCCTCAAAGGCTTAATCAAAAACAATAAACACCGCGTAAAACGGGATTAATCACTACGACAAATCAACTGATTTTTTTTAAATATATTTGTTTAATATTTTACACTTCTTTTTTTTACGGTATTTAATTTATAACAGAGTAATTTCCGGAAGAAAAAAAAAACTGCTTCACATGTGTCGTGTGTGTGTTTGTGTGCAACATCCTGCTTAAGAATATAAGATATATAAGTTTTTGGGTGTGGTTGTACAAATAAAGGCAGCACGAGGGCGAATCAATAATTTAAACAATAAAGAAAAGAAAAACGAATTGTTTTGTTTTTCCCTTTTTTTTACGGTGATGCGATTCTAAATCTTTGATTAACGTCACAAAAAATAATAATAAGAGAGAAAAAATAAAAAGTGAAAATAAAACGATATCACAAACGTCATATAATAATAATGAAGAGCACAAAACTTTTTTTATTACGCTAGATATTTACATATATAAGTTAGAGACAAACCGCACTAACTACAAGAGGATAATTATTATGTTTTTTTTTTTCTCACCATCATTGCCATCACGATAATCCTTACCACATTTAGCCAAATTAATTAACGAAGGATAAATTATATTTTAATTTAGTGCTTTTTTTAAAAAAATATATAATATAATATATACACACAAAAATATATATAATCAATTAAAGTTAAATAATAATCATAAGGACCACTCAAAGGGCGATTTGCTTAATTTTTTTTTGTTTTTTTTTTGTCACTTGCGTTTTGTTTTAATGTGGTAAATATTTTCGTAACTTTTATATAAATAGCCCACTCAATTTAAAAATAAACTCAGTAGCAGAGATGTAAGTGGTAATAAATCCCTGTGAATAGGGAGTTTTATTAACGGGTGTTCGAGAAGTCTTTATTTGGCG
This sequence comes from Philonthus spinipes, assembly GCA_963082785.1. Lineage (NCBI taxonomy): Eukaryota > Metazoa > Arthropoda > Insecta > Coleoptera > Staphylinidae > Philonthus > Philonthus spinipes. The sequence continues at coordinate 26,864,182 of OY720307.1, read as the reverse complement.
ATAAATACCTAAAAATACGACAAACAACTTCGACTTGATCAGGATTTCAAATCGAGTTAAAAACAACGTCTGCAACTTAATTGAGTTCAATAACAATTTCGACCTGATTGTGTTTTAAATTCAAGTCGAAAACAACTTCATCGACTTAATCGTTCTAGAAACCAAGTCAAAATCAACTTCGACTTAATCGAGTTTTCAAATCAAATCAAAAAGAATTTCGATTTGATCGAGTTTTCAAATCAAATCAAAAAGAATTTCGACTTGTTTGAGTTTTCGAAACAAATCTTTCTTTAATTGACTTGATTGAATTTTCATTCAAGTCAAAGTTGTGCAAGTTCCACTTAAAATTTAAGCACTTTATAAATTCTTAAGTTACGTGTGTTACTAATGTTAAGGACATGCATAGTCAAAATTCATTTTGAGCTTAAATATCAAGATGGAAATGCTGTATTGAAATCACTATTTATTAAAAACCATTGCAAATTAATAGAGTTTACTCAAACGTTCATAAAAATTATATTATTTCATGTTTAATTAATCTGCTGAGTTAATACAATACGTTCACTTATTAAGTATTTTAATAAGTCAATTTACAAATTATGCATAACGAAATAAAAGCCTCCTTTCGGGATAAATCACTTGTTTCAATTAAATTAATATAGTAAATGAAGTAATGAATTAAAATAAATAATTATTCTAATAGTAGTAATAATCATTCTAGCGTGTTTTTTTTTTATTCATATATTTAAGCATTCATGGCCGAGTGCTTTTAAAGACTTGTTAAACGCCCGTTGATTAGTGTTTAATTTTTTTTTTTTTAATAGATGTGCACATTTTTTTTTATTTCTCACACTTTTCATATTTTGTTCCAAAACGGGTCTTTTCCTCTAAAAAAAGGGACTGCCCTCACTCTAATAAAAAAGGAACTCAAGCAGAAATGCAACCCGGTCATTATAAAAAGTCACAAAATGCGTCGTTATATATATATACATACATATCACAAGTCCCTCGACAACACAAAAATGTACATAATTTATTTTTTTAAACCCGCACACTCGGTTCATCATGTGATTGAACTTACGAAATGAAATAAAACTCAAATGATTCAACGACCGAGTGTGCAGCGCACAAAAAAGCACTACCTACTACTAAGTATTAGGATTGCTTTCACAGCTTTGCGTTACGTCGGGCAGTTCGGAACTCTGCTGCCCGCCCTCATCGTGTCTGGGCGGTGGCTCCACCGCCTCCTCCTGAGATTCCTGCTCTTCGCTAATCTCATCATCCTCCCGTTCACTCTCCGGCATAAGCTCCTGAGCCCTTTCCAGTGTCTTCCTAGCGCTGTTCGACCTTTCCAAAAAGTACCCATTGGAGTTCTCGTTGCTCTGTGCCGGTGGTGACCAGGTACTGTATGAGTACTGCGAATTCGTCGGGTACCTCCTGTCCAGCTCGTCTTGCAGCCACTGCACTGCGGAAACCCACTGCCTGCGGATATCCGCGTGCCCATGGAGCATTGCCGCCGCCGCCCGGCATTTGCTAAACAGAGCTACCATGCATTTGACGCACTGGTAAGCGCGCTTCTGGTAATGGTTCTTCGAGCGGGCTATCGTCTCCAGGAGTCCTTCCCTTTCTTCAGGAACTCCCTTGATTGCGTTGTGTATGCGATGCGTCTGCCACGAATCCTCCAACAGCAACACTGACAGCAGGAGTTCTATGTGGTGTCTCAATTCCTGGCAATAGGCGAATGCTATCTGCCAGAGTAATTCAGAGAGGACCGTTTTTGAAAAGTGAGGGTTTTCCCAGGAACAGTATTGAAGGAGTTTTATTGATTCTTCCGTTAAGTTTGAATCTTCAATAACTTTCTTTATATAACTAAACAGAAAAACATCAATTATAGTATGCAGTACAAAAGTTATTACATGTTTAAAAATTATTACAAATTCCCATTAAAAAAATGGTTTTATTTTATTTATTGATTTGTAGTTACCCACTTTTTATTGCCCCTCCCTTACTCTGATACACATCTTAATAGGGATTTTAAAGTCTAAATTAGGCAGAAACATTAAAAGTAGAAATTATCAAAGTAAGATACAGTGACACACTAAAGTCCATATGAGGACACGAGATGACTGCAATTGAAATTAGGCAATAAAAAAAATTAGTTTAATGTCAAAGTAAGACGGCAATATGAGACAAACTTAGTATATGTTTATAAGTGTAAAGTAAAACAGTAGTACTTTGGGTGATTCAATTTCCCTCCACCACTTCTTTGTCAATAAGTACGCTTAAACTAAAGTCTAATTTTTGTAAATAAAATTACCTTGTACGGGAAAAAAGTATGTCCATTGCTTGTGGGGAAAGCGGCATAATGTACTCAGGACAAGCGGGATCGCCGTAGGGATTCGGTAAAATGGGATCGTTGGTGCTCGACTGGCACTTAGAGCTGATATCGCAGCAGCGCACCAAACACGAAACCACCTGATTCAGTCTGCCCAATTCGGTGTACTGATACTTAATCGCAGGCCCCGGCCCTTCATCCAAAGCCACCAGCATAAACGTTGCCGGCACATTCAACTTTAACAATTGCGCCTTCTCTTGAATTCCTAAAAGATTTTCATTTTTTGTGAGACAAATACTAGCGAACAGTTTAACAGGTGTTAAAATAAATATGTTATTGGGTGCATTCATCAACTGTTGTCAGTTGGGAGTTTGTTGCAGACTGTTAGACAATTATTTGATGAACGGATTTAACCATCATCATGATTGGGAAGTGATCGCTATTTTTGTAACCATACTATTTTGTCCAATATTAAATAAAAAAACAGTTTTTAAGTTTAATTAATCATCTGCCTATTGATGCCACTGTGTTGGTGAAACAATTGTAATAGTGTCTCTAAAATAAATTTTGTGAAATTTAAAAAGTTGTTTTATTTACAAATAGTGTATTATGGAGTATCAAGTATTCATTTGTGTTAGATCAAGAGATCTGAACGTACATTTTAAATAATAATCAGTATAAAATCAAAAAATATTGAACAACTTATAGATTTCTAAAAAGTAAGTAAGAAATCATCATGACAATTCTGATGAACGCACCATTATTTCGGAACAATAAAATTTAATTTGAATGAAAAATAATTGTACTATAACTCACCTTGACTAGCATACATGTGAAATACGTTACAGTAATGAGGTAAATGCCGGCCGTGTTCGCTGACCTCACGCTGCAGCAGCCCTAGCAGGGCGCACAGTATGTGATCGCTGAGGGTGGCGGCGGGATCTGGACTGCTGATGCCCGGCGGACAAGGACACGGGCCGTCGTTCATGGAGAAGTGGGCCAGCACGACGACCATCTTCATGAACCCCGACCTGACCTCGTTCGTCGGGCAGCTCAGCAGGTACTCGCAGAAACGGTGCTGGTGGTTGAAGAGCATCTCGTGGGCGAACCACGACCGTATCGAGGGCGCTGCCCGCAGGTGCAAACACAAAACGTCGCACCTAAAAAAAAATCTTGATATTATTTGCCCCACAAGATTAGACGATGTAAAGAGAGTACATAAAATATTTAGCATCACCTGTGTCTTGATTCGATGATTGTCGAGGCTTTTTTGTGTTGAAATTCCAAAGTAAACTTGTTTCTTGCCTTATAACCTACTATGAATATTAAGCAACGCTTAATGTACCACATGATCTAAAACTCTTCTCCTCTAAGGCACTTTGCACTTTTTTCTTTATCTTAAATTAAATTATTATCAATGAATAAAAGCAAATCAACAATCAAATGTGTCATTATTTTTCGAAATATTTATTAAAACAGTCTTCGTGGGCGTAACCAAAAAAAAATTCAAAGCACTCCAGAGGAGAAAAGTTTTCTCATAATTTGAACAATATGAAATTGATTTTTAATTACTAACCATTCCATCGCCGGTCCCCGTAGGTTTTTCTTTGTGTGCCAGCCAGTGTGGAATAGGAACTTGCTGGCTAGCTGGGTGCTCAGCATGCACAGGTTTTCCATTTCGGTCGAGAGGGGCTGAGCGCGGGGGGCAGACGGCGCGTTCCCGTGCACCAGCTTCCTTACAAAAGTGAAGTACTCGGCGCTGAACTGGCTCCTGTGGTGGAGGAATTTGATGTTCTGCCTCCTTATGCTGTTTTCAATGGCCAACGGCATCTTCAGGAAGGACGTCTCCTTTTTATCACCTTAATAAAATATATTTATTTTTCTCTTTAATATTAACCTACTAGATGGAGCTAATTGCTAAAGTAATTCTGCAAAGTGCTGCTACTAGAATCCACCAACTAATATTCAAGAATTCTTCTTCTTGAATTCTTAAACCCTTTTAGAGCAATAGGTTTTAATTTGAGTTATGTGGAGTTGTTTTAATACAATAAACAGCTTCAGCTGGATACAAGATGTCAATCGTAAGTTGTTTTTTTTTTTTTTTACTTACTATTGACATCTAGTAGCAGAATATATAAACTATCAAGTCAGCATTTTAAATTCATTACACCACAAATGATTAAAGAGTTTTTATATATATCATTAACTCTTCTTTATCTAAATTTATTTATTTATTTATTTAGTTTTATATAACATTGTTATATGTTCCTCTCTACTTCATGAGGTGTATCTAAATTTAATATAATTTAAATATTAAATACATAAATTACATGCTGTGTAATGGCGCATGATCCGTAATATTAATTTTTTCTTTCAATATAACTTTTAACTTAAATTAAGACTTACTTAAAGATATGGAGGCCATTTTTTCAGCAACACTACCCTCTTCTACGTCCAGCCGAGTATAAAACAGCATATAGGCATTCCACCACCTTTTCTGTCTTCGGTAAGTAGTGCGCTTCAGCATAGGATCGAATACCTCACCCATGTAGTCGCCCCCGAAACATTGCACCTTCATCTCTTCCTCGTCCCCCATTCTACACTCTGAAACGTCGCCGTCGTCGAATTTGTACCATCTGGACTCGCCCGTTGCCTCGTCTCTACTCCTTATATACGAATAATAATGCCCACCTAAAAAAATGGATACCCATATTTTTTTATCCATCTTCTGTCTAAAATATTATTTTTATCCTACTAGATGTACAACGCCATCTAGTAAAAAATCGCAAAAAAACTAGAGAACAAACAACAATAAAAATTATATATCTTCCGTCTGAAATATTTTTTTTATTTTGTTGGATGGTGTTGCAATCACAAAAACTAGAGAATAATATTTTCTGTTTAATTTTACCTGAGGCTTGTCCTGAGTGGACAACGATGCCAGTGAGTCTGTACTTGGTGCAAACATCATTGGCGCTGCTCGGATCGATGTCGCAGTCTATGATCTCTCCTTCAAGGCGCGCCAACCCAGAGACGGTGTACGGCTCCATATCTAAATCCCTGGGGAACTCAAAGTAGTCGTTGAACTTGATGGCGCACACCCGTTCAAAGTCGTACTCGAACCGCTTCAGCTGGATACCCAGCACTGGTGGCAGCTTCTTTACGCACAACCTCTTCACCGTTTCCACTTTCTTGGCACATTTTTCACAGTGGTATGCATCGGCACCTTCTAATAGCTCACCTATAAATAAAATTTAAATCTAATATTTTTTTTTGTTTCTGTTAATATGTTTCATTCCACAAATGAGTTTTATCTAATGCCCTTCATAATCCTGAATTATATTATAAATAATCCTTGAATCCACGAAATTATATTCAAGAATTCTTCTTCTTCTTGAATCCTTAAACCCTTTCAGATCACTAAGTTTTAATTTGAGTTATGTGAAGTTGTTTTAATACAATAAGCAGATTCATTCCTTACTTCACTTTTTATTTTCATACACAATATGTACATTTCAATAAGTACTTGGTCTTGAAATGTACATATAGTGTATAAAAATAAGAAGTGTGATATTGGATGTATTCAAGAATTCAAGATTTATTCATCATAGATTGATTTAAAAATTAATCTGTGAGTATGGCCGTCAAAGTATTTTCCTACCACAATTTAGTTTACCTTTTACATATTGTTCAAGTGAATCCGGTAAGCTGCTATGATTCCTGATGTCCACACTGATGACACTGAAGGGCTCCTCCTTGGAATACCTGTGTGGGCATCCCTTGCAGATTTTCTGGTCAGAGTATGATCCTCCCAGGATCTTACTCATGATCTGTTCGTGTCCGAGTGTCTTTAATGCCTCATCTAAGCTCTCCACCAGCGCCATGAAAAACTCCACTGCATCTTGCTGCTCCCTTAGATTGACTGGTTCTCCTGCAAATCACAAGTCACTCAACTATACAGACCCATTAGTGAGAGTTCCAATAAATATTAAAGACCACTAAAATTTAATTTGACATTATTGTATACTGTTGATAATTAATTTATTATTATCAAAATTAGAATAAAAATATTGTTGTTAGATGAATGGTGGCTGAACATTTCATTAAATGTGAATTTCATTAACTAGTTAACTAGTTTGTTTTTCTCATTATCAAAAACAAACTAGTTAATGAGTTAGTTTGTGTTTCACACATTGTGTCTTGAAACGAACATTTAAAATTGAAATAAAAAGTGAAGTAAAGAATAACAATAAGTATTTTTATTTGTGATCTATCACTTCATGTAAACTCGAAAGTATACATTTAAAATTAGAATGATTATTTCAGAGATTGTTTACCTTGTAATTTAAAATGCCTCCACAATCCTCTAGGCACATAATATTGAAGACGGGAACAGGCTAAATGACCAAAAATGGCTTGCACTTGTTTCAGTATGCCTACATTGTAGTCCTTCCTGTTGTCTTCGCGGTCATCACAGTCGGAATTGTCGGGTTCGTTTCGCTCTTCCCCACTAAAGTCTTCTTTTGGATCAGTGGCAGCACCTTCGCAAGCAAGAATCCCTTCTCGTATGCTCCCCACCATATAAAGCTGTTGCAGCACGGAGTTCATGTAACAGGTAGCTCCGGCGTTTTTAAGACCTACAAATCCCTGCAGCGGACGGGGCCCAATTGTTGGTAGGTAATCCCAGTCAGTTATAGCGGATTCTGGATCTAAATAAAAATAGTAAATATAGGATTATTAATATTGGGTAAAGTGTAGTTAACTAACCTGAATAAAACATATCACAAAGCATATAAACCAGCTTTTTAGTGTTTGGAACACTGTTAATACAGAGGCTAATTAGCAGATCAAAGGCAGCTGCTTGAGTCTGAGGTGTGTCGCAAATGGGAGTTGCAGGATCCTCTCCCATTTGTCCCGTCCTTTGCAGTTGCAACATCAGCTTGCTAGCGGGGAACAAATAATCCTCTATCAATTCTTTTATCAAGCTGCCCCGATTCGTGCTTCCAAGATCACACTTCTGCTCCGATGTCATGAAGCACAACAACTCCCGTGCCAGACATAAATGTCCTTCCAGCAGGACTTCGTTTTGACCCCTGGCTTTCCTCAACCACGCCACTTCAGAAGCGAGTAAACACTCGGCTTGCGGCAGAGGGCATCCGGTGAAGCAGGCGAAGTTCACTAGCCTGCAGAGCAGTTGGAAATATTCGTGCGATGTTTTCGCGTTTTCTAAAACAAGCGTGTCCAACAAAGAAAAAAGCAGTGGGGTGACTAGCTGCAGGGCTAAACGACTCGCTGCCCCATAAGTGCAGATGATGATAAACTGCTCGGCCGCTGCAAAACGTACAGATCTACTCGGGTTCAACAACAATAAATCTGTGAGGAACAGAGTAAAGCACTTATCCTTGCACAATTCCTCCAAGCTGCTCGGATTCAAAACGAGGCTGATGCTGAGCAGCTCAAAGGCTTCTTTACAGAGCAACACGTCATCGGGGTGCAGCTCGAGGGGGGCGTTTCGTTTGGTCGGGTCGCATAACGAATGCAGGGTTTCCGGGGCGGTGTTTAACGATTGCAGGTTTGCACTACTTGCGGCCCAAATTAGTCGAATTAGAGCTTGCACAGTAGCAGCGTCGGGGAGTTCCCAGTTCAGTGCTTGGCTGAAGAGTGCCTGAGGTGCACGGCCTGAGCTGTTGGATGTTTCCGATAACATCAGGTCTGCCAGTCCTTGAGATAACTTTAAAGACACTTGCCGTACAACCTAACGCATAAAAAAAATATTTTCAAATTAATATACTAAGTTTTCAAAATGATTCATAAATAAATTTTAGACAACAAAGAATTTCCTATATATAATCTTGACATTGTTAAAGTTTATGCGTTAATTACGAAATATTTACATATCCAATTGTAATGGGAATTTATGTACCTAGGTTTCAAATTGTCTAAAATACGATGATGTTAACAGAACATTGAAATATTTAGTTTTATTTTTGCCTTTACCCACTACCGGAAGAACGGCGGGAAATAAATTTAGAGCAGGCTTCAATTTCGTCAAAGCCAAATACTTATTAAGACCCTTAATGTCAAAGGAAATATTTTTTTCCCGAGAATTTAAAGAATTTTTTTTTAGTTTACTAAATTTTAAATCAAAGAGAATTTTTAATTAACAAATTTTTTGTTTCTGTTCGATATTAATTGAAATAATTAGTAACTGACCTGATCCGAATGTCCTGGGATTGACCTCAGAGCTTGCCTCAAGTACATGCCCGGTGTATTTTCGTTGCCGGTGATTGTTTCTGGAGGAGTATGTTCCTCGCTAAGCCTGACCAGAACATGTGCCACACTGGTCAAGATCAGCTTGCAAATTTTAAGTACCACCAGATAGGCTGACCTCTTGGTCACAGTGTCCGCTGACGACATGAAGTTGTTCTTGGTGAGCATCTCCAGAAAGACATGTGCCTCGCCCGACACCATGAAGTTGTACTGCACCTCGTAGGACTTGTCGGACACTGTGTCCAACGCGGGCATAAGCAGCACGTATAGCACCTCAAGATTATACAACACCTAAACAAAACGAAATGAGGTGTAATTGACTTGTGCTTAAATTTGTTTTTCCAATATACCGGGAGAATACTTTTACTCTGAATGTAGGAAAGTTACGTGGAAAAACGGTATTTTGTAGATCACTGTTTCCTACTTCAATTTAGAAAATTTATAAGGTCGTCGAAAGGAAATCTTATTTTTCATCTAATAGGGACCCAGTGGAAACTGACCCACGAAGAGTTACTAGACATGGCCACATCTGCAGAGTGGGTCTAGTCACTGGGAGGGACGTACCACCTAAGATTTGGCCTAAGTAGATGTATGAACTGCCCCCTCATCCCAAAATCCTTCATCTAATAAGTCTTATTAGATGAAAGATTTCAATGAAAATTCCTTATATTCAGTTTAAAAATATTCACCCGATATATACTCTAAATAAATGGACTGATCTACTTGAAGGTAACTTTTTTTTCATTTAAAAACAATTAATAAAATTGCGCTTTCTTTCACTATTCTCACCTCTGCAGGACTGGCGCTAAAGAATAGATTTTCAATAGTGATTTCAGGCTCATTGGATCCAGTGAAGAGGATTAACAATTTTTGGATGGTGGTTGTGTCGCAGGGCATAAGCTGCAACAGGGACCGGCCACCGTCGCGCAGCTGGGGATACTCCAGTGCGCTGCCCAACGCCGAGAGCTGACAGAAAAAATGCGCGTAGATTGGTGTTGTTGACATCAGCAGGCCCGGCAGGCAGTTTTCTGCCTCAACATTGGGTCCGTCATAAGGGTGTTGCGGGGATGACGTCGAACTGTCCGAGCTGCTGTCTTGTGATGAGGCCATGTTTGAATTGACTTGGGTCACCTTTGCTGATATTAACTGGTTTATAAAAAAAATAGCATTAAAATATAGGATAACTGATGAAATTAGCTGGAACTTTAAAATGTTGTTTTGTTTTTAGCAATAAATATTTTCGATTCAAAAATTGTTGCATTATACAATATGTTATTAGTAAATCCATTTATTGAACCCAAAAGAGTTAGAAAAGGCCATTGACAGAGGTCTTTCAGCCGTAAATATTATTATTAATATTAAAAATCTATTACAATTACTCACCACTTTATCCCTTAAAGGAATTTGTGATAAAAGTTTCCTATCATCAGCATTGTCGAGTGGATCCCCGTTAACATAAAGCTCTAGTTTACAATGCACTCCCGGCTTAATCCGTCTCAAAATGTTCCTCTTGAGTGAAGCCAACGTGTCATTACTATGCGTAAAAATTTCTAAATCGTCCACTTGCCTATTGGGACTAGAAAACCTGACGATGAGCGTCAGGTGCTTTCCTCTACACGCCCGGTGTAACGGCAGAATCTTCCTCTCCCCGACAAAAGCGTTATCACACTCACTCGCATACTCGTGCAGCACTCGCATCACTCTGCACATCTTAACCGCCTCCGCCCTCACCCGGTTCTGCACCTGCTCCCTGTCGAATTCCTTATCGATTTCCGATCCCTGCAACGCCATCACTGTATCGTAGTGTGCTCGCAACCTGTCGTAACACTCCGTAATATAAGTCTCGTGGAACTCAGTCTGCGAGGTCAACAGCCTGGGCCCCAAGTTCGTGCTCACTTCCCGCAATAACTCAATTGCCCTCCCGGCGATGTCGTCCGGACAGAGCGTCACCACCTTCCAGAGATAATCCAGACCGATCAGGTCGGGATCCTCCGTAAGCAAGCACCGGCGCTTGGCCTTCAGCTTTCCCTCTTTGGTGTTGACAGCCTTGAAGAACTTTTCGAAGCACTTGATGCCGCTCTCAGTTAAGAGTGTTGGTTCCAGTTGGAGGATGTTGTTCTCGAAAAAGTCCTTGTTTATTCCGGGGTCGAGGTCCGGTTCCTCGCCCATCAGCTTCGAAAACCACTTGAAGCAGGATTCCCGATCGGAGGCAAAAACGGCGTTTTCCGCCAGGCACTGCCAGATTTGTTTGGCTTGTTCTGCGCACAGCCACAGTTGACCGTCTTTCAGTAAAAACCTGAATATAAAATTAATTCATTTATTATGAAATTTGTAATCCAATGGATGAATGCTTAGGTGTATGGAATTTGCAAGAATTTTTAACTTCACAACAATTCCTGTTGTTTGGTTTTTCGAATTTTATCTCTAATACAATGCATGCGACAAAAAAAAAAATTAATATAAAAAAAAGTTTTTTTTTTGTACCGCTCACATATGGGTATCTGTTTATCTTTAACCATATAACCCAGTAACCATATAATCCCCTAAATTTTAAATTACAAATATACAAAGATTCGTAATTTTAAATTTAGGGGACAATCACACTATTCATACAACGACTAGCCTAATCTTGAATTGAACCAGGGATCCCTGGCTTACTAGCCTGACGCTTAACTTGCGCGCCACCGAGGCGGACAAAAAGGAAATTAAATTTCATATGAAAATGTTTCTTTAGATAATTGTCAAATTCCCATATTGAAAATCAATTGTTCTATAAAAAATTAAGTTTACCACACTACCACTCTCTATTAGTAATAAGTAAGTAGTTATCAGTGATGGAAAAGACCAATCGAAAATGCTGAGCCCCTTGATCTTTACTTCTATCTTCTAAGATCGATCTGATCACCTCACATAAGAATGTGAAGTAAAGATTATGAGTGTAGTAAGTGTGCTGATTGCAAAAAAATACTTTCTTAATAACCTTATTATATCAATTTCTAAACAATAAATTTCATGTTTATTTTATATTTGTATAAAAAGAAAATTTTATTTCATTGCATAAATGCAATTATAGTCATAAGTACATTCCGAAATTAACAAAAAATGCGTAGCTTTATTTGATTGACCATTTTTATCCTTTACGATTCGACCTTTTCGATCCGATGTTTTTAATCCCATATTTAAGGACCAATCTGATCACAAATTGTTTGATCTTAGAAAAGATTGATTTTGCCCATATCTTATTAATAATTATCTTGAAAACCATTGGGAATTCGATAGAGATTTTCATTGGAAGTTTGAACACCTTTCATTTTCACAATGAAAAAAAAAAAAATGAAAATTTCCATTGTTTAAATGGAACTTTTGGGTCACCTTCTTGTCTTTAGCTCACCTCTCAGGGTTGGGAACTTTTATTATGTTTACCTACTAAGTATTTCTAACAAAGTTTTAAAGTAAAAAAATTCCCGCATATTCCATTCACTATAGAATATATTAATTGACTGAACTGTTGGAGTGATTTCAAAAGGATAATGGTAGATATAAAAAAAAATAACTAGCCTTAAAAAGTTGAGGCGTTCTTGTACTTGTAACACATGGCAGTATCGTCCATCGGGAAGATAAGTCTCACTGGTTAATTCCGGGGCCTCCCTGACTAATATCCTCAACCGTTCCATATACGATGTTAAACTATTAGTGACCAGAATGACCAAGGAGTGTTGGTTTTGCAGCCTGTCGATGACCTCCTGCCGGTAGTACATGTGATGCCCTCTTTGTGGTAGCACTCCGTTTGCCGAGGGTTCATAAAGACAACATATTTCCCTGATTTGTTTTAAAGCGGGCAACGCCCACATTTCACCTGATTTCAACTCATCCACACACTTGTCCAGCCACACGGTCTTCTGTGCATCTCTCTCCTGAGAACACGAGTAGTCCAATATTTTCACATGCGCCGTCAAAGCCTGGTCCATAATTTCCGTCGGAACATCTTCGGCGTGCGCCAAATTCCAGAACAGCGTCAAGACTTTGTGCGCCATGACACCGTCTTTATCGTCCTCAGCCAGCCGCCTGATCAACTCCAGCAACCGTTCCCGCTGCCTCCGTGAAGCCGACGTCCACGAAGCCTGGAAACACTCGAACAGGTGGTCCAGCTGCTCGGGGCTGAAGTCCCAGGCGAGCTTCGCCAGAAGGTCGTGGACGTTTTTCACGATGGCTTCGTGCTTGCCGACCTGGGCCGCCCATACGGCGTCCAGATCGGATAAACTTAAGGCGTGCTCTTTTATCACAAAACGCAGGATTTTTTCTAGTTTCTCCACGTACTGCGGTTGGTGTAGCGAGTCGCGCAGCACTATTTCCAGGACTCTGTTTTCGTTTATCCATTTCTGTAATGTTCAAGCTGTATCATTAACATATTTAACTCTAAATGTAAGTTTTAAAAACCCTCATATTACATTTGTATTAAAATGTTTAGTCATAAAAGAGAAGAAAATAACAGAAATTTTATTTTCAAACACTTATGACTAATTATTATCGCTCTTATATGAGACCAGACAGAACATAGATATAAATTCCTCTGGAGGATTGAAAGAGCTTTTATATTAATATACATATAATATGGAAAATTACAAACACAAAATTTAAACTTGATTAAATTAAGTAACAAAACACTTATTGTTTCACTTGATGTTGCAAAATAATGAAAAAAAAAGTTAAAAGCTTAATTATTGGGAAACTTTTTAAATTTCAATAGAAAAAGGACTGTACTAACAACATCTTAGAAACATTTAACATCCTGTTGCTCGATACGTTTGTCACTTTCCATCCTAATAATTAGTAACGATTTAATACCCTTTAGGTATAAAATGCACACCGCTCCATCTGTAATTTATTCTTTTTATATAATTATAAAAATGGTCGTCTGAATGAAATTAGTCATTTTTTTTTTAATAATAAACCAAAAGTGAAAGAATAACCAAGTGATTTTTTTTAATAATAAACAAATAGTGAAAGAATAATCAAGTGATTTATTCATTTTATTTAAACCAACTTTAAATTCAGTGTTTTTTAAAAAAAAGTTTGATCTTTTAATTGTAGACTCACCTAACACTTCATGAATCTACAATTAAAAGTTTAGATATTACAATGTATACTGTAATGGTCTGCAAAATGATCTTGGTCTTTTCTGCCCGAATATTAATAAATCCACAAGTTTTATCATTAATCACATTAACAATCAAACTCACTGCCATCCGTTCTGGAGTCAGATATTCCTCCTCTTCGATGCCCTGATGCCTGTTAGGATAATAGGAGACACTGGAAATGACCTTGTTGATTTCATTCAGGGCATTCATCTTCCCGTTGAAACTCGATATCTGCAGCTGTCGGAGGATCATCTTCAGCCGGAACCCTTCCAGAGTGCGAATTAACTCCTCCTGGTTTGAAACTCGCGACGCCAAATTCTTCGAGGACTTTATTATGGCCGAGACTATGTCGCTCTTCGCCTCGTTTTTCGCTTCCCGCTTCAGCTCGTCGTCCGTTAGTTTATCCAAAATAACCGGCACCATTTCCTGCAAACAACAACAAAAAATGAAATGCATGTTTTTGTGGTTTACAAGAATCTGCTTATCGATTCTTGTAAAGAATTTAATTGTGACTTAAAAAGTTTATGCAGCAGGGTTTGTTTTACATTAAATTTGTGAAACGAAAAATCAAAACTGTTTATATTTAAAATTAGAAGCCAATTAACAGATATAAATTATACATTAAATAAATATTAAACAAAATAAATTATTTTTTATTTAGATAAATAGAGAAATTGTACTATAAACAATTAAAATAAATGAATGAATTCTGAACACAATTATTTATCAAATAGAGGTTTTTATTGTTTATATTTAATTGTGATTGTATTTTTTTTCTTGATGTAATTTATACAAATTAATTTGCTGTAACAGAATAGAACAATACTTACCAAAATAGGTAGTAGAAATTTGTTTATGGTGTGCGGAGTTAAATATTCGTATGAAAGCCCAAAAGGCCTCAGCAGTGCATGCACAATAGCGACGCTCAGATTCTTCCCACTCTGGAAGCGCTCCAACAAAATTTGAAACCCTCCCAGCTCCCCGAACCTGTTGATCATATCCACCAGCCATCCACGCGCATTCCTCAAATCATTAGACGGCCTCGCAAACAGCTCCTCTTCGGACAGGCTGACTGCAGAGCCGGCCGACTCGCTCGGCTTCGACGCATTGTACGTGTGGAACTTGTTGTTCGGGTTGAGCACCATGGCCAGCAGGTCGAGCAGCGGGAACCAGTCGTACGGCAGCTTGACGACGCACAGTTCGACCAGCTTGAGGCAGTTCTGGTTAATGCAGGACTGGATGTTGGGCTTCCAGCTGGAGACGGCGTCGTCGGTCAGTATTTTCGTGAAGGAGACGGTGAGGCCCTCGCGGAAAAACCGCTGGCACGGTTCGGAGCGTGTGTCCAGTCCCCGTCTGGATAGATCGATCGAGACCCGGAGCAGGCACTCGAGTTCCTGGTCGGGCAGCACGGGGACGACCCATCGGAGGCTGGATATTTTCTCGTCCAGCGTCGCCAGCTTGTCGACCGGAAAGTCCGGTTCTTGGTTGTCATCTTGTTGTTGTTGTTGGTTGTTATCGCAGGGAACTTCAACGGGTCCAGCTATTGGATTTACAGCCTAAAGAAATTGAATACTTTTAATTATCAATCAACATACCATACGATTGAGAACTTTTCACCTCTAGAGTACATTGTATTTTTTTATTTAAAAATAAAACGATGTTGGCAATAAAAGTAACCATACACTATAGGTTATGTTATTCTAACAAATTGAAAAAAATTATTGAATAAATAAGAATGTTTGATAAATAATGACACATGTGACATTTTATTTGATTTAATCACTGGTGCTAACATTAAAGAAAAAAATCAAAGCACTCTAGAGGAGAAAAGTTCTCAATCATATGGTACTTAGTATGCTTTATTTATTATTTATTAGAAAATTTTGATTTTTTTTTTTTAATGTCTTATTATTAACCAATTTTGTTTTAAGTTAAGGAAAGTTATGGCTGTAAAGCATGTACAGTGACACAGAAGAACAAGAGTAGAATCACAGCCATGGAGATGAGGTTCTTAAGAAAGATTACCAGACATGACAGAATAAGAAATGAAATAGTGCATAACACCCTAAATGTAAAACCAATAATAACCGTAGTAAAAGAGAAACAACTAAGCTGGTTAATACACATACATTGATTAGAAGACCACAAACTAACTAAACAAGTATATAAAAATAAGAGAGAAGATGAACGTGAAAGCCAAATTGAGTGGAATAACATAGAAACACTAGCCCAGGACAGAAAGAAATGGAAAAGCACAATAAAAACAAATATATGATTAATTGCACTAAATTAGAGATTTAACTCCAACACCTTAAATGGTAAAACTTTTATTATTTATTTTTACAATAAAATGGCTATCGACCAAAGGTCTTTCTGCCATTTATTTTTATTTAATGGTTAAATAAAAATAAATAATTCATAAAAAAATCTTTCCTTGGATAAGGGCTCCTTATTTTTGAAATAATCTTGGAGAATGTCTGTGCCTACCTTCATCTTTTTTTTACCATTTAACAATCGTCCACCTTTGTGGAGAAAAAAAAATTGTAGATTGTAATAATAATAGAGATTTGTTGATTTCCAACGTACAAGATTACACAATTTGTAAACACAAACATATCTCAGCTGATTTTGATGCCTAATACAAAAACTCTTCAGTGCTTTATTAATTATTAGCAGTTAATAAACATAAGCAGAAATTACTAAATAAAGCATAATCAAAATCTAGTAAAAAAAAACACTAACACATGTTTTTTGACTAGAATTTGATTGTGTTTCATTATATAATTATTTGTTCTTAAATAAATTTGTTAACCTCGGCACCTAATACAGGTAAAAGAGGATAAGATTAAGAAAGAAAGAAATTGGTTAAATTGTTTATGGGTATTTTTATTTTACCTTCCATTATAAATTAATTTAATTTCAATGTACCCTTTAAAATCCCTCCTTCCACGAAAAATTTGATTACTGCACCCCTGGTGGACCGGGATAAAACTAATTGAAGCGCAGTATGAAACGTTAATATAAGTTATGTATCTATAATAATCTATGCTCGGAGAGTCTATTTGTAACACGCAACTGAGATGCATGTCACGTGTTTTTGTTAATTCGTGTAACCTGTAATTTTTTATAACCATAATAAAGTTTAACCGTTTAGTTAATACGATTTATAAATTAAACACTCGTGTATTAAATAGTACAAGTTCGGCTTGGATCCGAATTAAATCTAAATCACCCAAGTGGTAGAAGAATTGACAACTTTATATAATGTTGTTCACCTCACACTGAAAAGTAGAGGCACATATAACGATGTTATATATATAATCAATATTTCCATTGAACCCTTTCGGGTGTTGAGACTTTTAAACAGTTTTTGTTTATTTAGCACAATATAATATTTTTATCTTATTTAGTCTTATATAATACTAAATAAAATAAGATAAAAATATTATATTGTGCTAAATAACCAACAACTGTTTAAAAGTCCGGGTCGCAACAGTATACATAACCTACACACAAAATTGCATCAGCTACTTTAATCAATATCCACCCACCTGATTATCAGAAGAATCTCCGGGAATGCCTTGTCCTCGTGTAGCTATGGTCATTTTGATTTCAATTATCGGTTTTGCTCATATTACAAACTGCCTGCAATCAAACGTAACACAGGTATTAGAGTGGAATCACACTTGTAAACAAAACAGACGGCACATGGAATACAATAGTCTGACGAGGTCCAAAAGATCGAAACATCATCGGTTATTCAAACGCTAGATGTTGGTGATTGAACTTGACTGAATTAATCAACTTTTCTTCACTGGATATATATTTTTACCATAATCGTATATCCAGCTATAATAATCACTTTGTCATCGAAATGTACATTTCATAAATATAAACATCAAGTAAAGAAAAATTTACAGTGTATTCTTTGGATTAGATTTTTCTTTATCCTGAAAATGTGCCTCAAAAATTCGAGGCCAGGATTTTAGTTTGTACGATATCGGCCGATTTACTCAATATTGAGTCATGTTGCTATTCTGGTTAAGTATGCAACAATACATTCCTGTTTTAATGCAATTTATAGCTGCCATGCATGCATAGTACGTAAACAAGACAAGTGACTATATTTCTATTACTGCCTTATTAAAAAAAAAAAAACAATTACTGCATGCTCCCACAGATGCACCAAGATTGAGCATAAATAATGCCTGCAAAATGTCTCTTTCGTTTCAGATTTTAATTAATGAGATGGCAGTGTCCTTATTAATTAAAAAGGTAATAAATATAAATTAATCAAACTGTTGCAATTCGCTGCAGTACAGTTATGCAACAAACAAATATCGATTGTGCAATCCAATCTCCAGCGGGGTATATGCTCGGGAAGTAGTTGATTCAACAGATATTTATTTAATAGTTGTACTATTGATAATGGATACTTAGTATCCGAAATGTGCATTTACTGTATAATAATAAAACCTGCGAAGTAAAGTGAATACAACCGTCTATATTTTTCAATAGATATTTATCAAAAACTTACAGTGTAAGTAATTTTTGCAGTTGGAAAAAGGGACTGATCGAATTTTATTGATCATTGCCAGAAATTTTTCTTGTTTAATTTCATTGTAATAAATATAAATTATCAGCCCGGCGGTGCGTCGGCTTTTAAATTTATATCCAGCCATTTCTGCAAGTCCGGCAGTGTGTCGGCTGATAGAATTTTATTGTAAATATTTTGACCAATTGTTTAAGTAAGTCTATTTGTATATTTTAATTTATTACTGTTATATATATATATATATATAATTTGGAATATTATTTTATATTATTATCATTAATATTCTCCACGAAGTTATTAAATGTAAAACTCAAAGTCGTTACAAGTTAGAAATCAAAATTACTTGAATTCTATATTAATTGAATTATATTCTTATCTGTTATGATAACAGATGTTATTTCATTTAATATTTTATAATGCGACTTTTATCTTTTTCCATAAATAAAGTCCTGATTTTAGTTTGTTGCATAGAACTAAATTTGTTTACTTAGAGACTAAAGTTTCAATCATTATAAAACTTATGGTTTAACAGTATTTTATTTATGATTAATAATGTAATACGAAGTAGATCCATTAACAATTAATAATTCAAACTAGAAGATTTTGTAGTTCAATTTTCACGACGTCAATGATTACAATGTTAATTTTTCACCGCCCAGAGCTGATTTAAGTAATTTTCAACGAGAAATTTAAATCGAACAAACCCTTATATAAAGGTTAGTCTGCGTATTCCGGAGAAAATTACTTCAGGGATGAGCACTTAGTCCCGGCACTTATTTACTACACACAATCTTTGTTTTCACTAGGGTGGAGTGAGCACACAATGGGGTTGTAATAAAAATGGGTTAATCACACTCGGCCCTAAATGACAAGTGTCAAATCTTGGGAGAGGAGGAAGGATGTGTAAAAAAAAAATACAAGGGAGTGACAGCGAGTGACAGGAGAGAGAGAGCGATAGGAATTGGGGGTTGGATAAATCCGCACGGGAAATAAAGGAACGGGTGTTGGGTGGATGACAATTGACTCACCTCAGGAGGAGTGTCTGGGGGCGAAGCACACACGCAGCAGTGGAATATATATAAAACGGTGATACCGAAACCCGACCGACGGAAAAAATATAAATAAATAACGTAAATATCTCGTGTATAATATAGATTAAGGCCCGTTCGTTACTCTCTTTTTCTCCTCGCGCGACGTTTTTTGACAAGTGTAGTGTAGTGTAAAAGTAAAACCGGCACATACAAAATGGCGCCCAAAATTAACGATTGAAAAAAAATTGTTTCTATAAATAAACGCCGGCGTGTCGGTGCTCCATCGGGGCCGTCGTCGGCAGGTCCGCGTACAACAACCCGTCCCGGCAGCGCGGAATTTTCACCGTGAACGCGACAATCGGAATATTTTCCCTTTCCTCGTTTGACGTACAGCACTATTTTTTGCAGGCACGTCGTGATTTTTGCGATGCCGCTGCCAACATTGCGCCAGTTCTGGGGGAATTTAACGGCGTTTCGACGCTTACTTCTCTCCGTTACCCGTAACGCCCTATCGAAAATTCAATAATTCTAATTATATATTTATAATTATTATCATTCATAATAAAGCAATTATCTTCATTATCATTAGTTAAATTATTTATATTCAATATATTATTAATTTATATTCTTTAAAAAAACATTCCCGATTCATATTATATAAGACAATATTGTAAATATGTAAACAACATATTTACAAAATCTATTTAATAAATACTTTAAAATCTATTACACATTTATGTTTATTAATTGGCAGAATTTCATGTAATTAAAAATAAATATTGAAATCTATTTAAAAACAAGAATGAAAACATAAATGTCGATTCATAGAATGATATTTATAAAAACTAATCACAATTTTCAATCATGATTTTTGAATTTCGATTAATATAGCATAGGGGGCGTGGTTTTAGTTCACCAAACCACCCATTCAGATGGCGCTACAGATACTATTATATCATTCATAGAAAGATACATTCTTAGAAACAATTTTAAAATTCAGAATTCAGTTGAACAAGGATTCAACAATTTTAATTAAAACTTCAATCAAAAGTCTGTTTTAATATAATCAAATTTAGTGTATTTGTTGCGAATAATTGCAGGCGATTTAAATCACAGAAATTTTGAGACATCGCAATAGATTATTAAAACTTCAAATAAATTTCTTAACCTAGAATATTATCATCAGCAATTTAGGTTTTCTATGATTAACATTTATATAGAGTTTATAGAAACTTAGAAGATATATAATAATCTTTATTTAGCAAAATGCTATATAACATAGAATAATATAAAAAGGCCCGCTAACATTTTAAGATCGAAACTGCATTTGGTGCCTGATGGCGTTAAAGAATAATTTAATTTTTTATGAATAGTTTTTCAAAATTGAAACAAAAATTTGTTAATCGAGTTGTTATATTTACCATCAAATTTTGCTAAGATAAAACAGTTTCCTAATGATGAAATAGATTTTGAGAATGAAATTCTGAATAAAAATTGCAGCGTTAAAGTTGTTTCTAAATAATATAAAATTATAAAATACACAGAGATGATAAAAGAATGGCGTTTTCAGCATTTTGTTCTCAAAGAATACAGTCACAATTCCAACTAAAGTTATCTTCATTGGACATCCATGATCGCCAGAATAAAAATGCAAATTTGAGAATAATTTAGTCCACTTTGCAAATCTTTACTTGCCTACATACATATTCCGCATATTGATTTCCCTCCACAACTAAGATAGCAAGATAGAGTGCAGCAGAGAAGTGAATATAGAATAGGATGATGTAGGAAACATTAATTTTTGGTTTCGTGACATTTTTCGGTACATTTTGCTATTATATGATTTTTGTATTTTCAACTGTATTTCTGTGTATCCTGAAAGTAAGGTAAGGGTTTTTGTTATGATTAAATGTTTATGAAAAATATAAATATAATTAAACACAATTTTACACTACATATCAATTTGTGTGCTTCCGATTAATCCTAATAAATTATTAAACACATTTGACTAATTTGCAATGAATGCAGTTTCCTTTGAAACAAATCGGCTTAACTAAAATTATACAACGTTCCGAAACAATCCAGTCTTTTCCGTGGGTCTCTATATAAATTAGTATAAAAAATTAAATTATTACTATATTACAGTTCGTTCAGCTTCTCCCTAAGTTTGTTGAAAGCCGCGTTCATTTTCTTCGGGAGTGGAATGCCGGAGTGGGCCGGGGCGGGCTTGTACAGGCTTTTCCGTTGCGGCCTTCTCCCGATTGACTTATCGGGGGTTTCTACTTTGTGGACGAGGACCAGGTGCTCGAGGAGGAGGGTGTGGTTAGCGAATACGCTGTTGCAAGTGTCGCACTTGAGCTGCATCCGGAGCGGGTCGATTTTTCGGACGGGGGATTTCACGCAGTTCTTCAGCACGTGGTTCTGCAGGAGGATGTTGGACGTGAAGGAGAGCGGGCAGTTTTTGCACTTGAAGGATTTGTGGGTTTTCAGGTGGGAGGTGAGGAGGAGTTGCGTCGAGAAGGTTTTTCCGCAGTCCTTGCATTTCAAACTCCCGCCGGTTGTGTTTGTCGTCGATGTTTTACTCGTGGAAGGCTGAACCGAAGTTTTGTGGGAGGCGGCGTGCCGGTTTAAAAGGATATTATTAATAAACGACTGATTGCATTTTTCGCATTTGTACTTATGTTCTGTGGTGCTTTTTTTCATAACTGGTAGCGTGGAAGCACTTCGTTTTTTTGGAGATATTTCTGTTGTTGTTTTTATAAACATAGAATTTTTAACATGAGTACGTTTATGTGTCATTAAATCTAACTTACTTTTAAAAGACTTATTACAGAGTTTACAATTGAATTTCAAATTATTCTCAGTATGAGTTTGCACGTGTCTATTTAAAAGGGCATTATTTTTGAAAGTTTGATTACATTCAGAGCAAGCGTATTTCACCTCTGAAAAATTATGATATTGCATATGCGTATTCAACCCTCCCGCACTCGGAAACGATTTTTCACATTTACTGCATTGGTGGGGCAATTTTTTTACTTCAATGACCGACTCTTCGGAATCTGAATCACTTATCACAATCGGCGGATCCTGGTTCTTCTGTTGCCTTTTCTTTTTCTTCTTCTTCGTCGATTCATCCTCGGAATCCGACAAATGAATGTAGTCCGTTGTTTCCAACATCTTCCTCTCTCGCAACACTCCGTCTTCTAAAGTATTAACAAAACCATCTGAACTTACTACGACTTCTTGTATTACTACTTCCTCCCCCGAACGCACTAAAGGACTTATTTTTTGCTTCCTCGGAAGCCGTTCTGTCCTTTCTGGTACTTCCAATATTTTCGTTTGTGATATAAAATTTTGCAGCTGCCGAGCCTGTGCTGCGAATTTCCCTTTTGCGAACCTCTTCTCGAATTCCACCTTCTCCTCAGTCACCTGCTTCCCACATGAAGTCTTCAACAAGCTCCTCGGATGCGGCTTCACCCCTGTTATAATAAAATTCTTCACATTCTCCTTCTCGACGTCCTCAATAATTGACATGCTTGGCGATTTATTTTCATCCCTGACATTCCTATTAATATTCTTCAGAGCTGTTTTATTCACAGGTGACTTCGATCTGAGCTCCAACATTTTCCTCTTCAAAAGCATCCCTCTGTCGTCTTCGATGAAAATATGCATGTTATCGCTCTGCATTTCCACACGAATCTCCTCAGTTCCCTCCTCCAAATAATCCTGGTTGTTATTATCACCCAACTCTTCCTCCTCCACTTCCACTTGATTCTCCTCGCTCTGGCTTTCTTCAGCGTAGCAAAACAGGTCGGTGTGCGAGAGAATCTCGGGCGTTTGCATTGGCTCCTCCGTTTGGGTGACCTTTAAATTCACCATCTGTTCGTGCGGTACTTCCTCGGGGCATTCCATCAAATCCTCATTTTCCCCGAAATACAGTTCCTGGTATGCATTGCTCAATTCCTCAGCTTCTTTTTTCAACTCCACAGGGGTTTCCGTGGTGGTCTCTTCTTCCACGTATTCTTGTTTCAGGAAAATTTGCGAACCTATACAAAAAAAATTATTATAATCCAACAAAAAGAAGTTTTTCAATAATAGGAGCTATATATAGAGTACATAAAACATAAGAGCCGATTCACAATCGCATGGAAATGAGAATGATGAATCGTATGATTTTTGTGTTTCGATTCACAATCGCATGGGAAGGGGTGTCTTTTGGACTTTCTGTATACGATCTGTTCTCGTTTTTAATCCATTGTTAATTGGCCCATAAATTTAATGTAAACATAATTTTTACCTCACAATCTAAGTATATAATTAATTAAAAACTCACTTAGATTGTGAGTATACAAATAATGTTTACGATAAATTCAACATTTCAGTTGTGGAATAATTTTATTGCTGACCTTCTCGATAAATTTAACATATCAGTTATGGAATAACTTATATTTACTTACTTTGAGGTTCCGTTTCCATAAGATTCTCCTCTTCCTCGGTTTCATCCATTTCAGGAATCTCCCTCTCAATATAATCCCTGTCCTCGGGGTTCGTCTGAGAAACTGAAGGTTCCTCGGAAACTTCCTGCTTGATGATAGTCTGCCTATCCTGTGAGAGTCCATCGCTGTCCTTCTCGATCCTTTCAGATTCTCCTTCGGGTAAGCACAGCTCTTCGTCAGTTTGGAACGGCACCAGTTGTAAAGTCTCCGGGATGGTTTCGAAATCCCCATTCTCATTTTGCCTAAATCACAACAATTCTATTAATATCAATTTGTTGGTTATGTAGAGGGAAATGTAACAACAATATAACAATTAAATTAACTGATTATTGTATAATAATCATTGTCTAAATATCAAATACTTGCGTTCTTACAAAATTCTTCACAATCCACTCGATTTAAAACATACAATTTTAAGAAAGTTTCAAAATAATTTGACAAGTTATGACTTATATGTCACTTTGACAATTGATTGCCAACATCTCAAAAATTCAGTGATAAAATTCCCCTGTAATTGAAACAGGACTACAACTGTTGGCAGTAAAACACCAACTTGGTCCTATTTTAAAAAGAAATAATTCTTCAATCTTCAAGGCATTTATTACGTGCTGCGTTTTCAATGTTTGATTAAAGGAAAAACTTGTGAAGAAAGAATGCTCAATCTTTCATTAAATAGTATATTTCAGCTTCATCACCACCCCACGAAATTTTAATAAATGATTAAAAAAAAAGTTTTAGCAATGCTGTAATAACATTAAACGTTTTTTTTTTTAAGTAACAACATTAAACGTTATTTTCATGTTGATGAGACATTATTAAAATTTATGCTCAGTGGGTTGTTCATTTGTTTTTTAAATTTTATTTCATTCGTTTTACATTAATCTTTAATCTTGACGCCTTTCTACCCTTTCAGGTGTAAGGCTTGTAATACATTATTATGAATGATGAGTATTGTTAATTGATGAATGGAATTTCTTTAAATAAAAGGAAAATGACTCACCGAACTTGAAATCGAAATTTCTGCAAATTCCCCTCCTCATCCTGAGCGAACTGCTCCCCGTACATCGTATCGCTCCCCTCGACGTGAAACAACATAATCTCTTGATTCACCTCCTGGCCCTCCTCCACACTCTCTGCACCGCACTCATCCGTGTGCACGACGAAACCATCACCATCCCTCGACCCCTCAATCATATGACTCATATCATTCAATATCGTCTCCGACGAACTCTCCAGCACCGAAAAGAACTGGCTCGTACCATTCTCCGCCGTCGCGTAACTCTCATTCATCGTATCCGAGAGGTCCTGGTAATGTTCGGCCGGCACTTCTTCCTCCTCCTGCCACACGGTCGTCCCGTCAGTGATGAGCACCCTGGACATGTTGAAAGCGCCCTGGTCGAACGTGTACTCCTCGCTCATCTCCAGGACGCGGCGCCCCCACGAGTAAAGTTCGATTTCAGGTTATGTCTATCGCTTAACAACGAAACGCGCCCAACAGCGCGTCCACGAAATCGCCGGGTTTTATTGCGATCCTCGCAAGGTTTCACTTTGGTTGTATTTTTTTAACTCGAACTTACACCAAAATGTTTCACTGGTAAAAAGACGTTAAATTAAATGGATTAAAATACAATGGTTAAAAAAAACGGTTGACAGCGCACTCTACATGTTTTTTTTCCTTCTTCTGTAATTATTTTTAATAATAATAATTACACTAAATATAAAAATAATTATGACAAAAATAAAAACACACACGTTAAAAAATTTCATGCATTACTCTTATTAAGAGAAAAATGCATTTATTTTTAATTTCAAAAAGAATTAAAACAATTGTATAATGGGTTGTCTATATTAGTATACCAAGCATGTCATAGATACATATATTTTCAAGGATTGTATTTATATAAGAATGTATAATATAAATTAATGTATTATTATTTAAATAATACATTTGTGAGTACTTTTTTAAATTAATCTTTATAAATTAAAATTAGTAATAAATAGATTAATAATATCTAAATATTTATGGAAAGCTAGCCATTCTATGTATTTGTCTATGGATGGTTTGCGACTTAGCTTGGTAAAATGTTAAAAGAATTTAATATATTTTTGATTATCCATTCATATTTGTTAATATTTATCATATAGAATAGCGTTAATTATTGTTTTTAAAAATTAAAAAGGAGGAATTTTAATTTGAGTTTCTATGTATGGTTTGCGACTGGGCTAAATAAAATATCAGAAGAAATCAATAATTGTTCATTATATTCATCCATATTTGTTAATGTTTATTATATGAAATAGAGGAAATTATTTATTTAATAAATTAAACAATAAGGGCTGTTTCATAATTGCCCGGGAACAAAAACGGAAAAGATGAATAATAGGTTTTACTTATGGACTTATATACCATATATATATCATATAGCAAGATGCTAATTAAATAAAGATTATTATTATCCGTTTCCGTTCTCAGGCATTTGTGAATCTGTTCCTAAAGTGAAGAACGTCGATTTATGTAAAGCAATTTATTTACATTTCTGTTGATGGTTTGCGATTCGACTAAATAAAATGCATAAGAATCCAATAATTTTTGATGAAATACAATTATATTTTAAGGGAATAGCACTGATTATTGTTTTTTTTAATTAAAAGTGAAGGAAATGTAAACATTTATGAAAAGCAATTCTATTTAGTCTCTATGGATGGTTTGCGACTCGGAAAAATAAAATATCAAAAATATTTAATAATTATTGATAATCCAATTATTTTTAAAATTAATTAAACGGAATAGTGCGGATAATACATTTTTTAAATTAAACAATAAAAGTGAAGGAAATTAAATATCTATGGAAAACAATTCTATATAGATTTCTATGGTTGGTTTGCGACTTGACTAAATAAAAAAATCAATAACTTCTAATAATCCATTCATATTTTTCATTAAATTAATGTCACCTATTAAATAGTCTCTTCAATCTTAATTATTTAAATTAAATAAATCCGTTTGTTGCATGTATCGTTTCTTGGTTTTTATTTATGAATTAATGCACCGTTTTGGAACAAATATTTCGAAATTTGAAAAACGGTCAAGTTTTATTAATTTAAGGAATTTATAAATGTATCAATTTCTTTCAAAATATCTGCTCCTTGTTATTCAATTTATCTTTAAAGTAAGCTGAATTAGTGTTAATTATTTTGAAAAACAATTTTCTATTTGATAATTCAAATTAACAAGCTAAATCTTCTATTGAAGCATAAAATGCATTTTTCTTCTACCTCTTATTTAATTAACATTAATTTAATGCAATCATACAATTACTTTTTAACAATTTTTAAATTATTTTGAATGAAATATGTTAATTAACCATAATTCGATTAAAATAAAAAAACTTACCTGAACGTTAAAAACAAGAAGTGTTTTATTTATCAGAAGTTAAATTTGGCGTTTTATTTCTTCTTCTACGATCCCTTGTTGCCCCTTAGGGAGTCGGGAGTTGTTTTTATTTCAGTTATACAAATTGATTTAGAATTAAGACTATAAAAATTGAATAAGTAATTTTGATGAAATTAAACTTTGATATCGAACTCAGTTTGTGTGTCATCAAATAGAGCAATAATTAAATTAATAATTCGAGTCTCATAATTGCATTAAAATGACCTTCAGCACACAAGGTTAACATAAACGTAAATTCATAAATGATACAGCAAAAATTAATATTAGTACATTTGAACTAATTTATTCCTCCAAAGAATGTATTAACGAAAAATAACAGTACTCCACTATATTTACTTTTCTTTTTAAAAAATAAAAAAATAACTTAACCTAAAAACAGGAAAGGAATGCGTTTTCTCAATTATTGCTTGGCGATGCCGATGACACCGCAGGCGAGACGAGCTCCAGCATTGCCAGTGCTCTTGCTGAGCTCGTGACCGCCCTGACCTAAATCATCGGGATCGGCGTGGACGACGAGGGTGCGTCCCAGGATACTGTTGGCACCGCAAAGAGAGATTTGATTATCGCTGATGTCCACCTTGGCATTTCCAGAGGAGTCGGCCTCGATGTTGCCCAGATCACCGACGTGGCGGATGTCATGGTCCGGCCCACCATGTTCTTTGTTGCAGGGGTTGAAGTGAGGCCCGGCGGAGATGCAACCGTTGGTGTT
The DNA here is from genome assembly GCA_963082785.1 of Philonthus spinipes. NCBI lineage: Eukaryota > Metazoa > Arthropoda > Insecta > Coleoptera > Staphylinidae > Philonthus > Philonthus spinipes. Next base: position 26,836,194 of record OY720307.1, on the reverse strand, counting down.
GTCCCCGAATTCGTGGATATGGAATCCGTGGGCGCCGGCTTTCAAGCCGGATACTTCTCCAATGACTTTTACTGGAGATTTTTCACCCTGAGAATTTATAAGAATTTTACAAGAGAATCTTTATTGATTGAACACATTGTTTTTTTTTTTAAATAAATAAATTATAAAGAAAAACAATCTTTTACAAGAACTTATTTCATTGTTTAATCTTATATCACAAATGTTTATCTGTGATTTTCCTTTTTTTCATTGATTAATTTGGTAATAAAAGGATTTTTTTTTAATAATGTTGAAAATATAGTTTTAATCATACACTTCAATAATAAATTATAAATTCTAAGAATACTGAAAACTAGGCTGGTTCTAGAATTCATATAGAATTCTCTATTAATCATAATTTTTTTCCAACTAATAATTTATAGTTTACTGAACATACAATTAAAATAATATTTTCAACAGAGTTTAAACAACAATACTTTTTATTACAAAAATTAATGAGTGTAAAGGAAAGCAGAAATAGGAAAACGAGTTCTTGTTAAAAGAAATGTTTTCCTTATCAATTTATTTTTAAACAAATGCTTTTTATCAGTGCAAAAAACCACAAGGTGTTGATATAAAATCAAGCTTATATTTTTAAGGAAAATGATAATTATTTACACATTTAGGTGATTAAAAAAGTGTTGTGGATTTTATTATTTACGGAAATTTGCATTTTTAAATTCACTAAATGCTAGTAAAAATATAATGAATTAAAATAATTTTAAGATAAGGTAAAGTCGATGCTTTTGTTACTGCAATATTAAGTATATACACATTTTTTTAATATTACATGTTATATTATGGGGAGGGGTTCTTATTGAAATTATCAAAAAGTAGTTAGTTTCGAAACTTGTTTAACTCCAATGAAAATAGGTGTTCACAATTTATAATAAATAAATATTAATTTCATATTATTTATTCAAGTCAGCTATGAGAGCTATTTTTATTGTCAATGTCCAGTTGGCCATGAAATGAAACAAAAAAAAAATATTTATTTGCAACATTTAACTATGACTTCTCAATGGCCTAGATATTTTTCATAGCATGGTATCAACTTTTTAATACTCTCGTCCTAGAAGGTAGCCTGTGTTTTCAACAAAATATTTTGTTAATTTAGAAATACTCAATTATGCCTTTTACATTAATAAGAAACATATTTTTTTATTGGATATATTTGGTGTACCTTTTATATAAAATCTTAAAATTAAAGGAAGCAGTAGCATCTAAAATTAATAATAAATTTAAATAAGTAAAAAAAAAAAATCTTAAAAAAATTTAACTCATTTCGAAATGAGTTTCATTAGCAGAAATGAATTGAATGTAGGTTTAATTGATGTCCTGATATCTATTAAAAAAGGAAACCTTATGTTAATTTGTGCGATTACAAACAACCTTCAGTAAATTGACAAATCATGTATAGTTAATGGATGACAAATCAAAGTGAACTGATAACAAAGTTGGTATAACAATTGATGCAAGATGAACAGACTAAAATTAAATTCTTATTATTTTTAGTTGTGTCATTAAAATTAATTAATGTTTTAATGAATTATCTTACATTAAACATGATTGTTTATTACAAATAAATTTATACTGTGAATACCAATAATCACAATCCATAATTATTACATATTTTTTTATCTGTAATTACATATACATCTTGCGAAATACATTATATCTACAACGATATCAAACAGATTACATAACGGTCCTTATTAATTATTTCGTTGGCCGAAAACGTCTCGCGCTTTTCCTCCCGTACCTAATTCAATAATGCCGGCGTCGGTGATGTTTGAAAGCGGGTTATATTTAGGACACTTACTTCTTGGGTGAACCAGAGGGTGCCCTGGACCTCTCCGGCTAAAACGCAGACCGCCTTGACCATGTTACTGTATCTCTTACAACACGCCGTAATGACGAAGCACTAAAAACGCCGGATGGGATATATAAATTCTAGAACCGGCCTAGTTCCGTGGAAGGGGATTGTCGGAATTACATAAATTGTTTCAACAACTTGAAGTTGGTCAGTCAGTCAGTCAGTTTGTTGTTAATGATTAGCGGAACCTGTTATCGAGGAGCTGTTAAAAGTAACAGTGAATTATATGCATCTATGATTTAAAGTTCATTTTATTATTTGTGATTTAATTCTTTATAAGTAATTAAGAAACTATTATAATATATTTGTAAGTTATAAATAGTTTTACACACTTTTACCTTACTGTACTTAGTAATGTAAAATTGTGTAAAATATTTATTTTTTACGGACTTAACTACTTTAAATTAACACATTTATTTGACATAACATTTATTAAATAATAATATGTGTTGATAAAATAAAATTATTCAAAAAAATACACATGTAATGTTCAAAATACAAATTTAAATTACTTATCAAAACTGTTTTCTTTTAGTGAGCATTTAGGGTTACAGACTTAACAACTTTAATAATAATATATATATACTTATATGTACGTATTATAGAATAAATGTTAATACTAGGCAGTAAATTAATATAATTCAAGGTATTTAATATTTAAAATACTAATATAAATTTGAAAATTAAAATTAAAAGGATGTTTCTATGAATATGGATATTGGGTTGCATATGTTAAAACATCATAGACGTAGATTTAATCTAACTCTATGAAACACATAAATGTAGTACGTCCCACATCTATGATTAAAGAAAAGTGTCCGCCATTTTAAATTATTTACAGTGTCAAAGTTAGTGGGAAATATTAAACATATTTACTTACGAGAAGGAAATATTAATGTATAATGTAAGTATGTATGTTTCATTTTTACTATTTATTTGCTACTTTCACGAAGTTTTATTAGTAAAAGGAATTAAATAACTGAAAATTGAATGAATACTTCAATATATAAACATGAAATATTTCAATATATATAGTAAAAGGAACGTCAACAAAAATATGTGATTAAATAATAGTACTTAATGATCAATTAACTTCAAGATAATTGCATATTTAATGTTTAAATTACGAATATAAATTCACAATTGAATTTTTTTCTATGAATATGTTAAAATAATAAACGAAAGTGATCGCCATTTTAAATCGACCACATTAGTGTCAAAGTTGGTGGAAAATATTGAATAATATCGCTCCCGAGAAGGATAATATTAATGTATAAGGTAGGTAAATGTTTAATTTTCATTATTTAATTGTTATTGTATTAATAAAAGGAGCTTCAATTAAAAAAAACTCGCAGAAATTTAATTTTGAATGAACTTATATTTCACATTAGCAGCGTCGTGCGTTATATTTTACCATTGGATTTTTAAAAAATTGAATGCATAACCTGAACAAACTTAAAGCTGCAATTGAAAAATAGATAAGGAACATAAATCCGTAGAAATTTCAACGTATATTTGAAAATAAATAAAAAACTTAGAGTTAATAAAGTATTTGTGTATATCGGATACATTTTTTCTCATTAATCTCCTGATAAAGTGTAATGCATCTTGCTATTATTCCACAGGCGTTTTTCTAATGAATTAAATCAACATAGTAACTGTGGATCGGTGATGATAAGAAATTTGAACATTTCTACATATAGTCTCAGCTTTCGAATGCCTCACTCGAATGCCGTGTATTCTTTTTTACTTCCGTACTTTTAATCAATTAATTTGAACAAGGACCTCTCCAACTTTCTATTCTGATGGAAATGAAGCAGCAATATCCATAAAATCGTATAGGAAACGCCGGTATCAAAAATTCTTAGGAAACGTTCACGTTTTTTTTTACATTTCGTGGTGGTGGAATTTATTTGAGGACAGCTACTTAATCAGGAGAGGTGTTATTGCTTCACGGGGTTATCACGTGGTTTTGTTTTATTTATTTATTTAAATAAGTAAAAGAAAACCACGTAAAATTAATTTCTAAAAAATAAGTTATTGTATCATTCACTATGTTCTCATTAATCACTTGGTGAAACATGATTAAAATAAAGTTTTAAATAAAAACACTTGGTTTCTTTCATCACTAACGTTAGTGAAACAAACCAAGTGTTTTTTTTTTTTCAAATTTTATAAGTTTCCTTATTTAGAATAATATAGAAAAGAATGCAAGATTTTTTTAATCTCTGCAAGTTCCAATCTTTAAAAACCGGGTTCATGTACCCTGAGGAGAGTCTCAGAGAATTCAATAGACTGTGAGAGGGATCAATGAACTTTGGGAGAATTTAATGATTTCTATCAATATATCAAAGGTTAAAAACAGTGGAGAAATGATTTTTTTTTTGAAAATTGAAATAATTTTAAAGTGGTTGTTTAATTTTCATAAACCATTATACAATTGAATAATTTACAAATTTCCATAATAAAACACAAAGTGGATATAAAGTAGCCAAAAAACAACAAATAAAAAGCCGCTTGTAATTTTTTCCAACTCAACGGACTCTTCTTACTCCCGCCATCATTTCCAGCGCTGAAAATCCCCGACATATTAGCAACATGCTCGTATGAGTAAGTATATTGCACATGATCCAACCAATAATTCAAAATCCCGCTCTGCTGAAGGACCAGCAGTTTCTCATCGAATAATTTCTTATAAGGCGATCGCTTCCTGAGCGGAATCACCAAATACGGCGTTTGAAAATCTTCCCTCAGCAATCTGTACTTTTCAAAATCGCGCACGTTTGATTCTAAAACGTACTTATTGTAAGCGACATCGACCATGATGCAGCTCCGCTGAAAGCCGTCTTCTAAATTGTAGAGGATTTGGTGGGAAAATAATTTTTTCGGTTCGTAATCGCTGCTAGCGAGTGTCGCGTTGATTTTAATCGAGGAATAGCATTTTATATCGTGCTTCAATGCGTCGGAGAAGGTGTTTATTATTTTTGAAAGCGGCGGGACGGTTCCGATTGAAGTAAACCCCGCTGAATACGCTACGCAGAGGAGGAGGGATGTAAATGACCAGATTAGGAGTGCGTAGTTTAGGATTTTGTTGTGGGCGTAGAAGCCGTTTGAGTTTATTAAAAATTTTAATGATAGTAAAGCTGCGTTTATTAAGCTTATATTATTAAACTCTTTTTGCTGTTTGTTAATTATTTTAATTATAAAAGTCATTGCGGTTGTTAAAGCGAAAACCAGCAGCCAGGATTTTAATGATAAGGGTTGCAGAATGTAGAAATCGGAGTTTTCAATGGGTTTCGGGACTAGAAAAGTGGATTTAACTTGAAATGTCGGATGTGTCAGGTCGAATTCTACAATAGTTCCCGTCAACCAAAAAGAGGCTACTATTACATCCACTGAACCATTGCTTAAGCAACTTGTAAGTTTGTCCCAATTTTGAGTTTTTTCAATTATAAATTCAGCATTTTCCCCGAGAACTTCTTTTATAATATTAATTTCAATTCCTTCGAGGTTTCCTTGTTGGTCTAATAAAATGAAGGGAGGGTATATTAAAGTCATTACTTTCACTTTTTCATTATTTTCAAATTTATATAAAGGATGTATTGAGTAAAGGGATGCTTCCTGAGTAGAAAACATTGAATTATTAAGGGTAATACTATTTCTATCTCCTTCCAGAAAAGAAATTAAGCTATTATCTTTTTGTAAACTTTTATTCAGACAAAAATAATCAATAATTAATTCGTTTCGGCAACATTTTCCTTCACAGAAGTCATTCTTTAATTCTATTAAAATTACCTCAACATCCGTGTGTTTAATTAAATATTCATTTTTCATTCCACACGCGCTTTCTGGGCAATACACTAAAATTTTCGATTGTTGCGCGAATACAAAATTGTCCCTAATTTTCCACTGATAATCATGCAGGGGCATTAAATAACCCCCACATTTTTTACCATCCGGTGGTTCGAGCTTCGATACAGGAATACCGGAAATCATAATAATTCTGTCCAGCAGAAAATCCGATCCGTAAATGCAAACCGTGGGGATTGATAAGAAAAATTCTTTTACAAAATTCGTCAAAATTAATTCGGCTGCAACGGTTGAGAGGCTTTGCAAAATGAGAATTGTTAGCATTTTATGGTAAGTATGATTTTCATATTTTTCTAATATATAAAAAGTGGAATGGTTTAATTAATTTTAGCTACCAAATTATGTTTTTTTAACCCCGACACCAATTGGTAAAAGGGGACATCGATTTTATATATATAATTATGTTTTTTTGATTATTTTAATGTGCGATTTTTGTTGTATTTTTTATATCGTTTATAATTTTGTTCCATTTTATTATTTGTGTTTGAAAAAATATTATTTTAGTGTACAAATTGTCTTTTTTGGTAATGATTAATTGCACTGAATTTTATTTGTGTATTTAAAATCGAAAATAAACTCGTCATGGAAATGATAGGCAGCACAATTTACTTCGACCTTTAACAATGTCTAAAACTGTACATTAAGTTGCCTAAAATACTTAAATTTCTTATTGATTTAATCCATTGTGTATTTAAAAATGTATTTTTCCACCAAAACTCCCCGCTCTTGTTTTATTTTCATCCATGTGAAACAATGAATTGAAATATATCTATAATGTGTATGGAATCTATATATAAATTATTGTCAGATTTTTTTATGTAATAAATGCTAACAAAATTATAACACCGCATAATTTATGGATTGGAAATGTATGTTAAAAGCAGGCATAATAATGTATTACAGGTGTTTACGTCACGATTGGTAGTGGGTAATTGATGAATGGAATTAGTTTATGGCAGGAATAAATTATACATAAACAAAAAATAAATGATTTGAAGGAATTTTGTATTTGAGGGATGCGGATAATAGTAATTTGTTTGATTAATTACAGTCATTATAATTTAAGTGTATAAGTTTAATCTCTTAATTCTAAAAAGATGGTGAAATGTGTCATATTAAGGATTTATTTTCTTTGTTAAATAAAGTAGTAAATGTATTGTTTGATGTTTTATTTAATATTAAGAGGATTTTTTTAATACAATGAGAATGATATTTTATAATTTTTTTATTTGATTATAATAATAAATATAAAAATAAATAACACATAAACACTAATAATCAATTGAAAACGTTATGCACGCTCTTCCTCTCCTTTTTCTTATTATTGTTCAACAGGAACAAATTCATCTGCAATTTCTTGAGCTCCTCGTAGTCGACACACTTCCCATCACCATTCGAAGAAAAGCTGTCGAACAGCGAATCGCTGCTCTCTACTCCATCCCGGTGATACTTGCTCAACGTATTCAACGGTAGCCGCTCTGAAATCGACAGGTTCCTCAAGCTTCCGCCCGTCTTGATTACCTCCAGTTTAACAGTGTTACTCCCCCAAGAATGCCTCCTTGCGAGGCACGTTCTCAGGTTGTCTTCGCGCTTCTGTTGCTTCACGTTTTCCAAGGTTTTAAAAAATATCTGCGCTTTCTCGAAACGCTCCTTGATTTTCGTTTTGATTGTCCCGTTTTCTGGTAGCTGGTTCAGCTTGCGCTCCCAGGTTTCTTTTAATACCTCATTGGAGTCTGAAGTTTCTTGCGATTTAATTGATTTTTTCTCCGGATTAAAACCTGAAATTAATTGATTTTTTCTCTAGAGTGATGGATTACAATGAAATTAAACAAGGAAAATTTCTGGCAATGATCAATAAAATTCGATCAATCGCTTGGAAATTAGTTAAGAAATTTATTTTGTAAGAAACTCACCACTGTCAAATAATTTTATTTTATCATGAATTGATCCGAATAAATTCTTGGTCCGCCTCCCCATTAAAACCTCCTGGCTTTTAACCACACTAGGCGAAGCCTTCTCCTCCAACTTCCGCATCAACTGCCTCGTCGCGGGCTTCACCTGCTTCTCTACATTCGCGACATTCCTCGCCTCGTCCTGAATCATCTCCTTCAGAAACAGCCCTCTCCTCTCCTTCACTGAAGGAAAATAAAGATCATCCAACGACCCGTACCTATCTCTGATCCCATAGGAATCGCTCCTGTGTATCCTCCTCTTATCAATAAAATCCAACGATCTGAACTGCTTCGGATTGCTCGCTCTGATCTCCCTCAGATTGCAGCTTTCCAGCTTCGGCTTTTTCACCTGCAGCCTGCTCAACGAGCTGTACCGCCTGTCGGCGTGATCGAAATTCAAACTCAAGCAGCTCGAATTGAGGCTCGTCGTGCTGGCCGTGCTGATTTTACTCCAAAACTCCTTACGCTTCATAAAACTCAAGCGCAAATCCAAATTTTCGTCCTCAGCCATCGTTCCGTCTGGTTCGTCCACTGTTTTCCATTTGCGCAGGAGCTTACCCTTGCCGTTCTGGGTTTCTTTGATGTTTTCAGTGGAAACATCGGAAACGCGGATTTTCGGGTTCGAGGGGAGGTCTTCGGGTGCGGTATTCCGGGATACCGGGGAAGCGGGTTCCTCAAGAGGGGCAGCTGCACTAAGGTCGGGTTTTTCATATTTTAAGGATTGCGGAAATTGGTTTGCTTTAGAAGGAGAATTATTTAAAACGGCAGCCTCTTTACGCGCTGCCGTTTCAAGTCTAATCGGCTTTTTCACTGGATTCACATCAAAGACGCAATCTTTAATCAACGAGGAAGCACTCCCATTGACCACACTTCTCATCACGAGAGGACTTTTTAAATCACCAATATTACTCTCAATCTTATTATATTTCTCTTTATTAAACAACAAATTCTTATAAGCGCCTTTGTCTTTTTCTTCATCACTTATTTTGGAAACCGATTGTCGTTTTTCACCTGAATCACAATCCACCTGCGTCCTTTCTCCATTGCCATCAATTTTATTCCTCTTAGTAAACATTTTCAATTTCAAAAAGCTCTCGCGATTCGCATCAGAAGCCCTTTCCAAATTCGCCAATCGTTGAATGCGTTTTTCAACAGATGATCCTTGAGGGATACCGTTCAGGAATTCACTATCCCGCTTTTTTATACCGTCTGCAAACACAGATCCACGCTTCGAAACCTCGATCATTAATTCATCGTCAGAAGTATTGCTTTGAGATTCTTTTAAATCTTTACCTTTTTGAATAACTGTTGTCATAGTATAGTCATTAGTTGTAGGGCTCTCTTCTAAAGATTGCCCAATCGTTTCCAAAGATGCTGAAGAATATCCAAAATCTTCCGCAGAATTCATGTCGGTATATCCAATAGCTTTTACGGAATTTGTTTCCGATGTTAAATGATCTCTAAGACTATTCGTGGATTTATTTTCAGATGTTAAAGGATCTGTTTTAGTGGATTTAGCTTCAGTTATAAGAGAATTTCCGAGAGCTTTCGTGGATTTAGTTTCAGTTATTAGGGAATGTCCAGGAGGTTTTGTGTAATTAGTTTCGGATGTTAAGGAATCTCCAAGAGCTTTCATAGATTCAATTTCAGGTGTTGAAGAATGTTCAAGAACTTTCGAAAGATTTGTCTTGGATATTAAGGAGGCTTTCGTGGAATTGGCTTCAGAGGCTACATTTTTTTCAACAATTTCAGCAGAGCTTTCAGTCACTAAATGACATTCATCAACTTTATCGGAATTAGCTTCAGACAATGAAGAACTATCGATGGTTTTCTCACTGCGTCCATTTTTGTGATAATCTCCAATAAATACAGATTCCAATGAATGTTTATTCTTTGTTTCATCACCATTATTTTCTGAATCATCAATAATTTCAGATTTTAAACTAACAGCGTTATTATTAACATCACCCAAATTACCCTCACTTTGCTCAAACTTAACAGAATCTCCATTTCCTAAAATAACTTTATCTGGAACACTATTTTCTTCGCAATTTTTCGTTTCAGTTGGAATCTCATCTATTTCATGTCTGTTTAGTTGAATCCCCTCACTTCTCGATAAAGATTTCATAATTTTGGCGTCGTCGTCATCGTTGATGGAATGCGTATAAATGGAATCGTTGCTTTCTAACGAAGATAGCTTAACGGCTTCATCGATTTCGTTTTCAAGAACTCCTGCAGCGAAACTAGTTTCTGTTGTTGCTGATTCAACTTTCGCGCTTGGGGTTATGTGAATTAAATCACTGGATTTCGATGAGGAATCTTCCTTGTTTAAACCAATTTCTTCGGTTTTTGCATTGTCCGAGGTGATTCCAGGAAGTTTTGATTCCGCTGGACCAATATTGGTTTCTGATAACTTCCTCACTGGATTTGATTTTGGTTTTCCTGATCCTTCCCCGCTGATCTTTTTAAGGGTTTCCGGTTTATTAGAATCAATAATCTTCTGGAAAGCGTCAATTTTCTTCAAAGCGCAGGAATTGTCTTTTATTTTTTTAACCTCCTCGCTTATACTATTGTTGTTGTTATCATCAAGCGTTACTGGTGGGTTTATTATAAGAGTCAAATTAGCCTTCTTCCTCGCTGGTGAAACTTTCGGTTTTTCGTTTTTGTTTTCGTTGACGGAATTCTCCAAAGCGGCGATTCTGTCCCTGATATCCTGGCTTTTAACCGTCGTGATTTTCCCCTCCTTTACATCAGTTTTTTCACCATCCACATTCGGAAATTTCAATTTATCCAAATCACTCAGTAGGACTTGTTTCATAGGAAGCTCAACTTCGACTTCGAGCGTAGCTTCGTTAAGTGTTTCATTTAAATTGTCCGCCATTTCATTATTGTTATTGTTTAAATCTTCATCTTTTTTAATTGTTAAATAACAAATGTCTTCTTCCACCGAGGTGTTGTTGCTGGAATCACTGGAATGTCCCAAACTTCGAATCTTCCGCATTTTCTTCCACTTGTCCTTCTCTTCATACTTAATATAAGCATGCTTGTTGTCCGGAGGGGGTGTTTCGATTATTTTCGGGATTATTCGTTTTTTCGATTTTCCTTTACATTCGTCTTCTGAGAGGTCGTCCATGATTCCGCTCCTGTTCTTCTCGACGTTTATGTTGTAAGGGGAACCCGCTATGTGCTCACCGTTTGTGGTAAGGCAAACTTCATAAACGCCAGAGTTTCTTGGTATGAACATGACTTTCGCGCGATTCCTCTCGATTTCGATGCTGATGTCAATATCGCAGGATTGCTCCCGGTTGTATTTGATGCTCAGCAAATTTTGGAAATCCCCGGTTAAGTTTTTCAAAAACGACTTTTGCTCTTCTTCGCTGATCATTCTTTTTCGTTCGCTGGTTCGTATGGTTTTGTACAAAGCGGCCAAATCACTTGCGTAGAGGATTGAAACACCGTGGGAATTGTAAGGGCCGCGGATGTTTATTAAGAGATTATCCGACTGCTTGTTTTTGTTGTTTGGATAGATATAAAGGACGGTCTTCCTGTATTGTTCCCCCGTTACCAAACCCATCCCGCGCGCTATGTAATTATTTGAAAACGTCAGCTCTTCATCATGGGAAATTTTCGAAACTGCATTCTGCACGTTAGTCATGTACTCAATTAGCGTTTTCTCGATTGTCGAATTCATGGACTTTTGGTTGAAATCAGAGTCAGTGAAAACCTAAAATAATAATTACAATTTAAGATTACAAGAGTTTTTCATACTGATGTTTGTACTTACTGGAACGACCCCCAGATATTTGTAGGCCAACGCCTGTCCGTGTGTCGGGGGTTTCTTCCAATGACGGTGCGGATTCGGGCAAGCTCCGGGCACCACGGAATTGATGAGTGTGCAAAGCTGCGAGCCGTCGTTCCAAATCGTCTCCAATCCCCCTTCCAAGTAAGGCAGATGGGTCAGTGTCCATTTTAAAACCTTTTCCCGCTTACTGAACGAAGGCCAAAATACTGGAATTATGAAAACAACATTGAATTTAATTCAACCATCATCATCTAGCGTTTGGAAAATTAATGACGGCCATTTTGATCCTCATAAAATCAGTGTATTTCAAGTGCAATATGCTTGACGAAGCCTTTGAGCTGTTTATCGAATATATGATTCGTTCTCCGGCCGATAGCCCAGGACAGACAAATCTTTATTTCAGTGGATATACTCAATATTTGTAAAAATGTAATTGTCTGAATAAAAATATTTGTATATATATGATTCGTATAAATCATAACAATTTGTTTGTTATCATGATCATCAAACCCGATGATCATGGAAGTACCATCTTTGGCCTAATTTTATTTGGCATCGTTAATGATTCGAGTCTACAAGGTATATTTTCTTTGCATATATCTGTTAATAAATATTATACATATAATGAAGTTTTGTGAAAAATTACAGCATAAACCATAGTCAATTATGAATTAACAAAAAAAGTCTTGATTGATTTATTATTTTAAAGATTAAGTATTATATAGGTTACCATCCAAAATTCAACTAATAGGCAAATATTGAACACTTTAGTATAAAATATTATTTGAGATTGGATTCAATGCGGGGCTCGAACCGGGAATTGCCTCAATAATTGCCCCGGTAAATCCTCGCGCGAATCACCCCATAAATCATCATTAACCGCCTTGAATAAATAACCTTTCCGGTGGTCAAGCACATAACGATTCTCCCGGAAACGCGATCCGGCATCCATCATGTCCGCTTGATAATTTATTTTTAAGACCGCGGCACCGTTTTACGAGCATTTCCCAAAACGGGCGCTCCCGTCTTCCTGGTTTCCTGTCCCGACGTGCTCCTGCGGGACCTCTTCACCAGTAAACTGCATGTACACTCGGCATTCCCGACGATTTCACACAAGCCGTTACGACGGACGGACGGTGATGAATTTCAAACGTGGACGTGATTAAAAAGAGGAAATTAAATATAATTATAAGTATACTTTTCCAAAAATGAAACAGCAAGCGTGAAACAGTACACTCCCCCATTATTATACATAAAAACGTAGAGTTCGAAAAAAAACAACTTAGTTGAATCGCTTATTTTTAATATTAAGGAGGTGCTTTAGAGAAACGGCTTTGTTAAAAAACTGCAGTGTTATCCTTAAAAAATTGTAGATTATAAAAATAGTTTTATTAAAGCGCTGCAGCGCTGTACGTAAAAAGCTATATTTTAAGTCTTCTTCTGTGGCTTTACACTCCTTGTGGAGTTTTGCCGCTCCTCTTGAAGCCCTTCTTTTAATCCATTTATCTGGGTGAATGAGTCCCAATTTTATAATTTAAGTATAGTTTCATAATTGACGCAAAGTATAAAGCTTTTTCAAATAAAAAAAACACAAAAGTTAAAGCAATTACAATTTAAAAAATTAAAACTCCGCGCGTCTTAATATTTAAATTGTAATTGCGTTTATTTTTTAATTCAGTTTATTGATAGATTTAAGTAGCATACAACTTTATATATGAAATTTTGTAAAATTAATTCCTGTCGTATTACAAATAAATAAATAAATAAAAAAGAGAATGAACTAACAAAATAAATACTGTTATTTTTTTCTTATTATATTTAAGTGGTGTTGATCAACATTGATTCATTCTATATTTTGTTTTTGCAACTCGTAAATGTTTATATTTCCTCGGGTGTGAATCGCTTAAAGGGGGTGTAATACAAAAAAAAAATGGAGGGACGAGAGCGCCGCGACAGTTTCTCCCTTAAGCGGCTTACACGTGAGAGAGGGGGACGGTCGCACACCCTCCTATATGCTCGAGGGGGGTTGGGGGCAGCCGATAAATATTTGCCAGTAAACAGAGATTGAAGGAGAGAGAGAGAGCAAAAAAATGCATCGACTTTTTTTTATCGAAATGGGAAAATTTCCGATATTAAATCCTGCGTAATGAAAAACCGACTCTCTGCATCGAACGATTATTAAATTTTTATCAGAAAAAAAAAAATGAAGAGGATGGGGAGGAAGGTTAATATGAGTGAGGAAATTATGTAAAGGGGGTCGATTTGTAAGTTGCTTTATTAAATATTCATACAAGCTTATTATGAACCATAATGGAACATTTTATACTGACTTTTACTTACTTACTGAATATTGTTTTTAAACTAATAAGGATTATCTGTGAATTATTTCGGATTTTTTGAAGAAACAAAATTTCCACGAAAAATCTAGACTTTTTCCCCCTTACGATGTTTGAGATTTTTCATCAAAATATTTCTTTCAAAAAATCTGAAATAATTATGAGAAGTACCTTAGTATATAATAATACAACTATATTGATTTTTAAAAAAATATATTTTTTATATATGCAAGAAAAGAAGCAATTTTTTTTCGGAATTAAAAATTCGTCAACGATTTATTTGGCAATTTAATTACACAAAAATGGTCCAACAATAGAAAAAAATGCATTAATAATAAATGCATTTTCGATTTTTTTCTATTGTCTATTTTGCGTATATAAATTGCCAAAAATGGTTGAATGGTTAATCTTACAATTTTTTTTCAATATATAGTTATAAATGTGATGCTTATGTAATTCATTTGTAAATAAAGATTGTTTTTCTCTGTCTCTTTTTAAAAAAAATATTTTCTATATTCTAAATTAAAAATATTCTATGGTAGACCACTGTTCATAAATAAATGAAATAATGATTTATTTTACAAACTAAATGAATTTAAAATCAATTGGAGTCGCGTGAGTCATTAATTTTCACTAAACAATAAAATACAGTTACATAGGGAACAATTTTTAATTAAAAAAAGCTATATTTAAAAAAAACTGAAATAATAATGCATTTTATTACTATTTTTGCATCATAAAAAATGGAAGATGATGCAAGCGACATATTTTACCTAATTTCTTGTGGCATCATCAACTATTCAATCAAGCAATCGATAGATAGATTGATTGATTGATTGATTCGAGTCTTCTATGTAAACAATCGAGAATCGTTGTTTCGTCCACTAAAAGAAGGCGAACTTGTCTTGTTTATGAGAACAGGAAATGAAATTCATAGATGAATGGTGGTTGAACTTTTTATTAAATATTGCATATTTAATTAAAAATATTAAATATGCAATATTTAATAAAATTTTTTTTTTATTTTCTTCACGAAAATTTTCCAATCATGTTCATGTAATGAACCAATCTAATAATTCATACATTGATACAGTTTGTGATTTTTTTACTGTACTAATCACCAATCGATGGTGATTTTAGAATTAATTGCGAGAGAGCGCAAAACGTCCCGATGCCGGAGGAAATTGTCGTCGGCAATTTCCGGATTTCCCGCGCTGAATCTCTCTTTCTCTCTTTTCATTTCACTCTCCTCCCACGCCCATTTCGGAATTAATTCCGAAATAATTTTCCGCGGCTTCCGTCCTGTCCATCCTCGTCCATTCGGGTCAGGCATTTTTTGCGTCCCAGAAAATCCCGTTCCCGCGTTCCGCTAATTTATTGCGCGCTCGTCTCCGCAAAAATGCCCGGGAATTTATCAGGCCGGAAACGGGACGAGGTTTTCCCGCAAGAAATGCTTAATCGATATGCATATAAGTACGTTAATGCGAGGCAGAAGTAAGTCCAAAAAAAATAAAATAGAAAGAATGAGAGAAAAAAATAATGGAATAAATCAGGTCAGTGTGTGAGCTCTTTTCGGATTAATGGCTTCCTGGTTAATTTCCAAGGGATTATATCCGCGCAATTATGAACGGTAATTGTTGTAACTCTCGTAAAATCTGTGTTTCTAATTAATTTCGAATGAAGCAAATAAATTCTGAATGAATTAACCCGCTTGTGCTTACAGCATAAAACGGTTCAATAAATGAATAACGTATTGCCATTGCAATTAATTATCTTCATACAAGTAATATAGATTCATTTTTAAGTAAATGACTTATTTATTATTAATAATAATATATTTATTGCTAGCAACAATTTACATAGATTTTAATCACTTTTAATAGCATTTCTTTGTTAATACATTTTTTAATTTTGTTTTGAATATTTTCCTATTAGGTAGAGTTTTAAAATACGGATACAAGTTAATTAATTTGTTATAGCATTTGATCTCCGAGGTATTTTTTGTTTTCTTTATTCATGTTTAACTTAATTATGAGTGACGGTAGCGTTATTATATTCATCGTTTTAAAAAGATTCCTGCATGGGTGGTTATACGTCTTATTACACATAGCTCTTATATTTTTTGTAAGACGAAAATGTCTCCACAATTTGAACCTCAGAATATAAGGCTGTATGTAAGGATTGATTGAATAAGACCAAAGTAGATAGTTTTTAAGACTTTATCTGACACAAGATGTTAATATATTAAATACAAATGATTAGAAAATAATTAATTATTTCCACATTTAGCTCTGTGACTATTGACTTACGTTACGTAAGTACGTTAAACAAATGCACATTAAAACAACTACTTCCCGGGCAAATATGTATATTTCGATTTTTTAATAAAATTATTAATTTTATAGAAATTAATGATTTTTTTTAATTATAAAATTAATTTCATTTTGAAACGTGTATTTTCTTTTATTCTTAGATAAGCACGGTAGATTAATTTCACAGATAACTTTACCTGACAGACATGCCTTGTCCAGGTGCAGGAGGATCTTGGAGAGGATTATTTTGCGGCCCCAGAGGACTCCGGCGATGGCCAGTGGCAGCAGCACGTGTATTGCCACCGCCAGTCCCTCACCCCATATCTGCTGATTTTCTTCACCTGGGCGCTCCCCGGTGGCTTCTTTAACTAGAAAATCCTCTGTAACAGACAAGCACAGACAATATAATATATACACATATCTTTATTCAGACTATAAAAATAATACAAAACAATATAACATAAATAATTGTAATACATGTAGGTGTTAGTCTGCCTGGGCTATCGATCAGAGGTCTTTCTGCCAAGACGGTTTTAATTTTTGTAAAATAATACAAATTTAATAGTAACATTATAGATTTTTTTTTTGAGTTTACAATAATAATAACAATATAAAATATTTTGAAAATGTAAAGGTTTCTTGTCAATCGGCTATCGATCTTTCTGCCTGTCTTATAATTAATTGTCTTTATCTTCTTATGCAAATTATTTTCTTATTGGTTGTCATTGTTAAACTGTCTATTCAATCGATCCGGGTTGTAAATATTGTGTATGTAAATGTTGTATTGGATTGGGATCCTTAAGGGAAATCTTGTTCAGGGATAAAGATGTAGGAATAGAAAAAATAAATCAACCATTTTCAGTCAAATTACTTTTTTCTATTTATATTATTTAACTGAAGTAAAGTTAGTTTTGCATAATTTCAAGTAGAATTGACAATTTGGGTCTTCTTATTTACTTTAATAATAATAATAATTTTATTACGGAATCACCTTTTTAGAAAAATAATACAAAAAAATATATATACCAGTGTCAATAAATCAATGTATATGCAAATAATTAAACCACAATTAAGAAATAATGTAAAGTAAAAACAAACAAAAAATAAAATAAAAACGAGACAACAAAATAAGGACCAGTAACAAAATAAATAAGAATTATATATAGAAGTACAAAATTAAAGTGATTTAATTTTAGTTTAAGTTGACGCTTAAACTGTATAAGTTAACTAATTGCAGTAGAGAAAAAAGGTGAAAAAAAAAAGAAAAAAACTATATATTCTTATGCCAATACCCTACCGGATCGAATTACACAATGGACACTTTTCAATACTCGGATTAAATTGAATCACCCACGGACAGACAAACCGCGAACAGTCGAGAGAATCCCTTAAAATCGATGGGCGACTCTTCTTAAATATTCACACGCTCCCGGCCGTTTCCAGCATCCCCCCTTGTCCCTCCGCGAAAGGGTGGCAGTAGAGAGAAGCGACCTGCATTATTTACATAAAATCCACAACTATACGGCCCCCGCCCGTAAAAAAGTTTTATTATCTCCGGGAAAGGCGGAGGAGACGGAAAAGAGGAAGGAAAAAAGAAAAGCGCGCGCGCCCGGCGAAGAGTTCGATACACAAAGGGCCTCGAAAAGAACTCCAATTATGCGGCCCGCGCGCGCGGGAAAAGTCCATAATGGCAGTTTAATTTTTCCCCTCCCGAAAAACGTTTATTAAAATCACGGAAAAAGTTTCCGCATATTTTTTGTTGTTGTTGTTGTTTCAACAACAATTAGTGAATAACGAGCGTTTTCGATGGCTTATCGTAATTAAAATTATTAGAATTGTGTGAAAGTTTGCGATAAGATTGATAAATGAGATTCAGTAATTAAAGAAATTATTAAAAACAAATTTTATATGAGTACAAAAACAGATAACTAGATAAATCATTGAGATTATATATAGGAAATTTGATATTAAATATATTTGATATAAATAATATTATTTTAATATTATTTATTTATATTTATTTAATATTATTTATCTCTTTTAAGAATAAACGCAAATTATATTAATTTAGAAGATAAATTGTTAATATACAAAACACTATATTTTCAAACTCAATGTAATAGAAAGGTTTGAAAATATAGTGTTTTGTATATTAACAAAATATCTTCTAAATTAATATAATGTATAAATACAAAATTTTGCTCCTCTCGGATCTATGAATAAATCCTTTTTTCAATTTTTAAATGATTTAGACTATCAAATTAGCATCTATGGCGAAATTGATCTTCAAAATACAACATTAAGAGGCGTCTAAAGGAGGTGTAATTGTTTTTTTTACTTATTCTATACTTGCATTACTTTGTTAAATATGTTTTATTTATGAAGTTATAAAATGTATGAATATCTGCAAATGGCTAGTCCATAAATAAAAAAACATTATTAAAAAGCTGAATATTGAACTTTTCTAGGAGCGGTGGCACTCTTAAGGGTGTAGTGATTTTAAAAAAGGAAGTTGTTTAAATATTTTTTTAATTCATAGCTGATTTATTCAATTTCGATATAAATAAATTAATACGGAATAAAACAACTTTTTCAATCAATAAATGAACTATTTTCTATTATTTATTCGATTGAAAAAAAAAACAACTTTTTCAATAAAATAAATGAACTAGGCAGAAAGACCTCTGGTCGATAATCAATGTTCGTTACCATATTGTAAACTTAATTGTTAATAAAGAGTGTTATATGTATATAAATGAACTATTTTCTGTTATTTATTTGATTGAAAAATAAAACAACTTTTTCAATAAAATAAATGAACTATTCACCATCATTTATTTGATTGAAAAAGTTGTTTTATTCGGTATTAATTTATTTGTATCGAATTTGAATAAATCGGCTATGAATTTAAAATCACCTATTCTGGCCAGAACATTTCTCGAAGAAGACACCATCGGCCTTGGCATTAAAACAAAAAAACAAAAACATCTCTTATAAAATTCTAGTATAGCGTTACAAACAGGAACGGACCGTTCAAAATCCCGAGCCGTGACGCTTTAAATTTCAAAAGCGAACACTGAAACGCACATAATTTCCCCTTTCTAAACCACGTTTATATCATCATTAAGCCCCGAATCCGAAGACGCGATTCCTCGCAAATGTGTGCCAGTAAATTACGCGAAATCCCCCGCCCCCGATTCTTTTTTTTTTCAACCCTCCCTATTTTTTTTTTGCTTTTCGTGGAAATTTACATGCGGGATAATGCACGTCCCTTCAAGGATAACGCGCCCTCACTTGTTGTCCCGTAACCCGAGAGCCGTAATCCGGGGAGTTCTCTTCGGGAGCGGCCCGTGTCTCTTTGAAGTTCACCCTTTAATCCGTTTTCCGGATGGGCGTGGTGCGGGTGGATATATGGAGGAAATACAAAATTTGGGACGCGGCCAAGCGTAGTGCTCCTCTCCAGTGCAAGAGTTTCGAAATCTATGGGTTTCCCCGGAATTTCATGTTGAAGTTGGATTAAAGTAGACGGATTTTGGAGTTATGGATTTTTATTTAAATTTATTATTCAAATAAAAATCTCGAAAATTCTTCAATCTAAATACAATTGATTGAATAAACTCTTCAAAAAATCCAACTTCTTATTTCCTACTATCAGTTGTGATCGCAATATAAATGTTTACTTTGAAATTATTTATATATATATAAGAAGTTGGATTTTTTGAAGAGTTTATTCAATCAATTGTATTTAATATATATATATATTATCATATAACCCTTATACCCTTTCGAGGGTATATCTCCCAAAATATGGACGATATTTTTTTGTTGATTTTTTGTTATTAATCTGTGTAAAATTTTCTACAACTTTGTCCTTTACAGTTTATTTCTATCTATGATATTAATAGAGATATATTGATTTCAAAAAATTGACACATTTTACTTTTTTCAAAATATCTAGTTACCCTTGACTTTTTCAAATATTTTGAAAGTGTCATTCTATTCGTCTTATAAAACTACACTTCTTTCCCCATTTAACCGTTTTTCTATCTCTTATAGTTTCCGAGATCCCCATAGAGAACATCGAAAAAAACTCACCCTGTATATATATTATATATATATATATTCATAGTTTAATAGTTTAATATTTCTTAAGATAATTATAATTCTTTATTGTATGTAGTTTAATATTAGTTTTATTTTAGATTAAGTATATTTTTGGTTTGATTTTCTAATATTTTGAAAATGGGGATATTCCCGTAAATACGCGATTATTATTATTATTCATTTTTATTAAAACTTATAACAATGTAATTAATGTTTTAATATTTAGACATTGGTAGTTTATATTGTATAAAATAAATATGAATAGATTATTAAAAAATGATAAATATTTAAATTCTCTTGAAAATGGGCTGATAACTCGAAACTAGTCGAGAATTTAAAGATATTCAATGTGATCTGTGTTTTATTGGTTGATTTTTAATAATCAATTCATATTTATTTTAAATCAATGTATAACGAAATAAAGCCTCTATTATCAATAATTCATTTCTATTGGTAAATGTTTCCATTTCCTAAAAAATGTGTCTCCCTCACCTCATATAAAATACTTCGGAATAGTCATAGATTCGAAACTAGATAAACATTCAACTATACTCAGTGAAATTATATCAATTATATTAAATCAAATAAATTTGATATAGATAAACATTACTTCATAATAAAGAACAAAATCACAGCTCGGGCAAAACATTTCCGTTACTTAACCTACCATAATTTTTGGAATTACAACGAAAATAATCACATTAATAATTAACAAACCACGTTTTTAGTATATACATAATTAATGGAAAATTCACGAATTGGCTATCAAGCAAAAGTCTTTCAGTCAGTCTTTGTGTAGTTCTTGTTTTTTTTTTTTTTAATTTAATTAATTGAATATTTCTCCTCACACTGAGAAGTAGTGAGGAATACATAACGATGTCATATAAGACTAAATAAATAATTAAATATTTACCTTTAAATCGTCGTTTATCTTCGCGTTTATTTGTCTCCTTCATTTTTACGATTAAATCGAACTCATTTTTCGCAATCGTTACAAAGAGAAGCAAACGGGCTGCGGAACGCGAAAATGTTACCGATTCGCGTCGATTATTTGTAAATAACTGGGACTCAATAAATCGCGAGATAAGATTAGGAGAAAACAAAAAAAAATGAGTAAATAATAAGTGCCACTTGTTCATTACCTTGCCGGTCCGCTTATCGCATTCTCGCGTTTTGCGACGACGCAATTGCCCGGAATTTCGTGTGTGTTTCGCCGGTTAAATTAGTGTTATTTTAATGTAGTTAAAATAATATAGATTTTTTTTATAAAAATTAATTAACATTTAATAATAATGTTAAAATTATTGATATATTCCATTTGTTTTAGAACTTATTATTTTGAAACTAATGGCGCGGTTTCATGTGGGTTTGTGTTGTTATTAAGTAAAATTGCATATAGTAGAATATATGCAATCCAATTTTTACTTAATGACAACACAACCCACATGAAATCGTGCCATTCATATCACAATATAATATTGTTTACAATACTTTTCGTACAGATGTACATAATATAAATGTGAGATTTCGGGGCTTAATATCACCACCTATTCATAAAACCACATTTTTTGAAAGATCATTTTCATACAACATATATAAATTATTTAATAAAATCCCCGCTTCCCTGAAATCTCTCACACTTTTTACATTTAAAAGGAAACTGCATTTATTATTTTATCAAGGCATGGTTTAGTTTAGTCTCGATTATAAGACGTTCATTTGGATGACAACTGAAGTAAGGTTTAAAAGTGTATAAATATTTATTGTTATTCTGTTTTGTAGGTTAAGTGTAAGAGCAGTCAAATGGTTTTTGACCCATCAGCCTACGCTGAGTGTAATATCTTTGAATGTATTGTTTATTTTTTTTAAATAAAGACGGTTTATTATTATTATTAATAATATTATCTGCCAATTAGCTATCGATCATAAGTCCTTTTGCCTCTATTTGTATAAAAATAACTTATCATTTAAAAATAATGTTAAAATTATTGATATATTCAATTTACTTTAGAACTAGTTAATTGGAAATTAATGGTACGGTTTCAAGCGGGTTTGTGTTGTCATTAAGTGAAATTGTATATAGTAGAATTTGTAGTTCTACTGTATGCAACCCAATATTCACTTAATGACAACACAACCCACATGAAATCGTTCCATTCATATCACAATATAATTTTATTTACAATATAAGCTGCCAATTAGCTATCGATTATAAGTCTTTTTGCCTCTGTTTGTATATATGTCTTCGTCCGAATAGATTATTTGTTATAAAAATAACTTATCATTTAAAAATAATGTTATAATTATTCATATATTCCATTTATATTTACAACTAATTCACAAATGTCACAGTTCTATTTTTGTGAAAAAAGTTGAACATTTAATAATAACGAATTCTTCTCGAGGTGGAATA
This sequence comes from Philonthus spinipes, assembly GCA_963082785.1. Lineage (NCBI taxonomy): Eukaryota > Metazoa > Arthropoda > Insecta > Coleoptera > Staphylinidae > Philonthus > Philonthus spinipes. The sequence continues at coordinate 26,813,490 of OY720307.1, read as the reverse complement.
TGTAGAGAGGTGTATATTATAAAATTAAATAATTGATATTCCTTTTCTACTATTTTATTCAGCAGCTAAATATATTTCGCATACTATGTATACATTTTTAATGTAGTTTAAAAAAAAATCAACTAATTTTACCAATAAAATAAATATGAATAGATTATTAAAAATCAACGAATAAAACACAGATTAAAATTTTAAATTCTCTTGAAAATGGGCTAATAACCCGAAACTAGTCGAGAATTTAAATTTATTCAATCTAATCTATGTTTTATTGGTTGATTTTTAATAATCTATTCATATTTATTTCATATAATATGAACTACCAATGTCTAAATATTAAAATCATTAATAATTTTATCAAACCTATACCTTAATAAATAAAAATGTTTCATCGAAGCCTATCATGTAGATACTCGGGTTAACTTCTCATACAATAAAATGCTCGACCTTGAATCCCTCAATGTAGCCCCTCCAGTCGCCCCTCTCACTGGTACCTACACCGGCTTCACCAAGGAGGGTAACAATACTAATTGTTTGTATTGCAACATTAACTCACTTTCAAATAAATCCCACATCCTTTCTCATTACCTCTCCAATAAGCCCTTTGATTGAATAATGATGGTCTAAACAAAATCAAATAAACCGTTATCTTTCAGAAACTGGTCCTTCATACAGATCCTTTCATCCTGTCCATACAAAAACCAACGAGGAGGCTCAATTGTAGCAGTCAGATATGAGCTAAAACTGGAGGCTAATCTCCATAGAATAAACAACATCACGAATGAATGTCTTCATTGCACGATCGAAATTCCTCAATTTCAACTCCATATATTCCTTGTTATGGATGTAACTCCTCTTCCATAGAAGACACAATACTCACAAAAGCCTGCTAATACGATTATGTTATTATAACCGGAGATTTCAATGTAAACATTAAGAAAGTGACTGACATAATGACAGAATGCATAGCTCTATAAAATATTAGTACAATATCCCAGAAATCAATTTCCATTTTTTGTAACTCTATCCCTAACATTATGGAAAATAGTCCGTGACTAGGGGACTATTTTCCATAAACTACCATTCAAATATCCTTAATAACAATATATTTATTTACGGAATCACCTTTTTACAAAACTTATGCTATATATATATATATATATATATATATATATATATATATATATATATATATATATAAATAATACACTAACTGATATATAAATATAAAATAACAGTGAACAATATTAATATTTAAATTATGATACAATTAAATATTGATATTAACCAATATTTTTATTATTTTATTCAAACATCTTTTAAAATGAAAAAATGAAGGCTGAAATAACATATATTTATATTATCCTTTACAAAATTAAAAAGACAGTAATACAGGAACTTCAGACAAATAGAGAACGTTTTACTTAAACAGAAATTTAACAAAATTTAGGCTAGATGAATGGTGGCATTTCATTAAATGAGAAATTTAATAGACTAAACAAAGACATTGACAGACTAATTTCAGATTACAAATGAGATTTCTGGATAAAAGCCTGCAAAGATATAAATAATTTGAAAACAATGTTTGCAAGAGTTATTTACTTTTTTTCACTATAAGGACATAAACAAGAAAAAAAAAACAGGCGAAAAGACCACACGTCGATAGTCAATTAAGTTGTAAATAAATAACGTAGTAATAGTTGTTATTAATATAATACAAAGTATAAGCTTTTGTAGTTAATGGATTAATTTATTCCATTTTCTTTTAAAACTTTATTCATAAAAGGCTTTATTGTGTTTCTTAATTTTTTTATTATTAATTCCGTGCACTTCTGTCGGTGGTTTTGATAAATGAAACAATGAACTTTCCGAAGGTGGGCGGCATTTGCATACGGAACGCGGGCCGAGGCGCGGCGCATTTATATCATAATCCTACGTGCATTTTCTGTTAAACGGATAAAATCGAAGTCCTAGAAATTGGCGTTATGCAAGCGGACGACGAGCGGAGGTCGCCCATTACGTCCTAATCCCCGAATTACTGCAACGCTAGGGTCTTACCTGTCCCGCAGTTGTAATTGCGTCACTGGGATAGAATTGTAATTGTGAAACTGCAAGCAATACACTCCATGGAAATCCGTGCTTTCATTTTAATAATACGCCGAGAAACGATTGTTTTAACGGCGGAAAGGGTATTTATTATTAACATGGTATAAACATTTATATCATGAATGATTTTACTTGACATAGCGCGTGTTACGATCTTTCTAGCATCTCTTTTTATGTAATGTAGCGTGTCTCATGGGGCAAAAATATTCGATTTTCTATTCCATACAATCTTCTTTTATTAAATATTTTTGACATCTTTAAGTAGTTATTTATTAAATAAAATGAAACAAAGATGATTCACACATTTGCAGTTATTTAAATTACAATGAAATTAAACAAGGAAAATCTCTGGCAATGATCAATAAAATTCGATCAATCTCTTTTTCCAACTGCAAAAAAGTTATTTATTTAGTCTTATTTAACATCGTTATATGTGCTTCTCTATTTCTCAGTGTAAGGTGATCTATAAGTAGTAACCTTCTTTATGTTGGTTGTGGAGACTTTTAATTATGCAAATAATAAGGGTTTTCCTTTCTCCTACATATTTTTTTTATTTATTTCACTAAATATATTTCGTAAACTATGTTTATATCTTCAGTAGTTGACATTTTTTATAAATATAAATTTAAATAATTTTTATCTAGCATGAATTAATAATCTTCTTTATGTTGGTTCTTGGTTGTGGAGACTTTAATTATTTAAATAAAAATAAATAATATGTTTTCAGTAGTGAAGATGGAAACATAGTTTCCGAAATATATTTAGTTAAATAAAAGTAAGTAGGAGAAAGGACATATATTTTTATTTAAATGAATTAATAAGTTTTACTTTGTCTAATATAATGTAAAAAATTGAAGTTTGGGGTAAAGAAACTGAAAATTAAATGCACTTACACTATAGTTCGCATTTTTTATAGCACCTTGACTCTTCAGTATGAACGCAGCTTTATAATAGTTAATTCACATCAATAACTTCATATTGTGTTCAATGTTATTTTATAGCAACACTTTTAGCAAGATCCATTCCATATAATTTCTGAAAATTTTAAAATCTATAAAATAATCACCATTTTTCCTTCTCTTTGTAGAAAATGAAGTTTCCGGCAAATTAACTTAAAATTAAATACACTGATACTATAGTTTGATATTTTATGGCAATTCAAACTAACTCGTCATTATGAACGCAGCTTTAGAATTAAAAATAAACACATGTATAATTCCATCATTATTTTATTAATAAATTAAAAATTATATTAAATATAGAATGTTCTCAATGGCAAGTGCAGATATAAACTAATTGTAAATCTGAAAGGTATATTTGTATAAAATGATGGAATTATGTGGATAGAATAGTAGTAAATATTTTTTACCATTAATTACAAATATGATGTTTGTTTTAGTACAAACCTATTTAATTATAATTATAATAATAATAGTAAACGGCTATCGACCAGTAACCTTTCTGTTACTATATGTTGATAGTTTATGTCTGTTTTATAAGTAGAGTAGTTAATTTTGGAATCTGATATTAATAAAAAATAATTAAGAAAAAGTACAGTGTTTATTTGTAATTAATTTTATCTTCGCGTATTTAAAACACTTCAAACGCAGCTTTAGAATACTTAATTAAATAATTTATCACATGGAATAGAAAGTAGATGAAATGTTTATTGAATGTGATTTTACATCAATAATTTTATCGAAATTCATAACATTATTTTCAACAAAATCAGACAATTAAAAAAATTATAAAATAATCACCATTTATACATCTCTTACACATTGTAAACAAATGACTCATTTCGTGAGAATTATAATATTTTAACATCACCCGCACGAATTCATTTGCAGTCAGTCTACAAACCGTGTGTTTCTTTTTTCAACGAAATGCTTATTAAAACAATTACCATTCATTATTTGATTTTATTTGAAACGTCTAATTTAAATTCTATTTAAATAAGTCATCTCTGCAATAAAAAGATATCGCTAATGGCTAAAGAGGGAATATTTTATTAATTCTTTTCAAATTATTTTTATTTAAATTAAATAAAAATAATCAAATAAAATTAAATTATTTGTGAATTTGCGCGTTGATCTCGGTCATTTATTATTGACTAATTACAAAGAAATTAAACAAGGAAAAATTCTGACAATGATCAATAAAATTTAAATAACTGCAAATGTGTGAATCATCTTTGTTTCATTTTATTTAATTTATTACTGAGATCACGGTAGGGAAAGCACGCTTAATTTATTTAATTTAATTTGATTGGAATATATATTTCATCATTATTACAAAATGATCAATGAACCAATCTGCCTGAAGATATATTATACTTACAGTAGTTATTGAATAATTTTTAGTTATTAATTAATTTATTTGTATATTTTTTTTCTGATATTTGTCCTTTTATGGTATATCTGCTGGACAATAAAGATTATTATTATTATTAAGATTATCATCACCCTGATTTTCTGATTGCCTTGTATAATAAATTAATCAATATAAACCCCCGCACGAATTTATTTGTAATCAGCCTATGAACGTAAAAAATAAAAACGGAACCAACAAACAAATTAAAAAATCTAATTCGCTCATACCCACGCTTATAATTACAGTGTTTGTTGTTTGAATTGAATCAAAACCGAAAGTGCCGGATCGAACCGCAAAAAAATTCACTAAAAACCAATTTGCATTTAAAGCAATCCACCGTCTAATGATCCTCTTCCTCTCTATAGCAATAATTAAATAATTAAATAATGGAGGTTGTGGAACCGTCGAAAATTTACATTCCGCGCGAGTACGCCAGCTCGGTAATTTTCGTCCATTACGTGAAAGGTTGTACCATTTTTAATGGATTAATTCTCTGTTTAAATGCTCGCGCGAGTGTTGTTACTATTTTTTTATTCGTTTTTGGTCGGCGTTGACAAGTTAAGGATTAAGGATAATTAGCATTTAATTAGGTAGTTGTTCTGTTTTTTTTTGTAAAGTGATTACATTCAATTTTCTGGTCTAGTTTTGTAGAACGGTTTTAATTTGGGTGTTATTTATGGAAATTATTTAAATAAAAAGAAAACAAGGTAATAAATTATTTAAGAAAATGCAATTGTATAGAAATTAATATGAATAAATTATTAAAAATCAACCAATAAAACACAGACTAGATTGAATAACTAATAATAAATAATTCCCGAAACTAGTCGAGAATTTAAAGTTATTCAATCTAATCTGTGTTTTATTGGTTGATTTTTAATGATTTATTCATATTTATTTCATACAATATGAACTACAAATGTCTAAATATTAAAACCATTAATTATATTGCAATTGTATAGATTTTTAGATTAAAAAATTAAAAGAAAAAAATGAAGAATTTTGTTCAGTTTGTTGAAATTGTATAAAAAAATTGGAGGTTTATTTTTACATCATATCTTCGTGAAATTTTCTGGGAAATTATCTAAAGCCACCTCTTTTAGAATAAATAAAAAACAAAAAATACCCTATCCACAGTTTTTGAGATATTTTCAATTTTATGTAAATAAATAAATAAATTAAAAAAATAGATTTTTTAATTCATTTTCTGAATGTTCAAAATACAAAATTTTCTGTATAATCGAAATACAAAAAAATCATAATTTATTTTTGTTGAAATCTATACAGATACATCTGATCTGAATTATTTAAGAATATGTAAAAAACAAAACACATGAGAAATTTTCAATTTTTGGTGTAAAAATAAGAATTTTGTCTTATTTTTCGTATGTTTGAAAATAATAATATTTTTTAAGCAGTGGCTTCATGAAATTTTGTGTAGTTTATATATAAATCTTCCTCTTTCAGAATTTGCAAAAAAAAAAAAAATAAACAGGAAATACCTCATAATAAATTAAAGACGAAAAAAACCGAAATGGCCATCACTAGTTATCCATACGCTAGATGAATGGTGGCTGAAGGTTTCATTAAAAGGAAATACCTCATTCACAGTTTTTCAGATATTTTCAATTATATACCAAAAAAAAAGTCGAATCGGACTAAAGATGCATAAAATTCAGGTTAATGCGCGAATGGCGAACGCACGCGAAAGAATTTCAACGGGTGTCATTATTATCAGCAAACAACCGTTAGGAATAGATTAAGTTTGTTTTGCGTTTCTTTTTATCTTTTCCTCCGAGTGCGAGCGCAAGCATACGTGCGTGCGTTTCGCGTTAAATTCTTCAGATGTTCATTCCGCGAGCAAGAAGTCACATTTCTGGATTACATTAAAAGGTGACGGTGATTTCAACGTAGCGATTAAAACTGGTGATTAAATAAGGTTGTTTTGTTTACTCCGGTCTACTTGTTAAGAAAATACATGAAAATCTATACAGATATATCTGACATCTGAATTATTACTTGTTTCTATGACATGTAATTTAATTAAATAAATATCAATAAATACTTATATAAATTAAATTAAATAAATTTTAAAATAATTTATTAATTAATTAATTAATTACTTGTTAAGAAAATACATGAAAATCTATACAGATATATCTGATATCTGAATTATTACTTTTTTCTATGACAGATATAATTTAATTAAATAAATATCAATAAATATAAATTCAATAAAATTTGAAAATAATTAATTAATTAATAAATTATTTTCCCTTTAGCTACCGTGGCATTATAACTTATGTTACATAAGTACTTCAACAAATGTCTAGTAATAGATATTTGCTGTTGCATAACAATAACATATTGTATAATGCAACAATTTTGAATCGAAAATATTTATTTGTACTGAATTATATCTTATTATTTATTTCCTTTCGATTGATGAGTTAAAACAATCCGACAACCCCTAGTATCTTATAAACCGCACAAAAAAACTTCCTCTTTGTGCACATTCTCTTCAACCATTCCAACCAGCAAATGTAACTGCCTATTCGCCACTCTTATCAGTCGGGCCGCGGAAAGGCATGACCTCACCCAAAAAAAAAGAGGTCTTATCACCGCCGTAATTGACCTATAAAATTACCCTATCTTAATTGCCGACACCGCGAAACGGGCCCTTTTCTTTTCAGCTACACCGAAAAGCACCGGAATTGTTATTGGCCGGAACAATGGAAGGGGGCAGCGATTAATAAAAATTCGTGCCGTGTTTGTGCGCCGGATTACAACATCGTTTGCAGTTTTAATCCGGCGTTTAAATATTTATTTTTGTGTTTATTGCCACAGCCGCAGAGTTCGAAATATTTTTTTTATGAATATTTACTTTTCTAATTTTATTTCAGTTATTTCAATTTAAAGGTTCACAATCATTTTTGGTACAACAGCAAATGTCCATTGTGTAGTTCAATGTCTGGTGGGGTATTTGCCCGAGAAGTAGTTTCAATGGATGTTTGTTGTTTTTTAAGTAGCAGTAGCTAAAGAGAAATTAATTATTCAATTCAGAAATATTTTTTTAAATTTGATTTATTGTAAACATACGCTATTTTGAAGAAACTAATAGAAGTAACTATTTATTTCTTAAACCATTCGTGCCTTTTACAATCGTAGCCTTAATTGACGCTTAAATGATGTCATTCACTCTGTCTTAATGTTTCTTTAATTTTCTAAATATACAATGAGTAAAAACGCGGGTCAATCGAGTAAAGTTATTAGAAATCCGGATGAAAAAAATATTGTAATTTATTCTATTATTTTCCCGCGCGGTATGTTAAATTCCACTAGATTTAAATTTCGTCATCTTAGGAAAAACAGAGTATAGTATGATAATTCAAACGAATCAAAATGAAACGCATATTTACGAAACAAGAACACTCAGTAGAAATCAACTTCGGAAGTGTGCGAATGCTCTTAATAATATTCATTCGATATTATTAAGACTATTCACACACTTCCACAGTTAATTTCTTGTATTCAGAGCTCATCCTGATTATCCTGCCTAGTTCCAATTAATGCCGGCAATCATCGCGAAGAATCGAGAATTATTATTATTAATTGTATTAATTGCCAAGTCGCGTTCGTGCGCGGGCTGCGAGTTTCTTGCACTTGTTACCACTCGGAGGATTACCGCAATTGCCAGCAATGCATGTCTAATTGATGTGAATTAACATTAGCAATTTATTAAATAATAACGCCGGCCGTTCTTCCCGCGCAGATCTGCTGTTATAAATCGTTATCTAACAACTCGCCAGCGTTTCCACTCGGCTGCGAATTATAATTTTTTTACTGCATGTGTGTGTACATTTTCATCTGTGTTAGATGAAACACGTAACATTAAAAGTATTTTTTTTAAATAATTAGTTATTGTGCGCGGATTAATGGTTCATTTTCCGTATGTTGGAAATAATAAAACTCATAATTTAATTTTTGTGTGAGGTAGCTTCATCAAACTTTCTATCGATATGATTTAAACCTACTTTTCTCAGAATATATAAAAAAATCCGCATCAACAGTATTTCAGATATTTTCAATTTTATGTGAAAAAAAAAGGCAGATTTTTGTTTAATTTTCTGAAAGTTAGAAATGCTGAAAAAAAAGAAAACTCATAATTTAATTTTTGTGTGAGGTAGCTTCAACAAACTTTCTATCGATATAATTTAAACCTACTTTTCTCAGAATATGTAAAAAAAATTCGCATCCAAAGTATTTCAGATATTTTCAATTTTATATGAAAAAAGGCGGATTTTTGTTTAATTTTCTGAAAGTTAGAAAGAACCATAATTTATTAATGCTGAGAGGTAGCTTTATGAAACTATAAGCGGAAATTATTTAATCCACTCTCTTTCAGAATATGTAAGAAATACCCCACCCACAGTTTTTGAAATATTTTCACACACATACAAACATACTCAAATACAAAGCAAACTCGTTTTTACTGGAAGCAAACCTTTTTACAATAGCTCGCGCGATATAGAAAAAAAGTAAGAAACGAGCGTATGCTAATAAAGTATACCCAATATAAACAAAAACCAAGGTTCTCCACATAATTACAACAATTGCATCAAGTGAATCAACCGTTTCACTTATCACAACGCACGGCCAGGCACTCGCGAAAATTTAAATATAATTCCAGTGCAACGCGAGCTGTTCTCACGGAGCGATTACGGAATTTGAAGTAAACACACACATAGATACACAAATATAATGAAGCAAATACAAACACGCACAAATACAATGAAGTAAAATATACACACACACAAATATAATGAAGAAAAATTTATAAATTTATAATAACATATCCTCAATATCTTCCAATCAGCATGGGGCTTCAACTACCTCTAATCTATTAGTGTACGATTCCTACATTGTCAATGCTTTGGGGAGTGGTTTTCAAGTTGATTCTATATATACGGGCTTCTCCAAAGCATCCGACACTGTGGATCATTGCATCCTATTGTCCAAATTAGCACGTGTTGGAATTTCTGGAAAACTTTTGTCTTGGATTGAATCATACCTTACCTGCCGTATGCAGTTTATTTAAAATAGGTCAATCTATGTCAAGACCCATAAATGTTACATCAGGGGTACCTCAGGGCTCCCACCTTGGGCCTCTGTTATTCAATTTGTTCATTAATGATGTTATTAACTGTTTCTCAAATGCTCGCTGTTTATTATTCGCGGATGATATGAAGATATTTTTAACTATAAAATCATTGTATGATGCAATTAATCTTCAGTTGTATTTAAATTCGTTTTAATTGTAGCAGTGTCTATAATTGTTTCGCGAACACATTGGCATACGATGATTAATCATCTTTAAAAAAACGTGTATTATAGAGTTTTATTCGGTAAAAACAATCGATTATTTAAAATATTACAAATATAATGAGTTTTACCTCATTTTATTTGTATATATGCATGCAAGCAAAAACATGAATAATCAATAAGTGCTGTTTTGGGCATGTGATTTCATTATCAAACTAAACAAAACAAAAACAAAAATGGAAAGAGTGTACACTTTTTTTATAATTTAATTTCCCAGAAACTGTTTCTACTCTTTCTCCGTACGTTTTGGTGGCCACGGGTTTCATCATTTCACTTCAAGTTCAAACCTTGATGAAATAAACAGCTGTTACATTCCTCACGGTTTCCACACAAGTCCTTATCGAAAACATTAAGTGTTGATTAATAGCCAATTGTTCGATTTATATAACGAGTATCGTGTTAATTTTTTTTATAGTATAAAACGACTTGTATTTTCATTTGTTTAGCCTATGGATAACTAGTCCATTTATTATTAACAGAACTCCTTACACCTAACGGTAGAATGAAAAAAAAAAAACAATATTTTAATAATATAATTAAAATCGAAGATATTTGTTGGGAGTACGTGAAGTTTCTTGATATAATGTAATAATATTTTTTATTCTTTTCTTCACTTTTTTATTTTTATCACTATGTACATTTCAAGCACAACGTGCTCTTTTCCAATAGTTTTATTATGTTTGCTTGAAATGTACATATAGTGATAAAAATAAAAAAAGTGAAGAAAGGAATAAAAAATATTATTACATTATATAATTAAAAAATAAAAACCTGTATTATCATTCATTAATTGATTGTTGAAGCCATTACTTTGTGATACAAGCAATATTGTTTTATTACTTGAAATTCATATTAATCAGTTATTATGCCTTACACCTAAACGTGGAAAAGGCAAAAGATTAAAAAAATTATATCAGTCATTACAGACTCGAAGGGAATACGGTGGTTGAACATTTTATTAGTTTTGTTAATATTTAATGTCTTTCTCTCCATGTTTTTCTGTCTTCAGTTAAGTATCTAATGTCCCTCTAGCCTATGACCTTTTTTCCTTCTTCTTCTCTATTTATATATATATATATATTTTTGTTAATCGTTGTTTTCTTTTCTTTAGATTTATCTTTAATTTTTTACTATTATAATTATTGTTATTATTATTTTATTCTCTAATTTATATACGTGCAATTTATATTACTACAGTGTAAACATTTGTAAATAATGGTGAATTCCGTAAATAAAGATATTATTATTATTATTATTATTATTATATATAATCGATGTCCCCTTTTACCAATTGTTGTCGGGGTTTCTATTTATTTATTTATTTATTTATCAACGGAAATCTCCTTTGTAAATAATATATAATATACAGGAGTAACTTAAATTAATTTAACTCTAATTCTATTCCATGTTTTTCTCAGCCTTCCCCGGTAGTTTCTTCCTTGCACTCTTGTTTTATAACAAAAAGGGGATAAAATAACAAACAAAAACTGCTATTCTTTTATCTTTCATGCGGTACACATTTCCGAACTATCTCAGCTACTATGGTATCATATTAAATTAAAATAAAGAAAAACAATGTATTATTTATAATTTCATTCATTATTTTGTAAATATTGACATGATTTGGTGAATAATTAAATTTATCAGAGTGAATAAATTTAATTATCCGCCAAATCATGTCAAAATACACAAAATAATGAATGAAATCACGAATAAAACACTGTTTTTTTTTACTTTGTTTTAATTTCATGAAATTAATAACAAACCCATTTAAATCAACAATACTATTGTTGATAAAGAATTTCGAAACGCTTCGAAATAGCTGACTGGTGTGTGTTATTGTTGTTCGCGGTGATCGCATACTTATTTTGTCACCAGCGAGCGCTGGCAATTAGCGTGCCTTGAACTTCGATTTTTTTTAAGTCCACCGTGGACGTGAATAACAAAATAAAACAAAAACAAGAACTAATGGAATCGCTCGCGATACTAAAACATTGTTAACCTTTAGTGATTTCATACAAACATGTATCGTGCGTGGTAAAAATGTTTCTAGAAAAGTATTTGGAAGAAGAAGGGCTTTAATGTTGTTTTTGTTAATCCAACATTTTTTTTTAGTTTTCGAGTCTTTTAGCTTGCCTTTATCCATATTTTGTCTTTCTCCAACATGATTGCTGACGTTATCATCACGTTCGATTGATGTGATACATTTATGAATTATCAAGCTGGGATGTTTGAATTTCTGAAGAATATTATAATTGTAAGAAATATTTGCTTCTACTACTACTACTACTACTACTACTACTACTACTTAATCTTCATTATTTGAGAAAAAAATACATTGTATATAATTTAATATACTATAAAAAATAAATATTTGCATAATATATTCTGAAATAAGGGCTATCGGTTCTGTCCTTGTTTTCTTCTTCATTTTTTTGTCTATATATATGGTAATTGTATTTGCTTCTATTTAGGTTCACTTTAATAATTGTTCATATCATATCATCATACCATAGAAATTTATTCAGAGATATGTGAGAATACAATACTTACACACTACAAATAGAAAAGAGTATCCATTCTCTTGGTCACAGTTATTTAAATAAATTAAATAAAAATGCTTTGAAAATAATTAATAAATTGTTTCTACATTTAGATCTGTGACTTTTGACTTACGTTACGTGAGAATTTGATTAACGTACTTACGTAACGTAAGTCAAAAGTCATTGTTAACCTTTAGTTGATCGTGTGAAGTGTCGTATTGAGCCATACCACGCATGCGCTTTGAATATACGGAGATTCGAGTGACACACCCATGGGAGAGATGAACACGAGACTTCACACAGTCAACATCGCGACGATTATTGTACATTGAAAATGATATAATTTAATATACAGTTTGAGTTAAATCAAGTAATAATTTCATTTAAACGGTCCTACAATCAAACAGTAACAACACTACATGTATATTTCGAATATTAGGTGTTCATTATCAATAGTTAACTTGTATGTTAATGTGAAGGGATAAATCACAAATTTGTTTCCCCTTGTTCAAGGTAAACTTATATCCTAGCTTTTTAAAACAGTTGAAAAAATGTGAAAAATTTTGGCCTGAATCAAAACTCATTAAGTGAAACTTTACTCTTAGCGTTTTGTTTTTATTTTCCACAATTACTAAACAAATATTGATCGTATTGGAGAATGTTTCAAGTTGGTTTGTTTCACAAAATATATTTTGTAATATTCTAAATAAATTTCTCACTTACCCCGTGGTGAAACATTTTTAATTAATAATGATAGGAAATTAAAACACTTGTTTTTCTATGTTTCACAAAGTGTTTTAATTTTCTATCAATATTTTGTAAGAAAATTTTTTTTAATCATGTTTCACCAAGTGATCAATGAGAATGTAGTTAAATATATAAAAAGCTGCATATCTTGAAGAAATAGCTATTTTATATTATTAACTTCTTGTTGCGTCATCTTAAGCTATTGAGTAATACCACAGACAAAATATATGTTTGTCTGTGGTAATACTTTTAGCGATTATTTATTTTTTATTCGGATGAAGTTTCAAATAAAAGTTGCAGATCTTAAAAAAAAAATTGTTATATATCTTTTTATTGTAGAACTTTTAATTTTCATGTCATGAGCGGAAAAATGTTGTCTGCCTGATAAAATCAGATAGAAATAAACATGTCAAAGAAAACGTCAAAATGCTGCCATATTCCAGTCACTTAATAAAACTTTCTAACCAAAATATGTTGAAGAAAAATAATGTGGATTTTTTAAACCATTATAAGGTGAGAAATAAAATAAATTTTCTAAATACTAGGCTTTAACTTTAAAAGACAACAATATGTTTTTTTGATTTAATATTTTTTATTTACTATAAAATGTTCATTCAAAAACTTATTTGACTTATTTAATTCACCGAAAAAGTACCATGATGGATTATCTTTTTCTCATTTAATATTTTTTTAATTAGTATAAAATGTTCATTCAAAAATTTATTTGACTTATTTAATTCACTGGGAAAAGTATCATGATGGACCATCATTTTCTCATTTAAGTCATAATTTAATTTTTCACATAAGTCATAATGTCACAGTAGCTAGCTAAAGAGAAAATAATTTATTAATTAATTATATTCAAATTATTTTTATTTAATTTATTTAAATAGCTGTGACCAAGCGAATAAATCCTTTTTTCTATTCATTTAGTATAAAATGTTCATTCACAAACTTTATTGACTTATTTAATTCACTGGGAAAAGTACCATGATGGACACAGTACCATTTTTCATGTAATATTTTTTCATTTAGTGTAGGCTGTTCTTTCAAAAACTTATTTGACCGAAATCACCGGGGTAAGTACCACGATGGATACATAACCATTTTATATTTAGTACTTGTTTGTATAATAATAATAATATCACGATTATAATCGAATTAAATCTCTAACTCCACCACAAGCTGTGAGCAAAGGTGAGTTGCACTTTAGTACTAATTACTTTTTTTTATTACAAAATCATTCCTTACCGCATTTGGCTGCCATCCACGAAACGTTCCAGGGACCCCCGGGGTACCACACTCCGCACACTCAGGAAGCCACCCTTCCGCGTACACCCCTCGCTATCGACCGACTGGACGGATTCTAAACCGCTTTAATTATTTCACGTTGCAAATATGGGAACTAAAAATTAGTCGCGATCGGCGCGACGACACACCGGCAACAAACACTATGTTGCTGTCTCGCAGGTACTACTAACTACGTCGTCGTGTTTTGCGTGCGGTTCTGTAATCGACTGAGCGGATTTACTCAGCACGTTACAGTTTTAATTGTTGTTGTGTTGTTCGTCGACTTTTCAGCAGATGCACAGCGCGTCGCGACTCGCTGAACGAATGGAGGTTTTTTTTTTAATACGTAACACTTTTGCCATTAATTGCTCGGTGATTAATTAATTATGTTCGGCTTTTAAAGAACAACGGTGCATTTTTTTGTTCTTCTCTTTTTTCGTTGTTGTTCTTCTTAAAAGAGATAATCGGGTCGTGTTTAACGCACCGTCGTGTGCGATTAAACGGTGCCCTGAAGGGGGTTCGTACTTGGTGTATAATTAGATTATAATTGATTTCTATAAGAAGCCATTTATAAAACCTATTATTGATTTTAATTATTGATAATGAAGGATAACTTAAAAAAAAAAAATCAATTTTGATCGGTAGTTAAAGCTATTATTTTGTGACTCATTTATGACACACTCATTTTCAACTACGAAAATGTACTTAATTATGAGATTATTCTTAATTCTAACTGTATTTAATACTTCAATAATAAATAATTTTTCAATGCAACCTTCGATTTTTATTCATCAAAATTGGGAGAAAACCATTTTTTGCAAATAACCTTTACTTTTTAAATCTATTTTTCTTACTTCAAATTGGAACTCATGTATATTTTTACATCATTTTATGAAGAATTAAAAAACAAACATTTTTTTAAATAACCCTACCTTAATTCATAAAAGATTAAAAGTTATTTGCAAAAAAAAGGTTTCGACCATTAAAATGGCAATTTTGATTTATAAAATTCGAAGGTTGCTTTGAAAAATATTCAAGATTGAAAAGTTTGATAGTAAATTTTGGACTCACTGTATAATTCATATCAATATTTTTTTTAACTATTAGGTTTGTTAGACCGTATTTAATAAGTACCTTGAGTAATTTTATTTACGAGATCCTATTTTATTTTTTATTATTTTTTTAAACCGATGCACAGTGTGATATTTTAGCAATTAATTACTACGTTAAAATTAAGCTATATTTTGGTAATATTATAAGGTTAATAGTAATAAAATAAACAATTAGCATATAATTTACTTTATTTAACACCATTATATAACAAAATCATGGTATTGGTTACTAAAATTGTAAATTTAAAAATGTGCCTCACAGAAAAAACAACATACAAAGTTAAAATTAATTTTATTTGTAAGTAAACATAATTCCAGAAGTTTTAGCTTTGTTGGAAGAACCTTCTCATAATTTAAATACCTCAAAAGAATGTTCCAGCTCTCCTGATTGTGACTAAGCATATTTTTTAAAGTAATGTAAAAGTTTATATACACAAAATGTTTTTTATAAAATAATTATTTGTATATAATTAAATTATTAAACTTTTTTTAATTGTATAGGAAAAATAAAAAAAATGCTTAGTCAGAATCAGGAGAGCTGGAATATTCTTCTGAGGTATTTCAATTATGAGAAGGTTCTTCCAATAAAGCCAAAACTTCTGGAATTATTTTTCCTTGTTAAGTTTTAGAAGAAACACGCTTGCAATGAATGGGTTAGATGTAATTAGCAGTCTATGCATCAAATTTGTATTTGTATCAGTTCTTGATGTTTTTCTTGTGGACAATTCCCTATACTGCCTATTATCTTTATTTCTCGCTTCTTGGGATTCTTCGGAAAATTGTCCAATAGGAAGAATACAAGAAGCAATAATATCTCTTTCGTGGAATAATATTTTATGCACGCTTACGGTTTGAAACAATAAAAAAAAAGAATAAAAACTGATAACATATCTGGTTAAATAGCAGATTAGAAGATCACCACAAAAAAAATTAAAGAACACATAAACACTTTAATCATCCAGTAAACTTTAACAACTAACGCGGGTCGGTTAGGATCATCTACAGGTACCGCCGATAGTTGACGTTTATGGCCTTTTTACTTGCGTTTACCGACAATTTCTTTAAAAATCATTAAGCACGTGACGGAGATGTTTTTCCATTGATACGAAAAGTTATTATCTAACTAAACTATTGAAATTATTATTTTCCCCCTAGGTTGCTGAAATAAGACACTGTGCGATTGCGCAAAAGTTATTTTGTTAATGGTTTTAATATTTAGACATTGATAGTTCATATTGTATGAAATAAATATAAATAAATTATTAAAAATCAACCAATAAAACACAGATTAGATTGAATAACTTTAAATTCTCGACTAGTTTCGGGTTATTAGCCCATTTTCAAGAGAATAATTTTAAATTCTCTTGTTTTTTTTTTGAATAAAATTTTTGGGGTATGTGGGTACCTAAATAATGAATAAAATGTATATCAAGCAATTAAAAAAAACATATCATCGTGCTGCAACTCGTTTTTGGGACACCCCGTACAAATAAAATATTTTCCTGAAGTACGTCCTAGGATCCAAGTAAAGATTAAAGAAATAAATAAAGTCCTAACTTAATTAGTAACTAAGCTATCGAAGACGCGAGTTGAGATGCATGACTCAGTATTTGTTAAAGAAACTTAGAACGTTTTCTGCTCCAGTACGTATTCGCCCGGGTTTTTGCGTTTTCTATTGTGCACTTTTTTCAGTGCACCCTCTCAAAATTGTTTTTTGCTTACATAAAACGCCCCGACCGAGTACAAAAACAGTTCATTTGTGATGAATTATTAGAATATTTATTAAATCTATGTAGTTTGTGAATAAATACGAATTCTCATCCATTTTTTAATAATCTTTTAGTCGTATTTATAATGACATTTATTTCTCTCATGACACCTGGCATAATGGTAGAAGGATCATGTTTTGAAATCGGCTACCAATTTATATGTCTTGCATTTTACAAGACTAAATTGCACGCAGTGTTTGAAAACCGGATCAGTGCAATATATCACAGCTCTCATACAGTGCGCACTGGTGTACCCCGATTCTGTGTAAGCAGAAAGCACTATTAGTTGAATCGTAGCTTTCGATGTTGTTGGAAATTGATCTTCCAGATTGTCCAGATTAATTTAATGGACTCAAAAGAGTTTGTAAAATATCAATTTTTAGAGCACATACAAATACTTTCAAAAATTTAAATAGCTAAATTTTATTCTCTGCGCAAACTTTTTTTTTATTAATTAATAAAACTGTAAACACATATAATTAGCATTTATAACACATGTAGTCCACTCTAATAACTTTCCAAAATAAATCGTTCCGGTGAACTTGAGGCGGAATTTAAGCATAAACCAACTGTGCCGAGTAATTACGACAAAAAAAGAAATAAATAAAAATGCCCATTCTCTCTCTTTTCCTACTTTTTTGTCGAATTAATAAAAAAATGGCAGAAACACCTATGGTCGATAGCCATTTAACAATTAATTAATTTTTGTGTGATACCCATAATCAATAAATGTGAGCGAGTTACTTTGAAGATGTTGTAATAAATAAATAATTCGCCATTTAACTTTCTTCAAATGGTTTATTTGTATCAGATGTACATTTCGGTAACCACGTGACCATTATCAATGGTAAACATATAATGAGGCGGATTATATGTTTACCATTGATAATGGTCACGTGGTGACCGAAATGTATGTACATCTGGTACAAATAAACCATTTGAAGAAAGTTAAACAGTGAATTATTTATTTATCACATAATCAATGTTTCTTACGTTATGGTAAACTTAATTGTTAATAAAGATTGTTATGTATATATATATATATATATATATATATATATATATATATATATAAAGAGCACCATCTCTCTCTTTTTTTGTTGTTGAATTAATCAAAAAATTTCTTTTACCTTATTTTTGTTTAAATTAAATAAAAATGTTCATATTTATTACATATAATATGAACTACTAATGTCTAAATATTAAAACCATTAATTATATTAAATAAAAATTATTTGAAAATAATTATTAAATTATTTCCACATATAGCTCTTTTAAAATTTGTCTTACGTTACGGAAGTACTTTAAAACAAATTTATTTTTATTTAATTTAAAAAAAAGGAAGATAAAAGAGAGAGAGAGAGAGAGGGAGCTAAATGTGGAAATAATTTATTAATTATTTTCAAATCATTTTTATTTAATATATTAAATAACTGTGAATTTATAAAAAAGCACAAGCTCAGTCTCTCTCGCTTTTATTTTATTTTTTTATTGAATTAATAAAAAAAGAAAAAAGTTCCTTCTTTTTTTTGTTGAATTAATTAATAAAAAAAACAAAAAAGCTCTCTATCTCTCTCTTTTTCTTTTTTTGTTGTTGTTGAATTAATAAAAAAGAAAAAGCTCTCTATCTCTCTCTATCTCTTTTATTTTATTTTTTGTAAATTTAATAAAAAAGGAAAACTCTTTTCTTTTTCCTTCTCTTTTTTGTTGAATTAATTAATAAAAAATCAAAAAAGCTCGCTTTCTCTCCTTTTCCTTCTTTTTTTTGTTGAATTAATAAAAAAAGAAATTTCCAACGAGCAGAATCGCCAGTGCCACGATTAAACTCACTTAGAAACTCAAACAACCCGCCAACAGCGTTCAGGGAATAAAATCAATTAACGGCGCCGACAACAAAGTAAAGCAAAATCAAACACACTCACATACAATTTGTATATTTGTGTGTGTGTGTGTGTGTGTTAGGAATATACCGAGTGGGAGAGAGAAAAGCCGAAATCGCAAACGAAAGTGTAAACACAATCGAATGAATTAAATTGAGTAATCATCGCCCGGCGAAGAGGATTTTACTTGTGTGCAGAAAGCGGAAAAAAATATTAATTAACGAATTGAAATTTCGGCGTTTCCTTCACCGTAAAGGCAACCATGAAAGAAAAAAGAAATAAAGTGGGAAAGGTCGGATTAAATATGCAACCGCGTTTTCTCAATAAGTAGAGTGTGAATGTTTATGTATTAGGATGTTTCGCCAGATTTAACTACAATTAAAAAAAATCTAAACAAAAAAATAAATGAAATAGTGCAACAACTCCTCCACAGTATCCTAGTATATATATAAATTATCTTTATTGGTAAACGTAATACAATACCTATATATAATATAAAATATTACAATGTGTATTGTAAAAGTCTACCATTTGGCTATCGACCAATGGTCTTTCGGCCAGTATTCTTGTAAATTGATAAATACCAGATGTACATTTCGAACAGAACGTGACCATCATCTTCACTTATTTATTTTCACTGTTAGATGTACATTTCGAGTACCAATTACTCATTTTCAATCAATTTTCAATTGGAAATGATCATCTAACAGTGAAAATAAATAATAAGTGAAGAAAGGAAATCAAATCGTGTTTTATTATTGAGTATATACATCGAACTGAGACCTTTCTGCCCTTTAAATATTATTTTTTTTAAGTTGATTAAAATTATACTTAATATATTTATATTATTTTCGTGGTGATAATAAAAAAAATCTGAAAGAAACCGAAGGGGAAAGACTGTGAAGGGGCGTACCCTTTTACGCTATCATATCTAATGTTTATCAAACGCTATAAAAATTCAATTTCCTTGATGTTCCGAGGAAGCCGGAGGAGCTGAACCGTCCCCCCACGTCCGCCCTACCGACCCCCCTTTTCCATATCCAGCCGTCCTTTGGCTTCGATCTTGAAAATAGAGGACGATATAATTTATATGGCGGAAAGTTGAAAAGTTCTAATACAAAGTAAATTACGCGGAAACATCGTCCCGTGTGTAAAAATCATCGGACACACCGTAATAAAAATCCCTCAGCAACCCCGCGCGCAATAATTATCTTCCGCTCTACCCGGGCGGAATGGAAAATTTTATTACTATTTGATGTTGCAGTAAAAAAGTAAAAAAAAACACGGGAAGAGAAAATGCTCCATCGATATTACCTGTGCTTTTTCGAGTCGCGTGCTTTTTTTTACTGCTTTTTGTTCAACTCAACAAATATTGCGTTGCGAGCGCTTTTTTTTAATTGCGTGATTTATCATTTCATGAAATTTGTTTACTGGAAATGTTATTGAAAATAAATAATAATAAAAAAAACGAGTATACAATTAGAGTTACTTGAATTATTTTTAATATTCATATTAAGAGTGTCTTTTAGCAGAAAGAGAAAGATGTACAATACACATCAAATATTTCATGAAACAATTTACAATAAATTTTAATAATTACATCCAAATATCTTTATTTTCCCTTTCAGCCTTTTAATATTTTTATTTTTGAAAACTAAAATGAAAAAGAGACATATTTGTGTGTGACTTATTTTCCACCATGTGGAGGATAGATTCTTCAACAAGTTTTTGCAGTACGGGTCGTCTTGCATTAGATTTAGGAAAGTAAGCGTGTTATATTTATTTTTTAATATCGAAATATACCACAAAGAGAATGCCTTTACGACCCAAGAAAATAAATACAATTTCAAATTCTACGCAAAAAATAAACGTATCATACATTTTTTTCAAAAACGTGTAATTTATCAAACAAGCCACTGTACATAAATTTGTATGCAAATAATTTTTTTTTTTTCGTTTTTTCCATCGAGTTCTACTTGAATATAAAAAAGAACGCAATTTGGTGAATAGGTTCAATAAATCTAGAAACTCACCCCATCTTAATATAAACAATAAACTCCCGAAAACGAAGAAAAACACCTGTACCATCACATTGGCGAAACTGGCGATTTTTTTGTTGTTGTACTGTTACTATTATTTTTTTTTTCAATTCCTGCCGAGAGCGGAGCGCACGACAGTCCGCGACATTGACAGTGCGATAACTATGGTAATTTCGCCCGTTTTCGATTCGCGTTCCGCACGTTTCGTAATCAAACCGTACGTCTTGACGAAAACGAATCACCGCCAGAAATTTTCCAGAATCGTATACAAGTAACGACGCCGCGTAATTTGCAGTTGTAATTTTGCGAGGTAAAAGATTTCCATGTAAACTAATTATGGTTTAAATAGAAAAGAGTTTTCATTCACTTGGTCACAGTTATTTAATAAATTAAATAAAAATTGATTGAGTGAGTTACGTGAAGATCAAATGTAATTGATAAAAAGGACTAATATCCTTTCTTCACACTTTTAAATAAAAGTGTTTTAAATAAAAGTAATAAAAAGTAATTGATAAAAAGCACTAATATCCTTTCTTCACGCTTTTAAATAAAAGTGTAAATAAAGGATATTAGTGCTTTTTTAATTTGAATTTGAAAATAATTAATTAATTATTTCCATATTTAGCTCTGTGAAATTTTGACTTACGTTACGTCACATGCACATTAAAACAACTACTTCTTCAAACAAAAACAACCCATAAAGATAATATACACTTTGTTTATTTTTGCTTTGTAAATCCCCTAATGACTACAACCGTTTTCCTCATTCATCCTCGGTAATAATTGACTTCCTTGATATTACATAACGTCGGGAATATCATCGTTATCATTAGCTACGAGTGATCGTGTGCTTGTACGAATAATTACGATTGTGTTTTGTTTTTTTCTATATTCATTCCTGTCTTTTCCTCGTCGTCGCAGACGAAAAGGTCGGCCGAATCGAACCTTGGATTTGATTATTTCTGAAATTGTGCGGTTTGGCAGCAATTAAAAAGTATTATTGTTGTTTATTTATAGACGTGGGAATTATCGTTAAGTGAACAAAAAAAAGAATCAACAATTAAAATAAGAGTGTACTATTGGTACTGCTACAAAAACATATATTGTATATATAAATATTTATTTTATTCATTTCGTCTTTATTTGCGTAAGTCGCATAAGAAATATACAATAATAATAATTGAAATATATTTAATGCCTTTTAACGACTGTTTAATAATTTTATTACGACTACTTTCGACAGTATTCTTATCATTCGAAGAATGTATGTACACTATTTTTTATCATCACTCGATGGTTACTAAGAGTTTGATATTGACTCTTAGTTTGATAATAATGCTCTATGCTTCGAAACTATAGTCACTAAAATTAAATAACAAGTTATACAAACAAAGTGAAAAAGTGTTTTATTTAATAAACTCAAAATGTATGCCTTAACAATTAAAAAAAAATGCAATTATTCCCTATTTCATCTTTTCAAAATGTATGCCTATTTAAGATATAACATTTTTTTAAATTTTTCTATTCTCGAATTTACGTTGAAATTAATCCTCACATTATACCCCACTTTCCGTAGGGTGTGAATATTTCACAAAACCGTCTCTCATATGTTAAGTAAACCTGAGCGCAGATGCCCGATATTAATATCCCAGTTGAAAAGACATAATTCCAACCACCTCGCCGTAATAATCTCACATATTTTCCAAGCCCCGCGTATTTACATATCTCACACAGACTATTTATACCCTCCCATCCAACTAACTTTCATTAAAACATCCATTTTGTCCAGTTACCAAACACAAACCGAGAAAAGAAAAAAAAGCGCACCCACACTCACATTCAAGTGCGGCGATTCCATTAGCGGAATGAGACCGCTAAATCCGCGTTCGAGTGAATGCAAACACACGGATTTCGAGTAAAAATTGAAGGGAAAGAAAGGAGCTGGAATACGAGACACGAATTAAATGCAGGGATAATTTGGATCTATTTGTTTTTTTTTTAGTCGAGCCGCGGGCGTTTATTAAAAAAAAAACAGGTCGGAGATTAATGCCGGTTCTTTGAGCTCCTCCAAATTGAGTTTGTGATTTATATTGATAGATGGGTGCGCGTCCGGGGCTTTAGAGGGGGGTGGAAATGCCAAGTCGTCCGAAAAATCGTAATGAATTTTTCCGATTTTTTTCTCTCTCGCCAACGCGAAACAGATTTATTAACAAAAATTTAAATTGGATTCAATTGATTTCGGTTTTTTTATTCAAACCTTCCTTTATGCCGAATCGACGGAAATAATAATAAATTGAAATTAGAAAAATAATTTATAATAGGGCAGAAAGACCTCTGGTCAATAGCTCAGACAGACTAGCACGTACATGATTTGTAATTATTTATGGTATATTGTTTTGTATTATCTGTATATTCTGAGTTATTCTGTATAGTCTGAATAAGGCGCCAAAATGAATAATTTTTGACTTCGAAATTTGCTCGTTTTCATGTTGAAATTCGTGGTAAATTGAAGACTGTAATGATAATAATAATAGTATTATTCAAAGTATTTTTTAAGATTTCTACTAATAGGCTAAAGTAACGGAAATTAAAATCCGTGGACGAACCACGAATTGTTCGGTGCATCCATAATGGCGGATGCGCCGGGCCCAAAAATACTGTGGCTGGAAAACAGTGGAAACTTCACATTGGTTTGAAAGTTTTCGTCGTCTTTATATTATTCCAATAATAATGATTGAATTGGAATCTCTGTAAAAATATTTTAATTCTTACAAAAATGAATTTATTCATTATTTTTGATACTAAGAAAATTATTGGCAATTATCAATAATAATCATATCTCTTCATATTCGAATCAAGAAATTAATTAAATAATATTTTTACGATTCGAATCCGGAGAGAGATTATTCACACTTTTGTAGTTATCAAAAAAGGAATGATCAAATTTTATTGATCATTGCTATATAGTAATTTTCCTTGTTTAATTTAATTGTAACAAATTAATGAATAAATTCTTTTTTTTATAAGGATTCAAGTCATTTTACAAAGATTCTAATTCAATTATATATATATTATATATATTAATATATATATATATATATATATGTATATATAATCGATGTCCCCTTTTACTAATTGGTGTCGGGGTTTAATTCAATTATTATTATTTCAATAATATAAAGACGACGAAAACTTTCAGGATTTTTAGGATTAATTAATTCAGTGTATCCATAATGGCGGATGCGCCGGGCTCAAAATGTTACGGTTGAAAAACTGTGGAAACCACCGATGTTAAGTTTCCATAGTTTTTCAACCAGATCATTTTGAGCCCGGCGCATCCACCATTATGGGTACACTGAACAATTCATGGTGCATTGATCCTTGCGTATGAAATTATTTGATTACAATTTATGAAGCAATCTTTATTTGCAGAACATATAAATTTACATAGTTACATAACATTTAATTCACATCAGTGGCTATTCTGTAAGGATAATGTTAAGTTAAACGTGTATGTTATTTTTTATCACCACAGTCTAAATCAGCTTTTGTAATAGATTATCATATATTATTTATATTATATACATATAATATGAAGTTAATTAATAACGTACACGTTAAACTTAACATTATCATTGTAGAATAGGCCGAATCATTATCATGGCAGTTTGATAAATTGGCTGCCTACAATGTACAATTTCCCTAAAATGATTCGAATCCTGGATTCAAATCATGCCCAGCTCTGTTAAAAATGTATGTTTATAAAAAATAAGTAACAATTTTTTATAACATAATCTGGTAACGACTCCCCATTTATAACCCTCAACCGGCAAGCTCTAAACAGCCCAAAACAAACCCCAAACCACCGCCGATCGCGCTCCGTATCAAAAATAAAACATCAAAAGCCCTGCGAAATCCTGCTCGCCCTTAAATAATGGCGTGTGTGTTTGGTATAAATGTAAACGCATTTGTACGACGCATTAGACGATTTCCGGGGCTTATTTCGACCTCCCCACCCTTCCCGTGCTCTCGGTTTTCCTCTTTAAGTCCAAGCAAGAGGGTAAGACGAAAACGGACCTGTCATTGGCCGTGATGTCATTACGTTACGCGATCCTTGTGTTTTCAACACTCTGTTGGGCCCCCTAGAAATAAATAGTCCATAAATCAGACAGGGAAAGAGCAAGGGAAGGGGAATCTGATATTAATGGTTTTCGTCATTTAATCCGGCGGATATTTTCACACAAACAACGTGTTTATATTCGTATCAAATATCATTTCTAATTATTAAATATATAATAAATTCTAAATATTATATCTAGAATTAATAGAATTGCAATAATCAATTACGTACTTAATGTTCATTAATATCTTATGTTAGCGCTTGCGCGCACCACACCGCCCTCACACTAATTTAGATCCAGGGGTGAGTCGTACCCCGAGTCCAATAAGATCATCAGATCGATTGTATGTTGACTTGGTACCACGGTACCTAAACGTGTATTTTTGTAAATAAAGTGTTATTCGTTGTCTACTTCGACTTTATGGAATCACCACAATAAGCATTCCATCCACGCTTAACATGTTATTTTATGCGAAAAAGTATTAAATTTAAAGTAAACTTTATTTTACTCTTTCTTTCAAAATTTTGTATCCCACGAAATCTAAACATTCCTTCAAACAAACATCCATATTTCATAATTTACAATTCAATTCAAGAAAAACTTAACCAAACAGACTAACACATACATTTATTATATATAAATGTTATTTTAATTGTATTTTGTAACTGTCTGAATACAGATGTGTTTAATTAGTCAGTCTGGGTTATCAATGAGTCTTTCTGTCCTGTCATGAATTTATGATGAAGTTAAAGAAAAATCTATTCTCAAGATTTATTTACCGAAATTAATTGGTGTTCATAATAAATTAAAGACGACACAAGCGCCACCTTTTGTCTAATTTCAAGTGGCATCGTCAACGATTTAGGTCTATAAAGTAGACGACTGAGAATCATTGTTTTGTCCACTATGCCTTGATGAGGTTCGAAAAAACGAAATGGTCATACGCTAGATGAATGGTGGCTGAACATTTCATTAAATGTTAATTGGTATTATTTTTTATTAATAATTAAATATGAATTAAATAAACACAATCACTTTCCGTATACACTAATAACGTAATCAACACAACAATACCCACCCAATTTCCTTTAATTAGTCCTCCTTCGAGTGGTTGTTGCGGGTTTTCCGGGTGGAAGGGGTTAATTTATGCAAATGTATTTATTGTCGTGGCAATATTGCGCGGATGGCTACATTGTGTATATTTTGCGGAAGCGTGGAGGGTGGTTGCGGGGGGCGGATATGTATAAATAATAATTAATGGTCGTGTCAAAGTATAATGGGCGGCGGCGAGGCGTGTAACCGCTTGTCCTGTACACCGTCCGAGCGTCAGTCATCAATCAGCATATCGTAATTGTTTGCCGGCTACACCGCCATCAAGGGAAAACACCAGATGCTGATGCCCTCTCTGGACGCTGCTGCTACTGCTGCTGTTACATGTCCGACAAGACAGCGACACGCCATGTGAAAATTTTCAATTATTTCCTCGTCCCGTGAGTGGTGTCATCCTGTGATGAACAGATATTTGTATATAACAAAAAATTATTACATTAGTGCAAACATTGGCTTAGAGGTATGCAAATTCAAAACAAATAGAAAAAACAAAATCGTCAATGATAACGAAACGTTTTTCTTGGGATTCTTTCTCGACACTAAAATATCTTATTATCTGAAAACGAAAAATATTCAAAATAAACTACTTTATTTAAAGAAATGTCCACAAAGCTAAAAACTTGACTAAAAAACTTTTATGTATTTAATGTAGATGAATATGAATACTATATGTATATAAAAAAAAGACCTTTATTGGCATATCATAATCAATACAAAAAACTCTTCTTTCTTATAAACTATTTACAACAATAAGCCCCCCCCACCCTTCTTTCCTCTCTTCTCTTTTCTCTCTCCCTCCCCAACTTCTCCAAAATCCTATATGTATATAAATAATCTTTATTGACAAGTACAATATAATATCTACATAGAACAACATAGAAAGAAATACTCACTTGTATTACCTTTTCTTAATACAGGATTTTGTTTGAATAAAGGAAGAATTAATCAGAATTACTTTGAGTCTGATTGGATGAAGGAAGAACCAATCAGAATTACTTTGGGTATGATTGGATGAAGTATGAACTAATTAAAATTACTTTGATTTTGATTGGATAAAGGAAGAACCAATCAGAATTTCTTTGAAACAGAATTGCTGTAGTTCGGATTGGATGAGGTATGAACCTGATTAGTTCATGAGTACAATGAATTACTTTGATTTTGTTTGGATAAAAGAAGAATCAATCAGAATTACTTTGAGTCTGATTCGATAAAGGAAGAACCAATCAGAATTATTTTGATTATGATTGGATGAAGCATGAACTAATCAAAATTGTTTTGATTGTGATTGAATAATGTAAGAACCAGCAGAATTACTTTGATTCTGATTGTATAAAGGACGAACCTATCAGAATTACTTTGATGATTTTAATTGTATAAAGAAAGAACCAATCAGAATTGCTTTGGTTCTGATTGGATGAGGTATGAACTAATCAGAATTATTTTGATTCTGATTGGATAAAGGAAGAACCAATCAGAATTGCTTTTTTATCTGATTGGATAAAGTATGAACTAATCAGAATTACTGTGGTTCGGATTGGATGACGTCTGAACTAATCAGAATTACTTTTTTTTTGGTTTGGGTTAAGGAAAAATCAATCAGAATTACTTTAATTGGATAAAAAAAGAACTAAAAATGGGTGAAGTCAATTTTTTGATATTTAATTACTTCCAAATTAATTTATTAATTTTATTAATTCAACTTATTTTATTTAAAAACGCTTATTAAGAAATATTCTATTAGAAATATTAATCGTTTTTGCCCAACACAAGTAAGAACTTATATATAAGTTGTAAGAACAATGTCAAAGTGTTTTATTAATTTCTAAAAATACTGTGCTTTTTTTTATTTAAGCATTTATTTTTCCCCCACCGCAATAAAAATCCGAAGAATTGATAAAGTCAGGCTTTGTCTATCCTGACAAATAAAGCACATCCCGCATTCCCCTTCAACTCCCTCGCCTATCTCCCCCTCCCTCTTTGCGCGCGTATATAGATATATGGATTTTAACATTTGCGGGATTAGCGACGGTTCATCTCCCGATAAAAATGATGGGATTACGGATGAAAGGGTTGCCCCCGATCCGGCATAACGCGAACCGTTCCATTTTCGCACGTATCGGTTTCCGATATTTCTCCCTTGTTTTCTATTATTACACCGGGATATCTCTCCATCCGAGCCCCCCTTTCTGGCGCAAAACTAAAACGTGCGTGCGGTCGTTTTTGCGCCATCTGGACCATCATCGGGGCGGAAGGGGGGAAGGGGAGCGCTGTCAAAACAACCGTATTTCGCAGCGGGCTGGCAGAAATAATTTCCGCGCTTTTCGGATAAATTACCACCATTTCCGTACGTGTGTGCATACGTAGTGTACAGTACAGCGCGAAGGGATATTAGTTGTGTGTGCCAGCTCAATGCCACCGGCGAAATTAGTTTGAACTGTTGCTTGTTGTAAATTACTGCTTGTCTCTTATGCTTTATTACATATATTCCTCCTCTCATTTGATAATTAGAAATAAAAATGTAACATTTATATTTTTAAATAATTTCCTCATTAATATATGAAACGAAAGGAACGAACTCATTTAAACTGCTGGTGATTATTTTCGTAAATAAATACTCGGACAACCCGATTAGTATTCTGAATCATGTAGACTTTACTAATTTCCAAATTAAATTATGCTTTTGCGATTTTAAACAGCAATAACTAGTAGAATTAAAACAAATTAGAATTTATGAAATAAAGAAATTTCAATATACAACATTCAGATATAAATAGAATAGTGTATTTATTCACTTGGTCACAGTTATTTAAATAAATTAAATAAAAATGATTTCAAAATAATTAATAAATTATTATAAATTATTTTCAAATATTTTTTATTTAATTGAGATATAATTTAAATTAATTAAATATAAGTGGAGAAAAAACATCTTTAGTGAGTATCTGGTATAAGAAATTTAGTAAATTAATTATTTTTAAATTATTTTTATTTGATTTAATTTTAAAAGTTATTCATGATAAATTTCAGGACTGAATATAAAGTACACTACATTTGGTAACGCACTCGGCTAGAAATCGAGGGACTTGGGTTCAAATCCCGTCGCAGATGTTTCTTTTCCACTTATATTTAATTAATTTAAATTATATCTAAATGTTGTACATTGAAATTTCTTCAATTCATGGATATAATTGCAATGTAAAGTACTAATTTCGAGCATCTTTTTTAGAAAAAAAAAAAAATCACTAGTAGTTTATGTAATTGTTTCCTTTTATTATGAAAGCATTTTATAATAAAAATAAATATGCAATTTTATATTTTTATCTTTTTATATAAAAAAAAAAGCAAATAGTTATCTTGTTTGTTATGACAAATCTACTTTTATGACACGCAATACAATCCGGCCATGAATGCATTTCAGTTTAAATCCTCTCTATATGCAGATTTAAAAGTGCATATTAACTTAATCCGGGCGATTAATAAATATTAACAACTCCCGTCGCATAAAAGTAAATCGAGTTGCCTACACAATCCGCTCGTAAAATTGAATTAATTCCGCGGGCCCGCCGTAAAAACGCGCGGCCCCAATAAATTCCTGACGGGCTCGGGGGGGGGGGGGGGGGGGGCGGCAGGGGCGACGGGATGGGAGCGCGCATGATTTATCCCCATTAAAAGTTGATTAAAATTTCCGTAATTAATCCCTTAATTAGGCCGGCGGCCGGGCCCGTGTTACGTAATACGTTTTCCCCAGCGCCGAAACACACATTTAATAACATTTCCCCAGATTATCGCGCGCATTTGCTTCAATTAATAACACCGCGAAACATTGCATTACCACCCCCCTCCGTCGACCGACCGACCGACCTAATGAGCCACGTTGCTATTAATAACGACTCGTAATTTTATTCAATCATTCTAATTAACAATTTTTCATTACGAGACAGCAACGCTTTTAATGGAAGTTAAATAATTTTTCATTGTGTTTACAATAATCAAATTAATTCAACTTAATTTTAATTAATCGCAATTACTTAACTGTAATAAATGTGCTGTATATTTCGAAACAATTTCTTGGGCCACTAACTCAATTTATTGAGATACTGATGTACTAGAGATATTAATTATTGATAACTGACTCAGTTCCACTTCCATTGAATTGTTTCCACTTATAGAAACAACGTCAGAGCGTGTTTTTTTATAAATTAAATATATTTATTTCTGAGAGTTCAATTAAATTACATCACAATACTTACATTATTATAATCATTTACAAAATCTTAAGCTTCAGAAAGGTTATAGACCGTCGGTTTATCCCCGTGTTGTATTGAATAAAGAGGTAAGGTGGTGGCTATAATGGTGCATGCGCCGGGATCAACAATTAATTATTGGAGATACAACTAAGGCCCAATTTTACAACTATTAAGGCGAAAAAACGTATTCGCGGATTAAAAGTTAATGTATATGATTCTCTCCATTTCATTATCAATTAGACAGTACCGCCAATCGAATGAAAAAATCAAGAGTAACGTTATTTGAGGTTTGTAAAATTGGGCCTAAGCGATATTTTATCTTATGGCAAAATTATGAACACTCTTTGAAATGCGAACGTAGAGCGCATCTGAAAGTTTTTATGTAGACATGGTGAGTTATTCTCTCAATATACTTTAGATAACACCCACAATACTAGATATGGCACAACCTTCAGGTATCCATCGCACAGGTTAAGTATGTTTGAGAAAGGGCCACTTTATAATTGCATCAAATTTTTCAACCACCTTCCTCAAAACATAAAGAACGCAGGCACTTTTGATAAAATGAAGTATATGCTTTTTCGTCTAGATCTAGCCAGTAAAAATGTAATCAAATAAATGTGTTTTAAATTGATTGATTGAGTTACGTGAAGATCAAATTAATTCCACGAATAAAGTACTAATAACCTTTCTTCATACTTTTATTTGGATTACCAAATGTACATTTCGGACACAGAGTGACCATTATCAATTGATTAACACTAGTGTTAATCCGTGCTTTATTCGTCGAATTAAATGTGTTTTGATAATGTAATGAATAAATATAAATGTTGTATCCGTTTCTTTAATTTTACCGATGTGTGTATTTTTTTTAACGAAACACTTTATTTTGGGTATTTTATATTTTTAAACAAGTTTCAATTTGTATGCTACATACCTAATAAAATTTTATGTCTTTTTGAGTATTAATGAATATTCAAAGCGACCGTTATTTTAATAGTCCCAACCGAATAAATGTTGAATGTATGAGTGCGAATAACCTAAGTTGACGAAGCGAGCTAAAAATTCTAAATTCATTGAATTTTTTAATCCCTAAATGTTAAATTTGTTAATTTTATTTAATAACAACAAAATTAAACATTTAAATATAAATAAATTAATAAAAATCTACCAATAAAATAAAATCAAATTTTCAACTCTCTTGAAAATTGGCTGATAACCCGAAACTAGCCGAGAATTTAAAGTTATTCATTTTAATCTCTGTCTTAATTTATTTTATTGGTAGATTTTTTGTTAACCCATTAAACACTCATTGGCGTATACTGGATATAAATTATTGTAAACAATAAAGTTATCAACGCAAGTTGTATTTATAACAAATGTAATATTGTGTTTTATATACCGGGTTATTCACGCTATACGAAAGTATTGTATTATTTGATGTTTTCAAATGGAATGCTTTATTTTTGAACATTTAATTAAATGACCATTATTATTATCCATCAAAATATTCGTATATCTGTAACCTCTAAGTCGAGGTGTTTTTGCGGAAAATACAAGAAATCGTTTTTCTCTCAGAGTATTGGTATATTCCTAGCTCGTATAATAAATCTGAATAGTTAGATTTTTTAGTATGTTTTCTAGAATATACGGGGACCGTGGGTGTTAATGGGTTAATTTATTCATATACATACTTTTAGAGTGCGGTTTTGCTGGAACACCCTGTATACTATAATATGAACTACTATTGTTTAAATATTAAAAATATTAATTAATAGAAAAAGGATTTATTCACTTGATCACAACTATTTAAATAAATTGAATAAAAAGAATTTGAAAATAATTAATTAATATATTACTTTCTCTTTAGCAAAAGAGAAATTTATGTTAAACATTTCGGAATGTTTATAAAATTATAGAAAATAATTTCTTAGAGTTACATTAAATTACATCATAATTTTGATGATGGCTATTGACCATCGGTCTTTCTGTCAGTAATTCCTGTTTTTTAAGTTTATTGAATAACATTAAAAAAAATGCAAATTTTATGTATATAATTAGCCATAATAACGTTAATAATAATAAACACCCTATCCGAAAATGCATTTTATGCAATTAGCGTGTAACTGCCTGGTGTTATTACGCCGAGAAGGGTTGTTACGTATTCAGTGCTCCTTCGGGATGCAGGTGAAGCATCGCTATGCGGGTCACACGGGACCATACATCAACCACCTCCCTCCCCCTGGCCGGAACCGACGGAGGGTTCCCTTCCCGCCCCCAGTTTTCCGCCGCGTCGTCGACGTATTGAGAAATGCCTTTTAATAAAATCCGCGCCGCCGATTTCACGATTGCAGTCAGACAGCGGAGGAGGTTCGAACTGATTTCCGTCGGAATCCGCAAAAAAGTTGCCCTTTAACGCATCGTCGGGCATCTCGCGGGTGATTGGGTTATTGAATAATTTTTACGAAATTCCGCTGGAAAGCACTGAAAAAAAAAAGAAAGAAAAGAAATATTAATAATAATAAAATCTAAAATTTTATATTACAAGAGAGAATAAAGGAATATTTGGTCAAAAAAATACAAGACATGTCTAATAGCATTGAATAATACAAATAAAATGTTTTTGATTTTCAACAATATTAATATTATTTATTAACATTCTTCACCTAAAGAAGCAGTTTAGCGAAACAATTGTAGTGAAATTAAATAAAAAAAATGTTGAAAATTAAAAATATTTTATTTATTCATTTATTAAAGTAATGTTTATTTATATATATACATCTTTTATTCAGACAATATGACAACAAAAATTTACAAACTTTATATATACAAACACCTTTATTTGTGAAATTGAAACAGTATATAAACAATAAAATAGAAAAAAAATATGCATAATAAATTTCACAAATTGACTATCGACCAGTGGTCTTTCAGCCTGTCTCTGTCTAGTCTATGTCATTTATTTAGATGTCATTATCTCAAACGTCATTGTCAATGTCCGCATGATTAGATGCAATGAATTTTATAAACTTCATTATAACAATATATACAATTAGTTGTTAGTAGTTTGTCATGGGCTGTCGACTATAGGTCTTCCTGTCCTGTTTATTTTTATATAGAATACACTAAACGTAAATACGTAGAGAATGTATATTACAATCCCAATTTTTGTTTTTTTGTTGTTTATTTTTGATAGTTTTGGAAACTAGTCGGCCTTGTTGGTACAAGTTTGGTAATTAGGACAGCAAACAGATATGCAGAGAGAGAGAGAGAGAGAGGGTGGTGATTAAAGCGGGGAACAAGCGCGTGTGTGTGGTGGTGTGGGTTTGGTTCGCGTCACGTATTTTAATTCGGAAACCGGAAGCGGCCCTTCGTGCGGCCGTGATACAACATAATTAGTGTCGGGGATCCGTTTGATGAATCCGATTGCGCCCCGCACGGGGCAAACACTGCTCCTGCTTGCTCCTGCTGCATCGCCCGCCGGACACGTTATGCTCATCAATTCTATTTGGGAAAATTCCATTTCCCCGACCGAAACCAGATGCGCGCTCTCGTTTGTACAGCCCTCACGGTTAATCGCTTCCCCGACCCCTCTGCGCGGTAAACACAATTAGTAATTAGGTTAAGTCAATAATTGTGTAATGAAGTGTACGGAAGGTTTTACAAAAAAAGTAAAATATACTAAATTCGGATATTTTGGGTTTGTTTGTTACACGAATTAATGGAGCATTAATACGCCGAAAAAAGAAGAATGATACAGTGATTGTTAGTAAACTGTGCTGTAGTCCTCTTGATGAAGCCTAGCATTCTATATGCTTTTGCCACTATGATTTCGATGTGTAGGGAGAATGTTAACTGTTGATCCATTAGTACTCCTAAATCGTGAATTCCTCAGTGCCAATATGATACGTTGAGACTGTTGCCATACGTTGGCGCGAGAAGACTACCAACTTACATTTGGATACATTTAATTCCATACAATTACAATCGCACCATTGAGATAATGCATGTAAATCAGCTTGAACACATGCGTTATCATCAGGAGAAGTAACTCTGGTGTAAATCTTGAGATCGTCGGCATATAATAAATATTTTGATTTTATATTTTTACCGATGTTATTTATAAATAGAATAAATAGCACTGGGCCCAAGAGCGATCCCTGTGGGACCCCAGAAGTTACAAAAATTCAGAAGATGCAACTCCATTACATATCACTTGTTGCGATGTATTTTCAAGGTAGGATTCAATCCACTGTAATAACATACCACTAAATCCTAATGCTTGCAATTTAGAGATCAAATGCAAATGGCTAACACGGTCGAACGCTTTGGCGAAGTCTGTATATACAGTGTGAACCGGCTTCAAAAGAGTTCAGTACATAATTTGTAAATATAAAAAGATTTGTTGCCGTTGAGCGAGAAGGGTAAAACCCGTGCTGTTCATCCGCGATTATATGTTTACAAGAGTAACTCGCCGATTCACTCCTAGTAGTATCCAACATCTTAGGAATGCAAGATTGAATGCTAACAGGCCTGTTGCATACATTTTTACAAGTATTCAGTAATAGCTAGGCGAGTTACGTAAAGGTGATTTCATTAAAACACTGTATAATTTTTTTTAATGGGTGTTTGTTTGTACCAGATACAATTTTTTAAAATATTGCAAAAATAAAATAAGTATAAATATATATTATAGTCGTAGTAGATATTAGAGAATTCCAGTTTAAGTGGATATTAAGTAAAAGTTAAGTAAATACGCTAATGGTAAATGTCCCGGCCGTTGAAGTCTAGAGGGTTAACAGTGGTTGACTAAGTAGGTCGAAATTTATATATATTTATATATTATCAAAACCCTTGTACTCTTACGGGTGTTGGGCAGGTCAAAATTTAATAAATTGTTTTTGTGTTTTTTTCCATGTATAATGCTTCTAGAAAAAAAGATAAGAACAGGATTGTTTAAATAATTTCACTTTATCTAATGTAATGTCCTGTTTCAATAACATGGTTGGCTATGCGGACTTATCAGATTTATACATTTAATATTTGCTATGTGTTCTTGAAGTTGGTTGGTATTTTTCTTTGAGTCTGACCTATGTATTATTTTATTTAAAAAAGTATGTACAATAAATCGAAAGTGATTTTATCGGTCCTAGGCTATCGGCCAGATGTTTGTTTACCCTAATCTGTCTATTATTTATTAATAATTTTTATTGTAATAAATTATTTTAAGCAGAAAGATTTATGTCAATATTTCCTGAAAAAAAAAAAGGAGAAGGAAATAAGAGAGCATTTCTCTTATTTCCTTCTCCTTTTTTTTTAATTAATGTTCGAGCATAATGAAATTAATTTTTATTTTATTTCAATAAAGATCATTTAGTAGTAAATTATTTTTTTCAAGAAAGAATAATAAAAGAAGAAAACAGTATCAACAAACAAACAAAAAAAAACTATTCGTAGAATGTGTAATGAAAGTAATAAATTACAAAACCACTGTCTGTACTCAAAGCTCTAGTACGCAATCCATTCCTGTTAAAGTTATATGAGTACAAATAGGAATTTTCCGTCGCATCCCCCGAAAATAATGATAAATAATATCCACGTTAGTTAGCGTGCGGCGCAGAACAAATAGACAGACTAGCGAGAGGCAGCGGAAAGTGGGAAGAGGGAGGGGGCAGTTTGATAAATGCCACTAGTTAGAAACTAAGCGCGGTCGCAATCAAAACTAAGCGCAGCTTCCGCCGTGCTTTCCCAGTTTATTTGCAATAACAACGACACCTTGTACACCATGTTTACACACACACACACCGAGAGAGAGAGAGAGGGATAGATAGAATCCCGTTATTAATGTAACGGCAAACCCGGCTCATCCGGCATTCAATTAAACTCCATCCATGCAATCGAAACAGCCCGCACACACAAACTCGATCGTTCAATTTTCCACGGAAAAAGCCTCCCGACACCTTTAATCTCAATCCATCTTCTAGTAGCATACGAAAGAAAAAAAATCCGAAAAAGGGAAAGAGAATGTATATATGAGGTAAACAACGTTTGGATTTTTTCGCCTCTCCTCTCCTCTCTTTTGATTTAGTATTGTTTGTAAAATTGAGAAATTGCTACGTGCGTGTGTTTGTATGTGTGTGTTTGGGAAATAAGGTGGGGAAGGGAGGGTAAGGTCTCGCTTTGGGGATTTATGGGCGCGCTCAATATTTTAGTAGGCGAGGGGGATAACTTCATTTATATGCAAATGCCACATTAAAACTTTACGATTTTACTACCTTAGACAATAAGTCATTTGCTATGCCGGAATACTAATGCTATATTAGCCGGAAATTGCGCAAGTTTCAGTCACTGGAAACGTTAATCTAATGTGCGAACAGGAGCTTCAACACGGGATGATAATTACTTCGCTCGTAATAATAATATACAGATTTTCATTTTTTTTTTGCTACACGAAATGGCTTTCAGGTAAAATAATTTCTATATACAATATTTATATTTTTTTATGGGGAAAGTAAAATTACATTTTTTTATGACTGTATAATTAATCCTTTAAAACGGAAACGTATTGGGGATCGCAGCCTTAAAGCTATTTGCGAATACAAGAATTATAGTATCCAGTTAATAATCTTTGTGGAGGAACATTAATTTAATTCAAGATAAGAAAATAATCATCCCGATAAAAATCCAATAAAATAATTACATAAAACATGCCCCGGATCCACCCGGATAAAAAAAATCCGACCGAGGGAAGATTTATTCACTATCGGAATCTAGTAGTCGTAGTAAAAAAAAAAAACGACGAGAGAGAAACTGTTTGCGGTCGTGTCCTGGCATGGCTGTAAGCTGTAAGCGGATTTATGTAAATGGGAGGATGGACAAATTGGCGATAGATTCCGTCCCTCTTTCGATTTAGAATTCCGCAAGGCCAGTAGTGACTATCTCGGCCGCGATACGTCTTATAAATCGCGGAAAAAAAGAATGAAACAACTGCGAGTTTTATCTCTCTCTGGCCCTCGTACTCTTGCCCGGCTCGCGCTTTCCAAAAGTGAATTATTATTGCGGAACAAGAGAGGCTACACCTAAATATTTCATAGCGCCCCGGCGCTCTCTTATTCCGAAAAATGGAGCAAAACTTGCCCCGTTTTATATTACCCCGTGGCGTGGAATATAGGAGGTATAGTGTTTTAAAAGTTAAGAGCTATTTTTTTATTCAAGAAAAAAATATGCGTTATTATTTTTTTATACATATATATTATTTATAGTTCCATGTGCTTTCTGCGAAAATAAGAAAATTCTTGAATTAACAGAGTTTTTCATAATAAATGGAAGACGATCATCTTTTGCCTAATTTCATCGTCAACGCATTCGAGTCTACAAGGTAGACAACCGAGAATCGCTGTTTCGTCCATTAAAGGAAGGCGAACTTGTCCTGAGACTAGGAAAATGCATTTAATAAAATGAATTGGACATTTTATTAAAAGAGTTTTTCAATTGCAATTTTTTATTGATCAAATGAGGTTCACTATTAAGAAGAATTTGGACCCTAAATTAAACAGTTGGCTTGCTTCAATTTAAACTTTTATTCTTCCGACTAATTTCGGCTCATAGCCATTTTCAAGACTTGCTTGAAATATATACCATGTCCAAGATAAGAATGCACAACATGGGGATCTTGAAAATGGTAAAATTTACAAAGTGTCTTAAATTATAAAAACGTTGTATTATTTAGAATATGGTGACACCATTAAAGAGAGAATTTCTTGCCGTTTACAAATATATGCGGTTTGTTATAGTTTACTGTTAAAATAAAAAAGTTAGAAGCAGGTGGAACACCAAACTGAATCACCCTGTATATATATATATATATATATATATAACATGTTTTCTTATTGAAATTATTAACGGTAAGAGCATTCTATATTATTTATAATTTTAATAAAAAAACGCTTTTACATTTTGTTTAGTTTAAACATTAATACTGCTTTTATTTAATATATAACGATGTAGAATCCTCAAATATCATATAATTTTACTCTGCAATTTATTTGTTTTCCTCATCTTCCTTCCATTATAATTTTTTTGTTTATTTCGAATTTATTGATTTGTCGAATTTATTTAAAAAAAAAGCGTGTTTGTGTATGTATAAGATAAAAAGAGAGAAAAAAAAACAAGAGAAAGAGAAAAAGTGTGAGAGAAAGAAGGAACGAATCCCGGTTGGGGAAAGTGGGGGGCCTGGCTTCTGGTAAAAATCCGAACGGGAAAAGTGTTTATAAACTGAACTTAATTACCGGCGTAAACAAGAAAAGAGCCCTCCTCGCATATTTATTCCCCATTCCTTTATTTACGAGTTTAATTAAAGATCAAGGCGGAGCGGGAACGCAGAACGAGAAGTTCGATATCAATTTGAAAATAAATTTCGAACTAGGCGCTTAATTAAAAAAAAATAAAAAATAAAAGGAGGCGAAGGGAAAAATCTGAGAACTGAAACGGGGAAAGCGTAATAAGGCGCTGGGAATATTTCACGGAAGCAGCGTGTAATTGAGATTTTATTTCTACGAATTTGATAAATAATTTTCTGTTTATCGATTAATAATTTGCAAGAAGTTCTATTATATTTAATTATGTAGCATAGCAAAAAATATTCTTTAATTATAAATCAAGTTTGTGAACTTAGGAAGGTATCTGAGCGGCTAATAATGAAAGCAGTTGATGCCGCATTAATAATAATAATAATAAAAATTATAAATATGTATTGTTTGAACTTATAATACATTCATTTAATTATTAATAATTTGTTTAGTTTCTATAATTCTTATAATAGAAACTAAATATACAGAGAGCTTTTTTTTATCAGTATACATTTCCCCTATGTATACCTGCAAAATAAGCGAGTCAAATGCATTAATGTATGTGTGTTTAGTTGCCTATAACACGCAACTGAACACACATATGCCAAATAGTCAACTAAACATACACACATTAATCGGTTCAATGCGTTTGACTCGCGTTTTTTGCAGGTATACATTGGGGAAATGTATACTGATAAAAAAAACCTCTCTGTATATTATTTTTTATGGTTTTTGTATATTTCTACATTTCATTGTCTAGTTTCTTTAATCTTCTACTGCTCAGTTTTGTTGCTTTAGAGGTGAAATCAATCAATATGTTTTGTTATCTGATTATCCTATGAAGATAAAAATATTGATTAAATTTAATAATTTTAAATCCTTGACCAATTTTAGTATTATTACCCAATTCAAAAGACAATTTAAATTTTTGAAAAATAATCCGACATTGTTCGAGAATTTAAATTTATTTAATAAATTTAATAATAATTATAACCCAACAAATAAAAAGCCCAATTACAGAGTAACTTAGTAAAATATTTATTTTCATCAAGTAATCAATGAGAAAGATAATTTATTTTCAAATCATTTTTATTTCAAATATTTATTAACTGTGACCAAATTTATAACCAGGAAACAAAATTTATTTAATAAACGATGGTTGAAGATTTTATTAAATTTACGTAAGTGGTTAGGAGATAATTATAAATTAAACACTTTACGTTATTCACACATTAAAATTTGCGAAACAATGCGCGCATCTGACGAGCAATAACAGACGCTTCCATTATACCAGCATAGCCCGCCGAAGTAAAATATGAAACAATCAGATTCATAAAAAGCCCTGATTAATGATTTAAGACAACAAAAAATATCCTTTTATATGCAAATTGGAGCGGAGCGTTCACTCGCCCCACAAAAAAAGAGGCAGAAAAAAAAAACAAGAGAGAACGTCGGCCCTCTTGATTAAAACATAAAGTTTGGCTCATTTAAATATTTAATAATGTGTACTTGAAGTTCATTACGGATTTCGAAGGTTCTTTGAGCGAGGGCCGGGCCGTGAATGGATTTTAATATTTCAGCCGGCAATTCAGAAAACGTCAACGCGGTTTTGAGGAGTTGATGTTCTTTCGCGCGCGCAATGTTTGTGGGTAGAGTGGTTTATTGTTTCGACACTGCGTCGAAACTAAAAACAAATCACTGTTTTTAATCGATTACATTTTATTTTTATGCTACTGTATTTGGTTTTATTAATGTTTTTTTTGTATATATTTGAGGGATTGTTCTTTGGCTATTTTGAATTATGATGCAATTTTCGATTATACTGTTTTTTCAATCACATATGCCTTGGTAACTTATATGGCAATTTACGAAACAATTGCAACATTATTAATTTTATTATCTGTCGGTTTGTAAGTCGCGCATCGAAATAACTAAAATCGAATACCTCGCTCTTATAAAATTCCTAATAAAACAAGAAAAATCCCCAAAAATTATTTGTATACCGGAATGATTGCCCTTCCAAGTATACTATTTACGAATGGTCGAAATTGTTTAAATATGGCCGAGAATCACTTAATGGTGATCTACATCTAGGGCGTCCTTTTGACGTGATTACTGCAGATGTTGTCTTCAGGGCATTAGGTGCACTAGCGCAATAATGTGCACCTATTGCGAAAACCACTCGAATCGTGGTTGAAAATATTTTAATAACTATAAAAACATTAAGATTCAATATTAAGAACAACTAATTAAATACATAACAAAAATAAATAAATTTCAAAAATCTTCACAATTAACATGAGAAATTTATCGCTTTACTTAATTGGACTTCCTGTAACAGGTGCGATAATTTCCCTTCCTCCTCCTCTTCCTTTTTTTTTGTTGTTATTAAACGCCCGTAGCATCGCATCCGTTTCATCCATTCGAGCGTGATAACTTTTCTCTTTGTAGTTTTTTTTTTCCTTATTCCCGTCCTCACTTTTCCTTTCAGATCTTTTCTTTATTCCCGCGCGCTCGTGATTCTTTTCCCCCTTCAGCGGCCCTGAAGCGGAGATGTAAATGGGTTCAGTGCGTTATCAGCCAGTGAGCAAAGAGGGGGCACACTAGTGACGAATGCCGTCTCCCGGATTATGACCCCAATTCCGGGCCTGGCTAGTTTCATTCATTTCTAGAAATGAAAATGAGAAAAAATAAATGAGTGAAATTATTCAAATTAAGTAATATGTAATAATGAAAATCACTTTGTCTTGATAACACTTTCAAAATATACAAAAAACAAAAAATACCCCCTCCACAGTTTTTGAGATATTTTCAATTTTATAAGAAAAACATGGAATTTCGATTAATTTTCGGTGTTTTATAAATTAAAAAAATCATAATTTTAGTTTTTTGAGGAGCAGCTCCATGAAATATTCTGGGGATATTAATGAAACCTCCTTCTTTCAGAATATGCAAAAAACAAAAAATACCCCCTCCACAGTTTTTGAGATATTTTCAATTTTATAAGAAAAACATGGAATTTCGATTAATTTTCGGTGTTTTATAAATTAAAAAAATCATAATTTTAGTTTTTTGAGGAGCAGCTCCATGAAATATTCTGGGGATATTAATGAAACCTCCCTCTTTCAGAGTATACAAAAAACAAAAAATACCCCCTCCACAGTTTTTGAGATATTTTCAATTTTATAATGAAAACACGGAATTTCCATTAATTTTCGATGTTTTATAAATTACAAAAATCATAATTTTATTTTTTTTGAGGAGCAGCTCCATGAAATATTCTTGGGATATTAATGAAACCTCCCTCTTTCAGAATATTCAAAAAACAAAAAATACCCCCTCCACAGTTTTTGAGATATTTTCAATTTTATAAGAAAAACACGGAATTTCCATTAATTTTCGGTGTTTTATAAATTAAAAAAATCATAATTTTAGTTTTTTGAAGAGCAGCTCCATGAAACTTTGTGGGGATATTAATGAAACCTTCCTCTTTCGGAATATGCAAAAAACAAAAAATACCCCCTCCACAGTTTTTGAGATATTTTCAATTTTATAAGAAAAACATGGAATTTCGATTAATTTTCGGTGTTTTATAAATTAAAAAAATCATAATTTTAGTTTTTTGAGGAGCAGCTCCATGAAACTTTGTGGGGCTATTAATGAAACCTCCCTCTTTCAG
Source organism: Philonthus spinipes (assembly GCA_963082785.1). NCBI lineage: Eukaryota > Metazoa > Arthropoda > Insecta > Coleoptera > Staphylinidae > Philonthus > Philonthus spinipes. Next base: position 26,770,747 of record OY720307.1, on the reverse strand, counting down.
AATATGCAAAAAACAAAAAATACCCCCTCCACAGTTTTTGAGATATTTTCAATTTTATAAGAAAAACACGGAATTTCCATTAATTTTCGGTGTTTTATAAATTTAAAAAATCATAATTTTATTTTTTTGAGGAGCAGCTCCATGAAAGTTTGTGGGGATATTAATGAAACCTCCTTCTTTCAGAATATGCAAAAAAAACAAAAAATACCCCTTCCACAGTTTTTGAGATATTTTCAATTTTATAAGAAAAAACACGGAATTTCGATTAATTTTCGGTGTTTTATAAATTTAAAAAATCATAATTTTAGTTTTTTGAGGAGCAGCTCCATGAAACTTTGTGGGGATATTAATGAAACCTCCCTCTTTCGGAATATGCAAAAACAAAAAAATACCCCCTCCACAGTTTCTGCGATATTTTCAATTTTATGAGAAAATCATAAATTTTTCTGCAAAACGAGAACCTGCCGAATTAGATAAAATGGATATTGCCCTGAAAGACTAAGCATTGACGGAAAAAAAAGTTTAACAGCAGGTGAGCGCCAAAATGTTCCCTAAGGAAGCAGCCCAAAGCACATGTAAGTTTCTACCCCATAGTTGAAAATCTTTCAGATGTTTCTTTTGACGATTCAGAATTTTCCTTTTAAGTAAAAGAACTGAATTTTCACCAGTAATTACTACAAAATCGTACAAAGAAAAATTAACGAAAAATTGTAACTGCCATCGTTACTATTTTTCGTTAACACAAATACAAATTTGTAATATTACTAAGAATGCATAATAATATTAATATATATTTCAATAAACACTTAAACTAGTTTTTGTTATTAATCTGTGTAAAATTTTGTACAACTTTGTCCTTTACAGTTTTTTTCTATCTATGATAATAATAGAGATATATTGATTTTAAAAAATTGACACATTTTACTTTTTTGAAAATATCTAGTTACCCTTGACTTTTTCAAATATTTTGAAAGTGTCATTTTATTCGTTTTATAAAACTACACTTTCCCCATTTAACCGTTTTTCTATCTCTTATAGTTTCCGAGATCCCCATAGAGAACATCGAAAAAAAAACTCACCCTGTATACTTCAATAAACACTTAAACTAGTCATAAATAAAAACCAGATACTAGAAAACTGTTTAATTTCAAAAATGTCCTTATTGGTTTATAATTCGATAAAATGGTGAATGCGCCGGGAGATTAATTAAAAAAATTATATTTAATCGCATTTTTATCTCTTCATCTTTCTGCATTAGGTAACTCTTCGGGTCGATTTATTTCCACTCTAATAAGTGTTAAAAAAGGTAAAAGAGCGAGCACCAGAGAGAACGAACAAAAAAAAAAACGTGACTTTTCCGTCGCTTTTTTTCGGCCGAGAAAAAGTTTAAGCGGCTTATTGTGATGGCTGGGCGATAATTCGTCACGTCGCCCCCAGGAATATAAAGTGGCGCGGTCGGGGTCCATCAGAAATTCCATTTTCGGGGCAGGGGGAGGACGCCGCGCCGGGCGGTTAAATTAATTAAAATAATTAAATTAGTAAATTTCGGCGGGCGGGACGTAAACTCTCTGGCTTACATCACCGCCGCCGACGCCGCTCACTTTCGCGGCAACAATTCCCAGCAGAAAGTTTCCGCGCGAAAGGATTCGTGAGCGCGGGGATGGAGAAGAGTGGGGGGTGGCTTTAATTAAGGAGAGTATGGAAATCGATTTTTTTTTGTGCGGACTATTTTATTGGGATTTATTTTAATACTCATTAGAAACAAATAAATGCTTATATTTGTTTTTTTAAATTACAATAGTTTGAGGCTGCGATTTTACGCCTAATAAACGGTGCGATTAACGACAGAGCGTGCAGTGGTTTTTACAAAATGTATGTGTTTATTTTATTCCAACCTAGCGGCAAACATTTGAACTACTAGATACTGTTCCACAATAAAAATGATGGCGTCGAACTAAATTTGTTCTCATTGACTATTTTATTGGATAAGGAGTATACAAATAATAATATTATGAATGTATTAAATATGGATATTAAAAAGAAGACTTTCCACGTATAATCAGATATATTTTATATAGATTAAATGTATTTTTGTAAATTAAATTAATTTTTGAAAAAATATTTTTTTCACTTTTTTTGTTTTTAAAAAATAAAAATTATCTGATGTTGTTCCTTAGTAAATAAGCTATCTGCCTATATTTAATGTTTATTTTTTTATAACTGTATAAAATTGTTAATCTCTTAAAACGGAAACGTATTGGAAATCGCAGCTTTAATAGTGACATCCATGATAACGATAGATGATGTAAGCGAGTTGAGTACAAATATTTTTTTCGAATATTTGTTTGAAAGAAAATTATCCACTAAAGCATTATAAGGCCTTTTTAATACAGCAACAGTTTGAGAGTATATTATTTACTACAGCATTAAGATGCCTATAAATCACGATAGATCATGTAAGTGAGTACTTAAGTACAAATTATTTAATCGCAATATATATCTAAATATTAGAAAATAATGTGTGAATAAAGGATACAACAATGTTAATTATTTTAAAGAAACACTAGTCTAACCTTTGATTTAAATTTTGTTGAATTCTTTCGATATTGGGCGTGTAACCCGCATTCGTCGGATGATGCAGAGAGCGCGTGCCCGGCGAAAAGTAAACCCGGTTCGCCTTTGTTTTATTTGTTACCAAACAATGCACGGAAAGTTTGCTGGCAGACAACTCGTAATACAAGTTCGCCGGGGCAAGTGCGCCCTTCAAACTTGTTAAATAGTTGCGCCCCGTCGATATTTCCTTACGTAAAATAACGACAGGGAAACACACATGCATAGGAAATTGAAAATTTTATTCGTTTGCGAAATAATAAAAAAAAAACATATATATATATAGAAATATTTTTTTTTAATGAAATAGTATAAAAAAATAATCATTTAAAAACTAGTGTAATTATTGATGGAAATGCCAACTCAATAACAATAATTATTGACAGAAAGACCAACTACATTTAACAAGTAATGTTAGATAATATATAGATTAAATTTGCAAGAAAATTAAAAGATTAAGAGAACACTGTGTTGTTGACTAACAAAAATATTTTGGATTTAAACAATTTAAATTTACAAGTCGATTGAAACATTAGTGAACAATTTGCTGCTAATTTACTTATTTTTGGGTATTTCGTTGCAATAATAGAATTTGTAATTTAAAAATTTTTCGCTAAAGTTTCAATCGTCTTGCAAATTTAATCAATTATTATTATTATTTAATTTTATTTTTAAATGTAATGTAAAACAATATTGTTTGTTTTACATTACTCAATTTAAATGATATTAATGTTTACTTTAATTGCAATATTAGTGAATAAGATGTTTTGAGAAAGTTCAAAATTTATAAGACAAATAATAATTTGACAACTAATATAAAAAAAGCTGTTGAAAGATCTATAGCTGTTCGCAGTAAACAAATACTAAATTTAAAATACTCATAAATCCGTATTCTCCTTAAAAGGAAATTTCGTTTAAAGCAAAATACGCAAACTCTCATTCAACAGACATACACACGTATTTGTTCGAAATCCTCGAGCGCATCATAAGCGTTATTAAACTAATCAAACTTTAAAAAGCGCCCAATTACGACCCGAAGTTTATAACGCGATTCCCTTTTACATATGTGTGCGCTGGAAATTATCCCCCCGATTCGACTGTAATATCGGATGGAGACGCGCCCGCCGTAAATAATTTCCCGAAATTTTCTCAGTGCGAAGTTTAAATCAGGTTTGTTTAACATTCCGCGCCGCCGCTCTCGGGCACGTCGCGCCGCCTCCTCCGCCGGATCCGCTAATGCCCCCAAATTGACACCTCCGAAAAGTGAGGCAACTTTAAACAATACAAATTGTTCGCGTTTGGCACGAAAGGGAAATATTAATGCAAACGTCGTTCACTCACAAAAGGAAATTTACGAAGGAATGAAACAATATTGTAATAAATAAATAACTGAAATAAATTAATCATTTTTAATTTCTTTTTGTATATTTGTTTTTTTCTCTATGTAATAAAACCCGTTAAAAAAGTTCTTTTATTGTCCTTTTTCGGTAAAGTTCCGCCAAGAATTTTCGTTCATTATTACTATTACTCACACTTTCCTGTTTCTTCGAACAAGATGGCGCAATATCTACAAGGTAACTGACACTTTCCTGTCAACTATCCTCCACTGCTCCTGATGGACACATGCCATCGAAGTCTCACTGCACCCCGTTAGCTACACTACTTTTTACATTTATTTTTTTATTTATTTTTTAATGAAATGTTCAACCATCATTCATCTAGCGTATGGATAACTAGTACGCTGAATGAATGATGGTTGCATTATGTAATTCATTGCCTGGCGGGGTATTTGCCCAGGAAGTAGTTGTTTTAATGTGCATTTGTTTAAAGTACTTACGTAACGTAAGTCAAAATGTCGCAGATCTAAATGTGGAAATAATTTATTAATTAATTTATTATTTATTTAAATAACTGTGACCAAGTGAATATATTTTTTTATTGGTAACAATCTTTATTCATTTGCAAAAGTCTTATGCTGGACGAAAGTATGATAAATATTAAAAAAATCGAAATCTAATAATGATTTAGATTCATAATAAAATATCAAATTAGCGTCTGTATACATTTTTTTATATAATTTTAAGCGGGCACAAATTAAAGCAAGTGCAGCTGCGTTGGGGGAGCACGCTCGATCATGGCCAACTATGCAATCGCCGGCGCGCCGTTATCCCGGAGCTTAATTAATTAGTCCCCGGAATTTGCAGCGCACATTAGTACATTCATTCCGTTTTATTTCCGAGCGCCAGACACTGAATTGATAATTCGCGGTGCTCGTACGTACTTCCACGTTGGGATATTATATGAGCAGTTAGTTTAACACAGCTGAATGCGAATTTCCGTACGTACACGGCAAAACTGCATTAAAATCGATCAAAACTGCCACAATTAAAACGCTAATTCCGTTATGATTTAATGAAGTTTGCTCCGCGGCGGAAATTTACAACAAGCCGAACTATACTAAACTAACCAACAACATTTGCATACATGCACACACACGCTTACGTATGATATGACATGAGATATATTCCGAGGAATTATTACCTATTATATTTTAATATTACTAATAATTTATTTTATTAAAATTTTTTTTCTATGAAATTCATTATTTTAGTGTCAATTCTATGTAAATCAAATTCTATATTCTGATTTTTTATAATAAACTTTGTTTCAATGCTGGTCTTAAACAGTGGTTCCAACAAAATGGAGCAATGTGTCAAATATCTAAAAAATAATTTAATTCAATGCTGGTCTTATTTTGAGTGGTTTTGACCACAATATTACTTATATCTTTCTTTCAACGTATCAGTTGTTCGAACAAGTTGGTGCAACCTCTCAAATCTCAAAAAAAATAGACATAGTTTCCTTTCATCCATTTACATTTTTTTCTATTTTTTGTCAGAGACTTTGACTACAAAATTATTCATATTTTCCTTTGTTGTTTGAATAAGTGGGAGCAACCTTTCAAATCTCTAAAAAATATACACTGCCTTTCATTTTTTTTGTGAGTGGCTTTGACTACAAAATGTGTCATAATGTGATATACTTTTTTTAGTAATTTATCCACTTATATATGCGAACCTGTTGCTCATTTATCTGCGAATTTTTTTGGTATAAGATTGACCTTCATTAATATAAGCAAGGCGCACTATTATCATATAACGGCGCCAATTACTTGTTTTCTTGTTGTTATTATTATTGCTTAATTTTTGTTCTACAATCCACTACATATAAATAATACTAATTATATTGTAGATTTGTAAAAAGATAAATCCGTTAAATAAATAAATATTTTCTTTTCAACGTACAACAAGATGGAGTAATATAAATATAATGTTATTGATTATTTTTAAATCATTTTTATTTAATTTATTTAAGTAATTGTGACCAAGTGAATAAATACTCTTTTCTATGATGTATAATCTCTCCACAATAACTAGTCTCGTATTTTCAACTATTCATCACTTTTGTAGTCTATTTTTGTCTTGAACGTATCAGTTGTTCGAACAAGACGGTGCGAAATGTCAAATCTCTACAAAATAACTCAAACGTTCCCATTCCCGAATCTTTTCTAGTTTTTGTGAGTGGCTTTAAGGCCGTACATATCCCCCGAAACCCCAGATACGCGCCTATATATCTTATTTGTAATCTCACGCTCGGACATCTAATCGCTTCCTGGTTTTTCGTCGGGGATACTGGGCGAGGGGGTCTGCGGATGGTGCCGGGAAACCACTTTGCATGTGGGCCGCGCGCTGACACGGCCATCCGTTATCCGGACGTATTCGGAAAAACCGCCCCGGCCAAATCAATAATCAAGATTTACCGATTTATTTTTCGCGTTTCCGAAACGGGATCCTCGAGAGGACTATCTGTCTCTCACGCCGGGAATTTATCATATTTTAGAACCGCCCCCGACACCCCGCGCCCTCCTTTTACGGATACAACAATGTATTACACGGGATTTATCGTGTTTTTTTTTCTTTCTTTTATGGAAATTTATGATAACGCTCGGGCGGTTCTCACGCGAGGAAGGTGATTGTTAATAAAAACAAAAATTAAATGCCAGGACTGAATAAATTTTCTAATTGAAATTGATTATTTTTAATGTTGATACAACAATTACAGGATAATTATTATAAAATAGTTTAAGGCTACACAATAATCATTCGTAATTAGTTTAAGATTACACAGTAATCATTCTCATTCAGTTCAAGATTACACGATAATCATTTCCAGACATGTTAAGATTATACGATAATCACATTCAAGCAGTTGAATATTACATGATAATTATTCTCGAAAAGTTTAAGATATATGATTCCCATATAGTTTAAATTTCAAGATAATTATTACAAAATAGTTTAAGATTACACGATAATCTTTTTCAGATAGCTTAAAATTACTCGGTAATCATTCCAAGACATTACGATTATATCATTATCAATCTTAAGCAGTTTAATATTAAACGATATTTTTTCGCGAACAATTTAAGATTACATAGTAAAAATTCCCAAACGGTTTAAGATTTCAAGATAACTATCACAAATTAATTAAAGATTACAAACTAATCATTCTCAAAGGGTTTAAGATTGCGCCGTAATCATTCTCATTTTTCAAGATTAAACAATAATCACTTCCATGTTAAGATTATACGATAATCAATCTAATGCAGTTCAAATTTACATGATAATTATTCTTGAAAAGTTTAAGATTACACAGTGATAATTCCTATATAGTTTAGGATTTCAAGATAATCATTACAAAATAGTTTAAGATTACACGCTAATCATTCTCAGAGACTTTAAGATTACGCGGTAATCATTGTCATTCAGTTCTAGATTACACGATAATAATTTCCAAACGTGTTAAGATTCGATAATTAATCTCATGCAGTTTAATAATTCTCATACCGTTTAGGATTACAATATAATCATTACAAAATGGTTTAAAATTACAAAATAATCATTCTCAAATGATTTAATAATACACGGTAATTATACTCAAACAGTTTAATATTATACGATTATCATTATTTGACAATTTAAAGTGTGTTTGAGAAATAGTTTAAGAATGATCATCGTTTAATCGAAATTAGTTACAAGTAAATAAAGTTAAGCAGTTGAAAAAATCTAAGTATTTTTAATATCTTAATATATTCTTAATATTTAGTTGCAAGAAGTTATATATATTTATAGTTGTATATATTTACCATTGATAATGAGTACTTAGTACTAGAAATGTACATCTGGTGTTTTAATAAAATTTAAAAGTGAAGTAAGGAATTTTTGTTAACCACATTATTAAAGTGATGTATGTTACAATTAAACTGCGAGTGTATATTTTCCATTAATAACTAACTTTTTTTGTAAAGTGTAGTTTTGTGTTTGTTTCCTCCTGTTGTTTTTCTCCGTGTGTTTATTGAAAAATGAAAATGCGGTCCGCGGGGTCGTAAATACGGGCCCGGTTGGCGGGAAATGTGCTATATTGAAATATCACCGGTCGCAAAAAGTGCCCATAGAATAATAAAGCGGAATCGAAATTACCGATAAATCTCCAAACGAAAACGCCATTCGGAAAAATGTAGCGGGGGCGGCAGAATAGTCCCTTTCACGCTCTCCCCCCTAAACAACGGACATAAAACGAGCGCCGGGCGCGCTCTTTTCCCCCGAACACGCTCGCGGATTGAATCCGGCTAATTGAGTGATAAGGGTGAGTTATTGATGCGGAACGTGCGGGCATCGTTTAGAGGAACGGTTTTAATGGGATTGAAAAAGATGTTACCGTTTTTTTCTATATATTTATTTACTTAACGGAGGCCTTTTCATACAGTAACATATATACAGAATAGAATTAGTATAAATAGAAAAGAGAAGTGCTTTTATTCAAGTTATTATCATCTTCACGTAACTCAATCAACCCAAAAGAATTCTTAAATGGAAAAAATAAAAAAATAACTTGTAGTTTCAACAGGACGGCGTAACGTGTCACAAATGAACAGCAAAATTTATCACAGATAGAAAAAATCATTAATGGGATTGAAAAAGATGTTACCGTTTTTTATATATATTTATTTACTTAACGGTGGCCTTTTCATACAGTAAGATATATACAGAATAAAATTAGTATACATAGAAAAGAGTATTCATTCAATGACCGGCTATTACTTTTATTGTAAGTAACAAATTAATATATATATATATATATATATATATATATATAATTTATTTTTTCAATTTTAAAAACATGTATATTATTATGATTGGTTTTGAGTTACGTGAAGAGTATAATCAAAATAATTAACACTGTTGTATCCTTTCTTCACACTTTCTAATGTTTATATATATATATATATTTGTTATTCATAATGGGTGCATAGCACTCGAAATATATATATCAGCATTAAAAAATAAAGTGTAAAGAAAGGATAAAACAGTGTTAATTATTATGTATATTATTATTATTTAGTTTCCTCGGAGGGATTTCTGTAACAATCGCCGATCAAATTGTTTGAAAGTAGCCGACTCGGTACACTTGAGAGATGCATTATAACGTTAATGTATCGTACACGTTGGAGCAGTTAAATCAATTAACACGGGCCACGGTGATAAATCGATGCCATCGCCATTAAATGTAGTCGCCAGTAAGGGACACGTCCGATATGATTAGTGGCGTCGGCCATATTGGCATACTGTTAAATCTATCGGTGCTGTAAACTGCATATTGCACAAGATAGCATTAACGTCCGATAAACTAATCGTTTACGCTAATAAATGCCAGCAGATTGAAATTTGTAAAGCGTATATTTTGATTACAATAAAACTACAAAAAATATTCCTTATGAAACGATAAACGTTGTTTGGAATAATAAATAATATTTTTTTACTTGTTAAATTGTGACGATTAAGAAAGGAAAACAACCTCCAAAATAAAAAGGCGAAACGATTTTATTAGTAATATTGGTCATCTCCCTTCGTAAAAATTATCTTTTTGGATCAGCTCCTGAAAGTCACAGATCTCTAGGTATATCCGGAAACAATGTAGTTCCCTCTTGAGGTAAAAAACTCTATTTACTTGATACCACGCGGGTTCTTGTGTTTCTCCAAAGTTATAAATACTTTTCTATCAGTATTTTCTTGTTTACTCCTATTTATTTCTGTGATTTCTTCATAATCATGTGAAACCCATATAAATCTTACAATAATATAATTACTAACTTTAATTCATAATAAATTTATTCGATTTCTCAATTAATATTAAATTATCACGAATTGCGTGTATGCAGGTAGGCGTGTGATGTAATGCGGTAATGATTAATTTGTTTATGTGAATGTGCGCGCGTGTGTGTTGTGCGGAATTAGTTTGCGGATCGAGTAAGTAGATAATTGTGTGCCTGAGCCCGTGCTCATCAGATGCAACCGAGAATAATCTATCATCAGCGTCGCCATGCTGAAATTACCAATTAAGATATGCCACAATCGTATTCACGGAATTAATCTGGGATAATTGGATTTTCTTATATTATTATTACTGCACAAGAATCAACTGAAATTAGAATTGTCCACATTTTACAATAAATAAATATAAAACCACGTTTCGCAAGCTCAAGTACAAACAGAATAAATGTGGCAAGCAGGGTAATGAAGATACTGATATCAAAACTAGCATCAAGTATCATTTTTGTTGGTAAATGCAAATTTATAAAGCATGCATCTATCTACAAACAAACATGATTACTTTGGTCTACGAGGCATACGTAAATTTGATCACATCTCGGGTAAACTTGAAAAGCTGAACTGACTAAATATGGCGGAGCGCAGATTGCATTGTTGCGTGCATTGTAAGAAAATTGTTGAAAAGCGCACACCTTCCTATCTCCATAACAAGATTGTTTATCGGTCAGATGTTCATAATATCAATTTGAGGATTACATGGACTATCTCACCTCCTAAATTTAAAACCACTTTCTTTAAGAGATATTTTACATATAATATCTATAATATTTTTAATAAAATCCCCTCTAACCGCAAACAGTTGTCATCCTTTACTTTTAAAAAAGCCATGCCTCGACAAATTAGATCGGAAAAACTATGTAACTGATTCGACTGGATTTTTTTTTCATTTAATTTATGTATATTTAGTATTTAAGACTAATTATATAATTATTATATAATCTATAGATTATTTTTGATATCAAAGAAGGTTAAGTGGAAAAGCAATTAATGTTATACAGACTGGTTGAAGTTCGCCTGCACTATGTTATATTTTCTCTTTTGTATCTTTCTAAAATTTTAAAGACAATTTCTTATTAATATTATTTACATACAGATATTCTTGACTGTAGTTTTGTTAAAAAAATGATAATAATTTAATAATAAAAAGTAACAATGAATTAATGAATACATAGTATAGTGAATTAGAATAATTAAATCTATTTTAATCGTAAATATCTCGTTGACATTTTAAAATATTTCCCCGCTATACAAAACAAAAAAAAAACCTTATCGGAAAATGATGTTTTCCGTTTCCGTTGAAAACAAATCAATTCCGTTCGTCGCGCGTTTCATTGTGTATTTCCCCGTCGTTTTCCAATTAGTCAAGTCATAATTGAATGCATTAGTTCGGCATCAATCTGGCTGTACCGCGTAATCCACTAATTTTCTTTTTAATGCCAGGGCGTAATCCACCCTTCCCGGGGAAAATATCCTCGAGCCCTTTTAATCCCGGCCGCATTGTTCCCTTCCAAAAACCGAAACCCTTCCTGCCGTGTCAATCAAGCGCACTGCGGACATAATAACTCTTTCCGAAATCTAAGTTTTATGTAACACACTCAGGAAAAAAGGAACATTTTGTGTACCATATTAGAAATATATATCAGGGATGATAAATAATGGCGTAATATTATTAATTCTGTTGTCATGAAAGGAATAACGAGTGAGGCTTTATTTAAATCTGAATCGAACATATAAGACAATTAATTGAGAGTGCGCGTAGCATTCGCGTCCGTCAACGCTCTCGATCATTTACAATGGAGATGGCAGCCGGGACGGTATGTTTGATAAATTTAATTTAACAACTTTGTAATTATATAATGTAGAGCTGTACTGACAAAGGATGAAATCCTGAAACACGTGTCTGCAGATAGCAGTATATTTATTTTTAAATTTAATATTAACAGTCCGACGTGGTCCAGGAAATCTTCCATAGAATGGTGAAAATCGTGAAATACGACAGTGAGAATGATGAATAAAAACCCGTGTGGTTATTAACAGTGTTTTTATTTTTTTAGCGATTAATGATAAAAAAGTGTCCGATATAGTATTTTTTTTTTGCAAAAATTATTTCGAAATTTCGCCTAAACATTAGTAATAACAAAAAACGGTTGTTTTACTTATAAATAGTGTATCATGGAGTTTCATCAAGTAAAATTGAGATTTTGAAATATATTTCATTGTATATTTTTATATAAAATTCACAATATTTTAATAAATCTGAAAATCAATAAACACAAAGCCATAAGTGAAATTTTCCACTCGGAAGCGATCTCAACTCAACTCCACTCCACCTCTGGCGATATTAAAATATATCTGTCAGAGCGGGGTGTGCAATAACACGCACGCAACCCAAACGGATATACATTCTGCGACCCTTGAACCGTCTTACGTTTCCCTTCGGTAACACTTTTCCGATGATGGCATTTCCCCGCGATTTGCCGCGATTCCGGTTTCAATAAGTCTATCCCGGGGCGCGTTCGACTGAAGAGATGGGAGCCGGCGGAGGTGGAGGAGGTTAACAACCACCCGCCGTTGTTACGCCCTTTATTACCATAAAACGGACCTAAAGGGCCGGCCTTGTTTACAACGGGTGCACGGTGCTTCCTTTTTGGAGTGTAATGCGCGGGAACGGTTATTGTTATTAAGTTCCTGAGGTGGTTTATGGTGTGTGGAAAATTTCTGCTACGGGCACGTGATTATCGTGTGTCTGATTGCTCTGTTGATTTATCTAAAGGAAGTATAATCATAGATATCTTATCCAAAATAGTAAAAATATGTATTTACAAAACCTTAATAATAATAATAACAAAAATCTGTCATTCTGAACACCTGTAATATAACAAGACGATTTTTAAATAGCAACTTAATATAAATAGCTAAATAATTGTATCAATAGAAAAGAGTATTCATTCTCTTGGTCACAGTTATAAATAAATTAAATAAAAATGATTTGAAAATAATTAATATTTCCACATTTAGCTATGCGACTTTTGACTTACGTTTCGTAAGTACGTTAAACAAATGCACATTAAAACAACTACTTCCCGGGCAAATACCCACGTCGAACATTAAATTACATATAGTACACCTGCTGTTGCATATCAATAAAATATTGCATAATGCAGCTAAATGTGTAAATAATTTATTATTTATTTTCAAATCATTTTTATTTAATTTATTTAAATAATTGTACTTTAACAAATGTCTAATAATAGACTAATAATAGGTTATTTTTTGTCTAAGGCTGTATTTATTGTGGGCTAATACGATTCTAGTCGTACTGCATGATACCTTGAAAAAGGCTTATTATTACTATTTTTGGCTAAGGTCGTATTTATAGTGGGGTAGACGATGATAGTCGTACTGCATAATACCTTAAAAAAGGCTTATTTTTTTGCTTAAGGCCGTATTTATAGTGGGCTAGAACGATGCTAGTCGTACTGCATGATACCTTGAAAAAAAAGATATTTTTTTCCCTAAAGCCTTATTTATAGTGGGAAAAAGGCTTATTATTATTATTTTGCCTAAGGTATAAGGTAGTACGACTAGCATCGTTTAGCCCACTATAAATACGGCCTTAGGCAAAAAATAAGCCTTTTTTTTCAAGGTATCATGCAGCTAGCATCAATCTGCCCTAATATAAATGCAACCTTAGGTGGGTTGGTCATTTGAAAGGAATAAAAGAAATCAAAGTACAGAGAAGACTGAAATTGAACATATTATCTTGAGAAATATTAAACGAAAACTCGCAATTGCGCCTTTAAGCTTATTCCAAGTGAAATTACAATAATAAAAAAGTCATTTTAATAGCATTTCCAGCTTCCATTTAAAATTTCAATGAAATAAAATTCCGCACTGTTATCATTCCACGTACACTTCCAATTCCCGGGCGCCGCCGTATCGCCCGCCCTCCAAGTACGTAACACAAGGAGGCTAATACAATAACACACATCCACTCCGGGCGGAGCGGACACCGCCATAATTTCAACCCTTAAATTACACTCCATGGAAGCGATTACTCCACGTTACTAGTTATTCTCTCCCAGAAAACTCACCCTGATTGGATTAAAATTCCAACTGGCCCCCCTCTTTGTTAGCTCCGCTATTTGTTCACTACTTTATTCGATCTCGGTTTAGTTCGAGTTTTATTTATTTACATCCCTCCCTCCCCTCATGCTGCGATGCAGCGACTCGACTTCTTTACGACTTTCTTTCCGACGCGTCGCGATCACTTCACTCGATAAAACGGAATTTCACAAGTGTTTGCCCGGTTCTGGTTTTACAACTTTAAGAAAATGTCTTTAAAAAAAACTTGAAGGTGATTTAAAGATATTGCTTTAATTTGAAGGATATAAGTAATATTAATACATTGTATGCGGGAAGAAGTAAGACATAATGCAGCCCTAAACTAAGCTCGATTGCGATTACATGAAAATGGTCAAAAATCTCGGAAATCTATCTCTTTCTTAAAATGTTGGAGGGTAAGGGAAAGGAAACCGAGGCGCACTCAGAAAGCAATCCGTTATGAACACACCGCATTGTCTGGGTGTCAATTGCAGTATCGTACGGTACGACACTGCAATTTCAAACAGGGTACGACTCGTACCCTGTTTGAGTTTACTTCGAGGCGGCACGGGCCCGGAGGCAGGTAGTAAAAGAAGTCCATTTATTTATTATATATACAGGATGCGGTAAAACAGACAGTGCAGTTTGGAACGCCCAGTACATCTCGTGTGGTGGGGGTACCTACCTGGGAGAGATCTCATTTTGTCGAGGGGGGGGCTTGTGCCGTCTGGACGTAATGCATAAAACGGCATGATGTACCGATAAGATAAAATAAACTTTTTTTTAATAGCCCTTCAAAACTGCACTGTCTGTTTTGCCGAATCCTGTATTATACAACCTGTCCAATTTTGCAATTTTTGCAGTAGCTAAAGAGAAAGTAATTAATTATTCAATTGTGTAAATTAATTGTTTTCCAATATCTTTGGCCTGACTCCAATTTAATATTAATCAACCATTAAAATCATAAAAAAATATACAACGTGTCCACGTAAGTATGGGAATTTATTTAGTATTCATTTCTGAGAAAAATTGATTGTTTATAAAAGTTAGTGCTTGATCTAAAAAGCATTACTGATTATATATATATATATATTTATTATTACTATTGACTCTCTTAAGTAAATAAAAATTATCCAAAGTCAGTTTCATAAATAAAATAATTAATTCAACCCAAACCTGTAATCGCCGTGGCATTTATCTTTATGTCTGTACGTAAGAGATTTCGGTTGAGTCACGGCATTACAAGGAGACGGGGGGTGAATTCGCCGCGTTTCGACGTCGAGGGTTTGAGGAGGGGAGGGGGGGATTTTGAGTGGGCGCGGGAATTTCCAGTCACGCGCGAGGTCTGGAGAAGAATCGAAGCAGAAGGGGCGCGCAATAAATGACGTTAAGATGTTGAAGTGTGATAGTTTTACGAAATTCGGGGTAACCTAGAAGCCTATTCCCTCGTTTACGGCGACGTGTATGTTCAATTTGAAAAAATAAATAATAATAAAAAAAATACGGAAATGTAATTAAATAAAATTAACGAGGACAGAAAGACCTTTGGTTGATTACCCGACAGACTAACACATACATGTATTGCATATAAAATGTTTGTAATTGTAATTTGTAATTATTTGAACAATGAAGTTTTTATATAAAATTAATAGTTAAAACAGTTATACTTTTACTAAGTATAAATAATTGAAAAAAATATGATTTGAGATAGAGAAGTGAGTATAAGATTAACCTAAAAAATATGATTTACATAATTCATACTCACAGCCATTAATTATAATTTTAACGATATCAATTATGAATCCCCATTTGACAAAATTCCGTTTCTGAAAGCATCGCGAGCACTCATTGTGAAACCCGGCGATTCTCCGCCGAAACTCGAGTGGATCCGCGTAACGAGACAATCGGATAATTAATTATTAAGAAGACGAGATGATCTGTACGGGCCGTCCGGATGAATGGCGTTAAGAACCGGCTTTTCTGTCTGGTGATTTAATAAGGACCACCCGAGGGCTCTACAGCTCTCCCTTCCCCCTCCTCCTATTAATCCGCCCAGAATATTTACATACAAATTGGATTTATATATAAAGAAAATGAAAAATAATTCTGCAGCGCGATTTATTAAATAGTTATTGCTTTACATGCAAATTGCATTCGCGAGAAAAAAATCCTGGCACGCTCCTCGGACGGACGGGAGTGCACCGCGCCGTGACCGGAAATCCGCAAATCCAGAAACTATTTACTGCGGGATAAATAAATAAGCGAGAAATAAAACGGAGGGATTAATTCGGATAACGAATGTTCCGTTGTTTCCGCCGTGTTTTCAATTTGTTTTGCGTGGACGCAATTAGCGTTCCGGAATCGCCGGAAATTTTTTAATTATAAATCACGCCGGATTCCCCCGGAGTGGGGACTCGAAAATGGTTGGCTGACGTGAATGATTGTCAGGCGGTTTGCTTAAACAAATTATCGTGAGGATTGTCTCTGTGAAATTGCCGTTTGGTTTATTCAACGAAAATGGTGAATGCGCCGGGATAGAGAGGCCAATTAAAGTTTTGTTAACATTTTTTGCTTGATCTACACTATGGAACCAAGTAATTACAACAATATATTTTTTTAATATAACAGAAATTTGTAGTTGGAGGGATTTATTTTAACCATTGCAGAAAAAAAAAACGCATTTTTTTTTCTGGAACAATATAAAATCAAAAATTTACATATTTTCTCAATATTTTCACTTTTTTGATAAATCGCCAAATTACTTTATTTTATATCAAAATGTAGTTAAAATACATTCTTCAAGTTATCTGTGAACTTTGATTCCAACCGCAGACGCGTCTTTAATAGACAATCGGCGGGATTCGTTCCTCTAAGGCTCCATGATGATTTCATACATTTATTCATGATAAAAAAATATGATAAATAAATTTAAAGAGTACAGAAGCCATTCTATAATTCAATTGTCTGAAATTTCTTTCTTGAAAATATTTTCTTTTATCCTTAAGGGGTTTCGATTATTTCTAGTTACTTTTTGGAAAGAGAAAGAAATCACCGAAAATTGAAAATATCGTGAAAAAATATGAAATTTGCATGAAAATTCGAAAATCGCCAAATGATTTCATTTTATACAAAAATTTTAGCTAAAGGATTGAAACATAAGTTGTGAGAATTTTAACAAGATTGAGTAATTAGTTTTCCGACAGTTTTCTTGCAAAGTGAGCCTTTAAAACTTGAGCCGAAATTTGTTTCGTTTTTGCGATTTGTTTCTAGCGACCACAAGAGACGAAAAAAAGATGATATTTTACAGAAATGTAACTGAATTCCTTAAGAATGCTGAAAAGCTCGTCCTTCCAAGTTATCTGTGAACTTAGTATTTTTTGTCCAACTGCAGATGCGTCATAAACTGCTAATCGGATGTAAATCTTTCCTATAATACGTTTCAGAATAGCAAAGAGCTATTTAATTTAATAAAACGTTACTCGACTTTAAAAATACGCATCGTCCGAAAAAATGTTATACATATATATATATTTCATAAGCATTTTAAATTTTAATAAGCAAGTTTTGTTTACAAAGCAAAAAGCTCAAAGTCAATTTATTTTCAAATAAACTTCCATTTCACAATCCTTTTCGTTATTAAACTTTACTTTCTATGGCATCGCAAGGACATAATAACAATAATGTAGAACCCAAAGAGCGCACCAATAAATTCCGTGCCTTCCCGCCCGCAAAAAAATACGACCCTTTGGCGGATTGTGCAGCGTCATAAGTTACGTTTATTGTGACGGTAAAGTGGCCGCATTTCCCAGCGCATATTAATTCCCGGGAAAAACATTTTCACCTTCGGCCCGGGCCGGGTCGGGCCGGGGAAGGAACGTGCGTGTATAATTCAGCGCATTGAGAAAGGTAAGGCGGTGTATATAAAAAAAGGGCCACCGTGTCACGGGGGGTGTATACATAAAAAATGAACGGGGCCGACATGTAGGTCGTGCGGCACTCAACTCGGAGCTCACAACTCAGGACTCACCCCAGCCTCCGGCAGGGAGGAAGATACGCGGCGTCCACTCCTACGCTGCATTATTGAGTGGATTCCGGCGATGCCAACAACTTACATCCATAACTCTGCATTTTTCATAGTCGGGCAAGCTTCTATTTAATTGAGGGTGAAATAATTGAAATGGTTTCAAGCGCGCCCGGGAAATTTTCATTTTTATTAGATTCTATTAGAATTTAAAAGCATATGCTGGCGATTTAATTTAAGGACATCATATTTTTCAATTTATGTAAATTATATAATGCTAAACAAAAAATTCAACAAAATCGTGTATATTTTTTGTTTGTTCAAAAATACAATAAAGTAGAACATTTTTATTTTGATAAATGGCTATCGGCAAGTAGCATAATTAAAAATGTAAAAATGTAAAAATTATTAACCCTGCTAAATTTTTGATTTCGTATAAGATAATCATCATTATTTTTATTTTGACTTAAATCACAACTATAAACGCGGCCTTAAGCCAGCCGTTTTCGTATTAGTCCAAGTTTTGTTAATTATTATAAATATTATTCCATAAATTCTTACTTTAAAATTATTAACGTCAAGCAAATTGTTGAGCCCGTATAAGATAATCCCCGTTGAGCAAATTTGGCGCAACAATTTAAAACAACAGATCTGCGTGGAATACACGCGGGGATTACGGAATTAACATTCACGGCCGAAAGGACGTAAACACACGCCGCGTGCATATTTACCGGGTTTAATCCGAAACTAATACTAATACATTCGGTAAAAATTAGCTGCGTATAATTTCGCCCGTTATTAATATCCAGTGCCGACGTGAGCGAAATTTGCGAAATAGTTAATAATTACTTATTAACAGTACAATTCTGTAAATAAGTAATGATAATATTTGATAATAAAAGCATTAATATTGGATTCCAATGCATTTTTAACTTTATTTATGTAACACTTTTATTTTTATTTTCTGTGACTATAGTTTCGACAACTTAACTTGACATTACCAAGCATAATTTTGGATAAGAATTGCATGTAGGGAAATTGCTTAAAGTTGAACACTTAGGTTTGAATCAATGCTAATTGTCATGAAGTAAATTATTAACGTTACTGAATATGTTAATGTTATTGTACCCAATAACAGGGATGATTTACAAAAATAGAAGAAATCATCCCTGTTATTCGATACAATGTATCTGTTGGGCATTGAATAAATAAATAAACAATTTTTCGAGAAACAGCTCGAGATATTACAAGCGAAATTGCTCGAGCAGTCTCTCTAAAAATTGTTCGATTATTAATATATTTCGATATAAATAGAAATAAATAAAAATATAAATGTTACAATAAGAATTATTTTATTTAATTTATTGAGATAATCGATTTTTGATTACAAACCACAATATAGCGAAATTACTCGAGCAGTCTTTCAAAAAATTGTTCGATTAATAATATATTTCGATATAAAAAGAAATAAATAAAAATATAAATGTGAGAATAATTTTTTTTTGGCATAGGATTTTCTCCAATCAGCCACTAACGAAACAAGAGAATAATTTATTATTTTTTAATTTCATTTATTTAGATAATCGATTTTTGATTACAAACCACAAAATATTGATTCATTAATAAAATACAGTATCTCACTTGTATTTGTGAGTAATAAATCACACACACGATTTACTCTCATCCGGCTTGAAACATTAAACACACTACAGATAATTTATTTATTTGCTGAGTTGTGTAATAAACACCATTACTTTAATTAAATTTAATACGAGTCTAGCGTTATTACAAATTAATACATTATGTGCACGTATATATGTATATAAAAAAAATGCGAAACACCATCCAGGGATTATCCGAATAACCCCCTATGGAAAACACCGCACGAAACGGACTAACTAATTGGGTCAACGGAGTAAACTTTATCCGCCCCGAAAGCCCCGCGCTCCTCTAATTAATAAATTAACTCACTAACGATAAAACGATAATACAATTATACTTTTAAATTTCAACGGAGGCGTGATTAATCCAATAACTCGGGTTGAATTATTATTATTGATAAATGAAGCCTCTTTTGCATTAACCATTATTGGAGTTTAAATAAGATACTAATTGGATTTGTGAGTATGGTTTGATACACAAAATAATGATCTAGTTTGTTTGAATAACTTGATTTTAATATGAATTATGTTATTATTTTTAATAAATGAAAACACTGTAAACGTATTTACATTTTAATTGTAATAACCTACACGTTGTCCCCCGAATCACCATATGATATTTAAGTGTTATAACTAAATACAATAATAAAAAGAAGTAAATATACCAATATACATTACTAATGCCCGAAGGACTTATTTCTTAGAATAATGGCAAATATAAGTATATATTTCTGTTGCTTTTGTTGCTCACAAATGTTGTAGAAGTACTGCAAAACGTTACACATAAAAATCAATCTGCACTCGTAAATTTGTGGGCATAATTTGATAATCAAAATACTGATTTAATTTTGTTTTTGTTTGTTTATTCAGACTATACAGATAGTACAAAACAATATAACAAAAATAATTATAATATATGTAGGTGTTAGTGTGTCTGGGCTATCGACCAGAGGTCTTTTTGCCCTTCTTTTTCTATTAATATTAACTTCATATTAATATGAATTATTATTATTGTTTTTTTAATTCGTCCATTAAAATCGCGGACTTAATTGTTCCAGTATTACAGATGATCGTAAATTTCGCTATGCGTGCGTGTGTGCGCATTTATTGCCGTCCGCGGAAATTTGCTTAAATTTCGATCGCCTCCATTATCGGCTCCCGTTTATCTCGATGCTGTCGCGCGATTTGGATTCTGAATTAAATGCGATGAATTATTAATGTTTATCAACACAAATGCGTGTATTGATTCAATATTAATTTATTTGTAAAATAAGGTCCTTTAGCCTCATTTCAAATATATTCCAGTAATCAGTGAAATATTTCATTACCGTCATAAATTTTAATAATCAGTAAATTAGGCTATAATGAATGGAAGACGACGCAAGCGCCATCTTTTGCCCAATTTAAATAAATTGGGCAAAGATGGCGCTTGCATCGTCTTTCATTTATTATGATTCATATCAGGCATTTAACCGCAATACAAGATCCATTCAACCGCCTTCATCAAGGCATTGCACATTGAACACACAAATATGACGAGATTCGAAAAACCGAAATGGCCATCACTAGTTATCCATACGCTAGATGAATGGTGATTGAACATTTTATTAAATCAGACTATGTTCAATGAAAAAAAAAAATCTGTATTGTATAAATAAATATTTTTTTTCTTTACGTTTCAATAGACTTGTATCAATCTGTAAAGTTTTTCGCCGCAAATAGTTCCTTTTCTCTCTCCCGGACTTTTTTTTCTCTTTTTTTTCCTGTCGGAATTAATGTGCAGGAGCAGCGGCGTGCTTTTTGTACGTTATGCTTAAAAAGATTGTCTCGTTCGGTTGATGTGGACGTCGTCGATATAAAAGGGCTTTCTATCTGAGGGGATTATTTTTTGCGGCCTCAGACGTCCTTCGCGTCATTAAGACAAATTGCATGGAACGAACCGGCGACTCAGACGGCTGCCAGACCCCGCCAAAGAAACGGAAAAATAGAAGTATAGTTGGAACTCTATTTGTTGGAAATATCGCGAAATATAATATGTGAGTATTGTACAAAAAGAGAAATTGCTTTGATTTAGTAATTGTTTTTCACACACTTATGTATTTTAATTAAAAATAAAAGAAAATGATATTTTTAAATAGACGTAAGCTAATTGTAAATTATTTTATTTTATTTATTTGGTTTTAATAAAAAAAATCTCAAACATGGATCTAAGCAAGCGAAGAAAGTATCTTTAGTTGCTCAAAAATATATTTTTAATTACTTTTTCCTGTCAAATACTTTTTTTTATTAACATTATACTACTAAACATCTTTATTCATGTAACATTTATGCATAGTTTAGATAATTATTTAAAATGTATTTGTAGATTTATATAGACCGAAATTCTTTCCGCCTTAACATTATATTTTCTCATAGATGACTATAAAAATAATATTAATAATTAAATAAAATACTAAACCGCAACAGACGTAACCATGCATCTTGGGTTTATATTTCTTTATGCCTCCGATTTGGAGTCGCAAATCTAATATAAAATAAAACAATTTACAATTTGATTACGTCTGTTTGTGAATTCAATTCAATTCATTTATTTACGGTAAATCACCTTTATACAGAATAATAACAATATTCAAAATGTTTACATTAATAGCATGACTGTAAATTTCATATAAACAGAATAATACAAATTTACATATATTACATATTTTAATAACAGTAGCGGAAACTGCAAATATTTTTTTTTAAATTAAGATACAAACAAATTAAATTAAAGCAATTTCTGTTTTTGTACAGAACATACATTTATTTCACGATATTTCCAACAAAGTAAGTAAAAAAAAAGAATAATCCACTTCATAATTCCTCTAACGAATCGTTCGAAATAACTCCTATATCCTTACCCTCTCCACAAAATTTGCTCAAAATCCTCGCAATTTATCCCTTCTTACAAAATATTGCATTCCTCGCAACCCTAATAACCCCCCCCCCCCCCCCAAACACAACAAACCTTCGGTCACTATCCATCAATTCATTAACTCATGCATACATGACAGTTCAGTTCAGCTAGCTAGCATAGTTTTAATTTGCAAATCACCATAAATTCATACAGGGCAGAAAGACCTATGGTCGATAGCCCATGACTACTAACACAATTGTACATATTGTTATAATAAATTAGAAAATAATTAATAAAATATTCCCTCTTTAGCTACTTTGACATTTTGACTTAGTGCTTTCATATTATTAATATATTTTACTCTTAACTTATGTTTAAATTGTATTACCTAATAAAATTATAAATTTACAAACGTAATTATTAATTAACAATATTATATAATAAACAACATAAACAACTGTTTATGTTATTAATTTATATATTATTTGCAATTCATGTATTGTTTTTAAATTTGAATAAAAATTGAATTTTAATTTTTTTCAACAATATTTCATTTCAGTTTTTTTCATTGTGTTTAATCTGTTGTGATTCAAATATTCAACGAATTCATTACCATTACTATTCTTAAACCCAAAAAAGAGGCGGGCAGCGTAGGCAAAAAAAAAACGCTCTAGCGAAAGAAAATCCTTGAGATGCAAGAAGACAAACACCGAATAGAATATTCATAGGGCGAGTCTTTTCTCGGTCGGTCGTAAAGCGTACAACTCCATCTCACTTTTATGGCCTATAAATAAGTTAATGGGGCAACATTTTGAATAGTTAAATATGTAACTTCGAACAACATCACCGGAACGGAGCGGCAGGGAGGGCAGAAGGGACGTAATGACTCGAAATTTCGCTGCCGCGCAAAAATCCCACCCCCTTTCTAAAGAAGGTGAAATTTTACGGTTATTAGGAGGAAGAACTCGGCGAAACAAAAAAAAAAGAATGGAGGAGAACAACGGCGAGCACGCACAAAAGGGAGGGATAATTGCGTAATTATTGAACCGGACGGGTTGGGAGTAATTGTGATGATGTGCTGGTGAAAATGCGGGGTTGTAAAAATTAATACGATTTTATTATTTAAAAGGGGAAACGGGTTATTGTTTGTATATTACCTCACTTTAGAGGAAACGAAGTTGTATTCCTTACACAAGATTTATGATCCGATTTCATAGAACAAATTTCGAATGATGTGTATTCGAATCACAAAATCACAAAATTTGGTATTTAAACACACCGAAAAATAATTCAGAAATAGATATGGATAATAAATGAAGATATTTATAGAATTAACACTTGTCTTTTTTATGTTTTATCACTGGTTAATTGAGGATTTTATTCAGAATAAAAAAAAATGAAATAATTTATTAATTATTTTCAATTTTCATTTTTATTTAATATAATTAATAAATAACTGTGACCAAGTGAATGAATGAATACTCTTTTCTAGCTATATTATTATTGAAACCATTACTATTACCTTGTAAATACCAAGAAACTATTTCGTAGATATTTCTGAGGTGACATGCGTGGTTCTTAAAAAAATAATAAAACACTTTACTTATCAGGCACTTGTTTTTTTATTTCATAACTAGTTTCGACTTACAGTCCGTTTGATAATGGCTGTACTAAGTCGAAACTAGTTATGGAATTTTAAAAAAGAGAATTTTATTATTTTTTTACCTTAGTATTAATAATTCGAATGCTCATAAAATAACTCGAATCGTTATTTCCTTTTGTTGAGGAATCGGCTAGGCTTTGCAAAGTATTCAGAAAAGTTTGGATTAAACTCCAACAGACCACGGCCTAATAGCCCGGAAATCAACAATCAACGTATAGAATTTGTACACGTGTGGAATAAAGGATTGCAATCGTAAAATCCCTATAAAATTCCAATCCTTTATTCCGCACGTGAATTATACATTCCTTAGAGTTTTTTTTAGATTAAAATCCTCACCCTACGTTATTTTTTTCAATAACTGCATTTCAAAAATATATATAAAAAACCGACACTCAACAAACAATTCAAACACTCTCTTTAAACAATTACTAGATGGAGCGGATTAAACGCGCGTGTATCAAAATCAAAACTGAATGTAATTACGAATTACGCCCCCCGACATTAAACTTAATTAACAGGCATTTCCCTTTGATCGGCCTTCCCCCTTCCTTCGCACAAGAGCAAACATAACATTTCGCCTACGCGCAACCCGAACCAACACACACACACACCAAAATATGGCTTGTTTGGAGGACGCGAGAGACGGATCCAGAAATTATAATTAATAATGGCGCGTTTTAACGTGAACCAGGCGGTTAATATTAATTAGGATATAAATATACGATGGCGAAATTACACCGTGATGAAAATCGATACACGTGTGTGCTTGTGATTGTGCTGGGCTTGTCCATTGTTCGGCGAAATTATTCACTCGCTTGGGTATGCAAATTATTGCTGTAGTCCAATTTTTTTTTTAATAATAACGAAAAATGAATTCAAATTTATTATTGCCGTATTTCCTCTTTACTTTCATTATTATGTAATGCGTTTTCATAAAGATGAAACCGGCGCGACGCGACGTGCCATTAATATTTTGTCAAAGACGCCGTTTAGTTTGACAAACTTTATCAACGGCAGTTTGCACAATTAAAGTTTATTGCAGCGGGCACTAATTGCATATCGGATATTGTTGCGGAACACGTTGGGTCGCCAAAGGTTTGCCACTGATATCCCTGTTTCGGGATTAATTAATTGCGAATTCCAAGAGCTGCGCAATCATCTCCAGATATAATTACGCGACACCAATAACATTTAAATATAGAATACTGTTGAGTCTGTGTGTGTGTATGTGGTGTTTCTATGTGTGTGTGTGTGTAAGGAAATACATCTTTCATTGTGTAACGTGAGACTGTGATGAATTATTATAATCAAAGATTTATTACTATTGAAAATTAAATAAATTATTCCTCGTTTGTTTCGCTACTATTTTTAATTTTCTCCAATAAAACAAACCAAATTATTTTTAATTAAGATCCTCAGGAGGTTTTTGTTAACACCTCCTTTGAGGCCATAAATAGTGCATTGTGCCATTATGGTGTAAACCCTGTAACAACGAGATGGATCAAATCCATGCTTCAAAGCAGGGAAATAACGGCTAGAATCGGCAAGGATTCGAAAACCATCTTAACCAGTAGAGGTTGTCCTCAGGGGGGAGTACTATCCCCTTTTTTGTGGTCTTTGATGGTTGAAGACCTACTATTCACCTTACAAAGGGAAGGTATCCTTGCAATAGGGTATGCCGATGACGTAGCGCTTATAGTAACTGGTAAGTGTGAAAGAACTGTGATGAGATAATCCAAAATGTTCTTGATACTGTTGCTAAATGGCGTAAGAAAAAACCTGGGCATCAATCCCCACAAAACGGATCGTAGTTCCCTTTACTAGGAAGAGGTAGCTAGATATCAACAATTCTCACTTTGGAGGGATAGAGCTACAACTATCCAAGGAAGTTCAGTATCTGGGAATTTATCTAGACCAAAAACTTCCTTGGAAAAGACAATTGCTGCACGTCAAGGAAAAAGCTCTTACAGGCTTATACACCTGTAGGCAACTACTAAGAATAACCTGGGGGCTCAATCATAAAATGACCAGGTGGATGTATGAGTCGATAGTGAGACCCACTGTCACTTATGCAGCGTCCATCTGGTGGACGAAAACTCAGCAAAAAACATGCACTCAAATCCTAAGCAAGATTGGCATGTTTTGTTTCAACAACATGGAGTACTTCTCACTGTTATAGACGGATTAGGGATTTTCTAGATGCTAATTTTCCAAATCGATTGTTTGGACGTAGATGATTCATAGAGTGGCCTGTTGTTTTTTACACCATGAAAAAAATCCTGTTCTGCCGTATTTAAAAACACATAGTACTTGACATACCTTAATACAAAAATAATTGGTGAATCAAATTTCTCGAATTGACTCACTTCTACCAATTACTAATTATCACTTTTTGCAAATATACCGTGTGCTTAATTAACAATAATTTAAAACGTTAAAAATTAAACCGGAGTAGTAAACATACTACGCGTTTTCGGCAAACTGGATTAAAATCTGCGAGCGCACATATCGCAAAAAAAGGAAAAAAAAAAACAACAATCGATGCCTCGCTCTGCGAACGCATTCTTGAGATAAGATTAGTTGTACCTGGTCGTCGGGCGCGGGCAACTGCGTTCATATTAAATTATTTCGTGTGTGTGCATTTCAATTGTGTTTGGAAAGTTATAATTGGTGATATTACAGATTTTACAATAAAGATGGATTTTCGATATTCAACAATAAGTAAATGGTAAGCATTTTTTTATTTTTAATTAATAATAATTCTTTATTGACGGACGAGCCTCTTTACAATATGTGATATAAGCACAAAAAATATAAAAAGTACAGATATAATAATAATACAAATAGTCGGTAATTTCCAGGACAAAATCTGGGAAGAGTCCGACACAACGTCCCTAAATGGATTTTCCCCTTCCACAGCACAAACAAAATTAAAACCCTTGGTTGTTCGTTTCACTAATAGTATTTTTGATATCTGATGTCCTAGTTAGTTCCTTGAGTCAATGGGAAAAGGGAAACGTGCTCAACAAAGGGCGATCCTAGATCGCTGGTAGAATTTCGGGGAAAGATCGTAAAATTTGACACTCGGTTCCAAATCTCGATTTTGAAAAATTTCCACTATTTCACGTTTTTTAAAACCAGATGTTTTCTATCCTCTGCCATCTTTCTTCCACAAAACCATCCCCACCAACTCATCATCCTCCTGAAAATAATTTCATAAATTCTCAGCCAGTTCTCCTTCATCCACGACTCGAGTTAGTTCTAATCAATTTTCTTAACACTTGTGAAACTTTTGTCAATCACATTTCTTGCTTAATTTCTTTTGCTTTAGTTATTATTTTATATTTTATTTTGTTGTTGTTTTCATTTTTTTGTAAATACTTAGATCAATAGTTAAATAAATATCAGTTTGTTTGTTTAATTTATTGGCATTTTTAATTTTTAAAACAAATCGATTAAGTTCGTAAACAAATACTCTTTTCTATTTAAATTTAATAACATTAACGTAAGTCTCGTGGTTAAAGATGCAAGATTAGAGGTATTAATAAAAGTCTCATGTTTAACGATATTAATGTAATTCTCGACAGTTTCACTTTTTTCCCTCCGCTGTCCGCCCTTAACACAAATCCGAAGTGCACATAAATTAGGTGGAAAAATAAAAATTAACAAACTAAAATAGCCACTTGAGCGAGGGCTGAAAGAATGCTCGACGCGGCGATGGGGTGCGGATAGCGTGGGGCACTCCTAAGGGTGTCGTGCTGCTCATCAAGGTGTGTTAACGAGACACGAGCAGCCCCCTCTCGCCTCATCCTCCCACCCTCGTAGTCGGCGGCGGCGGCGGGAGTCGAGTGCCGGGATGATTCCGGTCACGCCAACCCGAATTGACATGTCTCGTTGGGATTTATTAACCGGGGTCCCCCCCGTCATTTATCTATTATCTGCATAGGGGCGCACCCCCGAACGTTATCATCCCGCCACCGCTAATGGTAATGCCGCTAATTGGCGATTTAGAGCTATAAATTGGTCTGTTGTTAGTATTTTTTAGGGAAAGGGTGTAGTAATAACGCATTTGCTGATTGAAATGTTGCAATAATTTTATTGATGGTATTAAAAATTGGGTTGTATACGTTAAGCTAAAATCTATAAAAATAATAACAATAATAATAATATTATATCGAACGTATAACAAAAATCGACGACGAAGTAGGCGTTGGAAGTCTCGAGTCATGTCTGTACTAAGATCACTCACACGCGTGAAATGCTGGTTGCGGTTAAACATGACAACTAGTATTTTACGCGTGCGCGCATGATTTAAGTTCAGACATGACTTTAGATTTCCAACGCCTACTTCGTCGTCGATTTTTGTTATACGCATGATAGAAATTTATTAAGGCTATTGTATAAATTATTATTATTTTTACTCCTGTTTGTGGAGTATAAAGGATGCAAATCTGATATATTTTAGAGTACGTCTGAGGTTCCTCAAGGTTCACTTCTCGGTCCCTCTTTCTTTAATATATTTATCATAGGCATTGTAAACTCAATTAATTCCGATTGCCTTTTGTCTGCAGATGATCTCAAAATTATAGAAACAACTAAAACAATTATCGAATCAACCTAAATTAAATACATGCTTGTATTCTTCAAATAATTATTTCAATAATTAAATTAAATGAAATTAATGATTTGAAATTAATTAAGTAATTTAAATAGAAATGAGTATTCATTCGATTGGTCACAGTTCAAATCATTTTAATTAATTATTTCCACATTTAGCTCTGTGACATTTTGACTTACGTTACGTAAGTACGTTAAACAAATGCACATTAAAACAACTACTTTCCGGGCA
Source organism: Philonthus spinipes (assembly GCA_963082785.1). Taxonomy (NCBI): domain Eukaryota; kingdom Metazoa; phylum Arthropoda; class Insecta; order Coleoptera; family Staphylinidae; genus Philonthus; species Philonthus spinipes. The sequence continues at coordinate 26,741,714 of OY720307.1, read as the reverse complement.
AATACTGGAAACAATTTATTAATTATTTTCAAATAATTTGTATTTAATTTATTTAAATAACTATGACCAAGTGAATAGATTACTCTTTTCTATTAATAATTAAAGTCTCGACAGCCAACATAAAAAAGATTATAAAAATAATTGCTGGTATTCTTCAAATAATTTACTTTCTAATACTGACAATAAGTTATCTTAGACTTGATGATATATCTTTTTTTGAATTATCAAATATGACCGAAGAATTTTTGGGCATTTTTTTGCCATTTTTGGGGATTTTTAATTCATAAAAAAAATTATTAGAGATAGAACAAAACTATCAACGGCAAAGTTGTAGCTTTTTAAAAGCTCTACAACTCTCTAATTTCAATTTTTATTCTATCTCTAACCGTTTAGAAATTATATTGAAAATATTCTTCAAAAAATATTTTATTTAGTTTTATATAATATTGTTATATGCACTACTCTACTTTTTAGTGTGAGGTGAGTGTTTTTCCTGTGTAACAAAAAGATGTGGATTTTTGTTTTGTGTGTTTTCTTGCATGTTCCCTTTGTATTCCTTTTATCTCTTGCTCTTTTGTTATTTCATCTTTCCATTCCTTCCTTGGTCTATTCTTTTGGTTTTTGTCTGCAGTCCTTGATTCATATATTCCTCTTACGTTTCTTCCTCCTCCCATTCTACATTTGTGAGAAAGAAAATTAAAGAAATCCAAATGAGATGGATTCTACCATTTCATTTGATAATGATAAGTGTAAATTGTTAAAATTATAGTCACAATAAATAAAAATTTAGTGTTATGCAAACAAAGTTTAAAGTATTTTATTCAATTGAATTATTTCCATGTTGGTGTCATAGCATTGAAATTTTAATTCACAGCTAATAGAGTTTCAATTTAAATCCAGGTATATTTCGGCTTAATGCACAATCGCCCCCCGACCCCTTTTCCTGAATTAATTAGTGCATTAAAACGAGTATCGTCCGCGAGGTATTAATTTAAAGTTTCGGTTTAATTAGTGCAAACTTATTGTCGGGACAGTGACGCCGGGAGGATGGAGTGGGGAGACCGCGTAATTGTTGCCGGTGAAGGGCAGGAAGGGAGAGAAGGAAAGTAAATTGCTATTGGTTAATGGTGAATCGGCGGGTGGCCGGGAAAACTCGAACGCATAATTAATTAATGAATTTAATTCGGAAATTCCATTACCACTTCGTTTATTTTCCAAAAACCCTTTTAATCCACCCTTTTCCCCGCCACCTTCTCAAATCCCTTTACCTCTCTCGATACGCTCAGATTCGCGCCGGGGATGCTCTTTGTGGTTGGTTTAGATTTTAATAAGTAGCATGAAAATAATCGTAAAGATTATGTGATATAAATATTTAAAACAATACTTTAAATTAAACCACTTGACAATATTTGATTTGAAGTGAACAACATTCTTTGCAATATTAATTTATTTTAAATGTTTAATGTATTTATTATTACTATTTTCTTGTATTTTTATTGTAAAATTCTATGGTAGACCACCGTTAATAAATAAATATAAGTTCATTTCCTAATAAGCAACGTCTATTTGATGACACGTGTTTTGAGATTTAGACCTCGTCAGTACAGTTTTACTCTTACAATCAGAGTGGTTTATTTCCGATTTTCTTTAATTAAATGTTTGAATAAAGAGTCTAAATGTATATGAAACAATAAAATCGTTTTCACAGCTTTTTTTTTGAATTTATTTTCCTTGATTAAAAGATGCCGTGACATCTTATATAAAAAAATAAAAATCATTTGCTAATAAGTAACGTCCATTTGTTGACACATGTTTTGAGATTTAGTCCTTGTCAGTGCAGTATTTCCTTATACATGACCGCCAAACCTCCTTGAATGCGCCGCTGGATTTAACGATTTTAACTGTTGGTCCTTCAGCCTAAATTTATTTACTATGAATTAAACAAAAATGATTTGAAAATAATTAATTGGTTGAATTAGTAAGGAAATTTAAATTTATTTTATTTAAGTATATTAAATAACTAATTAAACATCTTTATTCAAATGTGTAAATGTATGTACAATAATATATAAAAATATCTGCAGGTGAATCGGCTATCGACCGGAGGTCTTTCAGCAAAATTAAATATTTTTATTTAATTTATTTAAATAACTGTGACCAAGTGAAGAAATATACTTTTCTATTTTATAAAAAAATATGAATAGATTATTAAAAATCAACCAATGAAACACAGATTAGATTGAATAACTTTAAATTCTCGACTACTTTTGGGTTATTAGCTCATTTTCAAGAAAATTTAAAGTTTAGTTTTTCTTCTATTTAAAAAAAAATACTAATTCAATAATTTCCTAGAATAAATATTTAATTTTTACTCTATATTTTTTTTATGGAAAGTAGTAATTAGGTTAATTCAATTTAAAAGCCGTCCCGCGACATAATTCCATCCATGAACGGATTGGAACACATAAAATAGATTAAAAACACGCTCCGTCATGATGGAACACGTTTGAAGTGACATTAATTTCGAATGAACGTGTAATAAATAAATGCGGGCGCGTCCCGTTTCACAAAAAAAAGCAACAGCCATTTAGTTTCAATATCGCTTAATCGAATCCATATATTTCATATAAATAAATTTATGTATGCATAAAAATACAACACACACACACTCGCAAATAAAAATAGTCGGGAGCAATTTTATTCCATTCGGCGGATCGAATCGATATTCGCGTTGTCTGGCGAAACGGAAATTCGTATTTGCGTTTATCACGCCGAAAAAAAAAATCCCCTCCGTTCAAATTCTTGCATTGAATTAAACGAAAATATATATAAATAAGTGGAGGAAAATGAGGAGAGGGAAATATTTTGCGTTCGTTTCTTTCGTTCTTTGTTTTCGCTGTCATTCCTCGCGCCGAAATGTGACAACGGAAATATCGCCCGTTAAATATTTTTCAGCCGGCGAAATTGCCCCCGCAGTTTTCCATTTTTTTTTGTTTGCCTGTCGTGACATGCATGCTAGCATGTGAAAATAATCACAAACAGACGGAAAGAAGCAATCAAAATATTTTGTATTTATTACGGAAAAAAGAAACTATGTGTGATATGAGTATAAATATCAAACGTTCATTAATTATGTTAAAATCATCTACGATAGACCGGTGATTTTTACATTTTAACGCTTCTAAATATCATCCACTAAAAATCTAAAAAGCGTATTTACTGTTATCCAATAAATAACAGTAATAACATTCATGTAAAGTTGATTATAAGCTCCTCACAAACCAGTCAAGGTAATACAAAAAAATCAAGTGACTACTATCATCAAGATAATTTGATGAAACCGGAAGTCTCGTTACACGATTACTAAAATTACCCGATTATGTCTGACATTACTTTAATCTAAATTTTATTTAATTTAACCGAATAAATCCTTTTTTTTCTATTATTACATTAATCCGTAGTACTTTCTGTAGCATCAATAAATATCTGTATTATTCAAAATCCGTTTCAATCTCAAGAGGGCAAATCCGGGAAGAAAGCGCCGAAACGAAAACGGGGGAGAGCACAGAAGAAGAAAAAAAACTAGAAGGTCCCATTCGTCCTGGCCACATATTAAAAGCATTAAAAAGCGCCCCGAGCACAATCCGAAAACTTTCCCCATATTTCATCACTATAACCCGATAAACGCACGCGAATTCTTTCCACCCCTATCGTAACTTTTTTAATATTCCCAGACGCTTTTTTTAAAATAATAATAATAAAAAAATGGAAGTTCGAGAATTCAAGAAGAGGTGCTGAGAGATTAATCGAGTCTCCCGTTCCGGTTTAATTATGTGGTCCTCTAATAGACTTCGTTTTTTCCTCACTCGTATTTTTTTTACTTCTTTCGCTTCATGTGCGTGGATAAAAATCGCATTAGAGAGAAGTTTAGGAGGGTAGGGGGGTTTTGTAAAGCCGGCGCGCTCTGATTGCATTAATGTCTCTAATGGGACGGGGGACGTTCAATTTTAACTTTAACTTTACTAAGCCTACTTATCAAATTAAACTCGGCTTACTCGCGAGCTGCTTATTAAGTGTCGCTTGTCTTTGCATATTTCATTAGATGTACATTAATTGCATAAAATTCGGATGGAATTAAATTTATGGAGAATATGGAAATACACAAATTTATTATCGTTTTCGTCCATTTTTGTATTAATAAAAATTACATTGAAAAAAAAAACAATTGCCAGAAAATATTAAGTCATTACAAGAAAGATCTATGATCGATCACTTAATTGTTAATTGTTTAACTATTGACACATAAATTATATAAAAATAATTAATAAATTATTTCCACATTTATCTCTGTGACATTTCGACTTACTTTAAATAAATGCACATTAAAACAACTAATTTTAATGTACATTTGTTTAACGTACTTACGTAACAAAAATTACTCAACTAATTTCGCCTTATTAGAGCATTATTTTTATTTTTTTCATCGCTAGAGTCGACCACTTGGGTTAATTTTTATTTTGCAGTTTCCGCTACTGATATTAAAATATGTTATATATATGTAAAATTGTATTATTCTGTTTATATGTGATTTACAGTCATGCTATTCATCTAAACATTTTGAATATTGTTATTATTCTGTATAAAAGTGATTTACCGTAAATAAATGAATTGAATTATCAATAGTAACATAAAAGAAACTGTCTTACGCTAATATATATATATATATATAACCCACTTCAGGTAATTAGGGATTTTAAGATCGGGGATGACCGAAGGTCTTCATTATCGTGCTAAATTGTGAAACAAATCAAATGTTTTCCTAAAATTAAATCATCCTAATTTATGCACATACGTTTTTTTTATGTAAAAAGGCCGCAATAATTTGCCAATTAATGAGGCTGTCGATATACTTATTCTATGGTATCGAATATTGACTTCTTAGAATGAACGTGACCTAAGTAATTTTTTTTATATTTCAGTTATTTTATCTTCAATATTGATTATACTGAAGGGTATATGTTTTCCGAGGTTTTGCTTTTCTAAATAAAAACTAAAAACATATAATTATTATGAAAGAATTATTTTCTTAGAATAATAATAGTGTGAATAATATTTAATTTCATTATTTTCTTATTTAATTTAATGCTACATCGTAAGTAATATAGATTTTCTCTGTTTTTTTTTTCATTACCTGCTGAAACACTTTCGATCCACCCAATACCATCTCACAACAATCCCAGCCCTTTTCCTTCACCCTCTTCTAAATAACTGCACAGTTGACCCGTGTAGATGGTTTCCTGAAGACACTCGAGAGAGCGTCGAGCACCCATTGCCGGCTGCAATCCCGAGACAATGGCGACAGAGGCCTTAATTCTTGCAAACTGTTTAGTTCCAGCGACAATACAGGAGCGCGGGAGGAAGGTGGATACAGAAAACGAGAAACAAAACAAAAAAAGGAAGAAGTACTGGAGCGAGCACAATAGCAAGCAATTGTCCCCGGAGCGTTCCCACGGGACGCCGAGGAATACGTGTCGCGCTGAAAATCTAAATTATTTCGCGCGCGATCCTAATGCACGTCCCGACCGGAGAACATCACGATTAGGGATTCGTAAACTGCAACCGAAATTCATTCCGGCGCTAAAAGGAAAAGCTTGTGTTTCGGGCGTCGGGAGTTTTGTTGCGTTTGAATGAATCATGAGAGGTAGGTGTAATTTGTTTATTTTCTAGAATTGTAAAGTTATTTACAATGAAATTTATTATTTTAATAGTGTATGAATTAAAAATATTTTCATACACTAATTTTCATTTAATAAACCACTTAATATTTATTAAATTTTCACATAAATAGTCTTCTACTATGGAAACACCCAAAATTCAGTTGTAGTAGTAGTCTTTATTACCATTAATTACAAATGTGATGATGTTTATTTTTGGTAGAAATATATTTAATTATAATTATAATAATAATAGTAAACGGCTATCGGCCAGTAGCCTTTGTGCCACAGATAGAAAAAAATATTTTGTTTAATATATAATGTTTTGTCAGACTAGATTCTTAGCGTTTCAGTGAAATCATCAGGCAGAGGATTAATCATCTGTGTGCGAAACAATTGAAATAGTGCCTCTACAATAAATTTTTGAGGAACTCAAAAAAACGTTGTTTTATTTTAACATAGGGTACAAAGAAATAGATTATTATAAAATTTCGCTGAAAAATTAGTAATAACAATAATAGAATAAGAAATTAAAATAGAATAAGAAAATATATTAAATACATTTTTTATGATTAATTTAATTAATTAATTTCCACACAAATTGATAAAAAGCAGTAATATTCTTTGTTCACACTTTTATTTTTATTCCATATGTACATTTCGGACACAATGTGATCATTATCAATGTATTAATACTAATATTTGCTTTTTATCAATTACATTCGATCTTCACGTAACTCAATCAATCAATTTTCCACACAAAAGTAAATACAAATGGAATAAACGATTCATGAAATGGTTCAACTCCATCAGGTTTAGAATTATCAAAAAATCCTTTTACGTGTTTCATTACCAATCGTTCTACAATTTTTCTAATAAAATTATTATCAATTACAGAGTATAATAATCCAAACAAATCCTTTTTTTCTTTTTCTTTTTTTCGAGCTTCATTTTTTGTATTGTTTTTTTTTCAGTTAATATAATAGAAACGGATCCGTGTAATTTTTGACCCAGTTTTCTGGAAAAACAGTCACGGTCCCGAGGAGTTCGTCTCCGGTCGGGCGTGCTCTGCCTCCCTCACCCCCCACACACCCCATTCCCCGACATCCGCGGCGCAGAATCCGACGCTCGACGTCGCCTCGGTCCAGAGCCGTCGACGTCGGGACGCGGTAGTCATTGGCGACGCTCCGCACGGTCCGCTACAAGCGTCGCGACGCGAGCCCCTGTACTCTGGTGAATCAGAATCGCCTCCTCTTTCTGAACAACCCACGATTTTTTCGGTGTGATACAACTCAGTCTGTAAACAAAATAAAAGCTAAAATTGAATAGTTTTAATCAGTGAAGAACTTAACAGACTTTATTTAAGAAAAGGCGTTAGTTTTCGCTGGTGAGTCTTTTTTTAAAATTTATTATGAAGATAATACAAACACGTTTATCTTTAAATTCAACAGAATGTACGATTTATTTTTATTTCAGATATGTAATAAATATAATGTGTCCAATTGTATTCTTATATTTATTTAATTATTGCTTTCACTATTTTTATAGATTTTAATAAAAAAACACTTTTGTATAACACGTTTATATAAACGTTTCTTATAATGAAATCCCTTTTTACTAAAAAAAAGTGATTTCATTAAGAAATGTTTATTAAATATGTTTTACCAAGTGATAAATGATGAAAAAGCAAACTATACGTTTGTATAACTTTAATAAAAGTTATACAGATAAAGTAAATCAGTGTTTTTTTTTATTAAAACTTAAACTATGTATAACGAATGTATAACAATCATTAGATTTTATCTACTCGACACCCAATACGGGTAAAAGAGGATAAGATTAAGAAAGAAAGATTATATCTACATGTTTTATAATTAATATCGTGGGGTGTTCAAAAAGAGTGTTCTTACTAGTCAGAAATATATATAAAAATTATATTAAAATTATTATAAATAATTTTAGATTATTCATAACAGAGGCTTCTACTATATTTTTAATAATTTTTATATATATTTTATAATATATATATATATATATATTTCCGACAAGTCAGAAAACTCTTTTTGAGCACCCCACGATATAAATAATAAAACATGTAGATGATGAATTTAATTATTGTTGAGTTACGTGAAGAACTATACTATTAATGAAAGATTGTCACATCGTGGCAGAAACGTAATAAATCTTGTGAAGAAAAGATACTCAATCGTTTACTAATAGTATGTAGATATAAGTTACAATAATAGTGGTGTTTCTGAAACGGAGATATCTACCGAACTAACTATTACATTTACATTCTTATAATGTGAGTGATGTCGTACGTGACATTATATGATTTTAATGTCCAAGCCACATCACCCCATCTTACTCAACAAAACTTCTTGTTAACATGGAAATGGCAAAAAGGTAATTCTTGTTGCTATGTGAAAATATATATATAATAATAATAATAATAAAGTTTATTTTCAATTGTAAATACATACAGTAAAGTTAACAATATGAAAATTCAAATGAAAAACGTCGTATATGTTGATGTTGCTAAAGCGTTCCTGACAGCACGAGAAGGAGACCCAATGAATGATTAAAATTATATTTTGAATTAAATTCTCACTTATCCCGCCGTCTTAAATTTTTATGTAATAATTATGAAGTAATTTAAATAATACACTTGGTTGTTCGTTTCACTTTTTTAAAAATTAATTAAAATATTTCATAATTATTAGATAAAAATTATTATTAAAAAATATATAATTAAAGAATAATTAATTGATTTAGAGGAGTATCACAACAATATATTTGCCATTTAATTTTACAAAACATATATTTAAATACCATACGAAAGTTATGAGGAAATTTTGTAAGCATTTTACAGTTTTATACTCTCAGGAAATTGATCTAAATAATGATTGTTTTTTTTTGATAGAGAGCTTATTTTATTGTCCATGGGTTAAGTGAGAACTAATTACATATACGGATTTTTTCTTCTTTTATATTGTAAGCATGCCCGAGTTTCATTTTTTTGTTGAGCGTACATAATAGATTTTTTTCATTCACAAACAGATGATTTCGAAAACAGCTTTTCACTCCATTGGTTCCTTTAAGTAATGCGGGCTTTTAGTAATCAATTAATCATTCTTGAGTAAAAATCACAAACTTACTTTATTAAGTAACTTATTGTGAAAGGAAATATACATTTTTTGTTATTCGATAGTTGTATTGTGCATATCGCTGAAGATTAAATAATTTAATAAATTTTTAAATTACAATATATTTTTTATACTACTTGGATTTTTTATTAATCGTGACTAGATTCGATTACACGGTAATCATTTTCAAACAATAGTGTGCATAAAAAAGTAATTATGTTTTCTTTATATACTATATTGAAAATGTACCACTAAGTTAACGCCGACAAAATTAAAGTACAATATATTTCTTTTTAGTGTAGGAATAAAATAAAAATTATTATACAACAGTTCACAATAAGTTTTCGAAAATGTTCCAAAATATTTTGCTTCGTAAAATCTTGATCAACAACAACAAATCTTATAGAAATAACGCAGGACATATTCGATGCAATGAATGACGGAAACCAAGTTGATGTATTTTATGGTGATCTAACTATAGCCTTTGATAAACTTGATCATACGATTCTGTTTCATAAGTTGTTATCATTTAGCCTAAATAACAATATTTTGAATGTTATCACTTCGTATCTTCATAATCGCATGCAACTTGTTGAGACATACGGCCACAAATCCAAATGGTACGTTGCATAAAGTGGGTTCCCCCAAGGATCGAATTTAGGACCTCTCCTGTTTTTTATTGTTATTGGATGATGTGTACGCAACTCTCGTTGCATAAAGTGGGTTTCCCCAAGGATCGAATTTGGAACTTCTTCTGTTTTTATTGTTAATGGATGATGTATGCGCTACTCTCGTTGCATAAAGTGGGATTCCCCAAGAATCGAATTTTGAACCTCTGTTGTTTTTATTGTTTATGGATGATGTGTGCACAACTCTCGTTGCATAAAGTGGGATCCCCCAAGTATCAAATTTGGAACCTCTGTTGTTTTTATTGTTTATGGATGATGTGTGCGCAACGCTCGTTGCATAAAGTGGGATCCCCCAAGTATCGAATTTGGAACTTCTCTGTTACTAAAAGTACTTTTACTTTTAGTTTGATAATGACAAGTGTAAATTGTTGAAACTGTAGTCACAATAAATATAATTTAGTGTTATACAAACAAAGTTTAAAGTGTTTTATTAAATTTAGTAATTGTTCAATTACTTAAATTAATTATTTTTAAATTATTTTTATTTATTCTGAATAAATTCCTCACTTAGCCCGTGGTGAAACATTTTTAATTAATAATGATATAAAAATTAAAACATAATCTGCGAAACATAAAAAAAACAAGTGTTTTAATTTTATATCATTATCTTTTTATTTAATTTAATAAAAATTTACAAATAATGTCTATTTAAATAACCAAACATTTTGTTGAAGTTTTTTTTGTTTTGAAAGTTTACGCTTTGATTATTTTTTAAGCAAGTTTAATTTCATGTACACATATTTTCTTTTTTCTCATGAATTATTTAGCGAACATTTCATATGAATATTAATTCGCGTGTGATGTTTATTCCTTTTTTTTTTTTCGTTTTCTTTTGATGGATAATGCAGCGTGCATTGCTCGTTGTTTCAGTATCTGAGGAATCCGATGGCTTATGCATATTAATGGGGGTTGGTGCGCGCTCTGATTGCAAGCCGCGAATTTTCGTTCGCGGGGTTGATAAATATTTATTGTTGTTTCGATATGTGCTGCCGCTTCTTTATTCTCGATTCCATTCATATTTTATTAATAGACGCGTATGCGCGGGATTTCATTAAAATTTATTATAAAAAATATAATCATGTGAATTCATTTGTTTTGTACCCTCAGTGAAAGGCTCGGAAATTTCTCAGGGAGCTGCTCAAAATTAGCCGATCTTTTCGGTGGATTTTAAACGATTCACGTTCGACCAACTCAACTTCTGTTTAAATAGCGTTGTAAATCAACTCAGCTTCTGTTCAAAAGAAGCTGAGTTGATTTACAATAACTAACGCTATTTAAACAGAAGTTGTTTTTTTATATACGCATTAAATTAGATCCGGTCACGAACAATGATTGCAGACAAGTTAAATTTCCCGCCGAAAAATCTGGGGAGTTTTATCGCTCCAAGTTCATGCCAAGGAAAAATGAATGAAGAGTGACTATATTTGACATTTTGACAAAACTTGTTGATTGTTCTGATAATTAGGTTTAATTCGTGGAGAAATTAATAGACTTATTATGTGACGTAGAGATAAATCGTATCTTATGGGGGTAATCAGCCACATAATATATTTTCATAAAAATAATTAAAACAAACAGTGAAAACCATGGATATACTCAAGCAGTCTGCTGTACAAATTGGGGCTGGGGCCACTGCGGGTTTTGTGGAAGTGTGTATAATGCACCCGTTGGATTTAGTTAAAACAAGACTGCAGATCCAGAGCAATGTTGTCTTAAGCAACACCAAGGACCCGAAGATTTATACCGGTATCGTTGATTGTTTTAGAAAAATGTATATTCATGAGGGTGTCACTTCATTCTGGAAAGGTATAATTCCACCGATTTTAGCGGAAACTTCAAAACGGGCAGTCAAATTTTTCACTTTCGAACAATACAAACAATTTTTTATGTTTGGATCTCCCGTGCCTACGCCTTTGACATTTTCTTTAGCCGGATTGGGCGCAGGAATGACAGAAGCCATTTTCGTCAATCCATTTGAGGTCGTAAAGGTATCATTACAGGCTAACAAAGCGACAGGAAAAGAAGTGCCCAGCACATGGCTGGTTGCTAAAGAGATAATTAAAAAAGACGGCTTTGGCTCAAGAGGTTTGAATAAAGGAGTCACTGCAACTATTGCAAGGAATGGTGTCTTCAATATGATTTACTTCGGCTTCTATCATTCAGTCAAGGGATACTTGCCGGAATTCAAGGATCCGGCGCAAGAGTTTGGAAGGAAATTTGGAATCGGTTTTGTATCAGGCACATTGGCATCCTGTGTAAACATTCCGTTTGATGTGGCGAAATCAAGGATTCAGGGGCCGCAGCCAATTCCAGGGACGATAAAGTATCGCACCACTTTGGGGGCGCTCACTACTGTTTACAAAGAAGAAGGAGTGGCGGCTTTATACAAAGGGCTGCTTCCGAAAGTTCTACGTTTGGGACCTGGTGGAGCCATTTTGCTCGTTGTATATGACTACATGCATCAATATTTATCAGCCAAACTGTTGTAATATTTTGTACATTCCATTTTTGCCTTTTTAATAATTGTTGTTACTGGTACAGGTTAAGCGAACAATTATTTTGATAATATTAGATATCACAGATTTTTTATGTTAGCAATAAATAATTTTAATAGGTTGAAAAATACCCTTGATTTGTTCTACTACTTAAGTAGTGAAACAAATCAAGTGTATTTTTAACCTATTAATGTTGTGATCATGTTTCAGTGATTAATGAGAACCACATTTAAGATTTAATTAATAATTTCATGTGGCACATGGAATTAGGCAAAAAATCAGGTATTTATTTATTTAAATATATTTAGGTATTTAATCACAACACAAGAATTTAAAATAACTATCATTTTAAATAGATACAAATATCCATTCTATTATTTAATTATAACAAGCAGACAAAACGCGTTTCATTGCGAAATAAAATCGTAAAATCAAGCAAAATAAGAAATGTATATTTGAGATCGTGTGAACGTTTGAGACTCCCCCCATCCGTCGCAGCACTTTGCTAAATGAAAATTTTTGATACTTTTTATATATACACACTATATTTCTTATCGATGTGGTTTTTCTAATAAAAAAAAATAATCGTTTGTATAAAAATTTAGACATTATAATGAACATTTGTGGTTGCCCATTGGTTGGGTGTGAAATTAAATTTTATTGAATCCCTTGATAAAAATTTGCTTAAATGATTTATTTTAAATCAACTTTATGTGTTTAAAAAATTATTCATTTAAGCAAATTTTTACCAACAATGACCAATATTTATTGATTAGTCATTATTGGCGAGAACTTAATTAAAAAAAACATAAAGTTGATTTAATTAAAAAAAATCTTCATTCAAGCAAAATTTTATCAAGGGATGAAATTTAAATTTCCATTTTTTTTAATCACACGCAATTTAATCAAATTTAATTACGCGTCAGTACACATTATCAATATCATCCGTGCAGATTATGATTGATGGATTTCCTGGAGCCTAATTGTTTAAGGCAGGGCTCGGCTCGTGCGTATGTGTGTGTTGAGGGTGGATTTAAACCGCGCCCATTGTCGGGGATTACGCGGGGGCAATTGTTGATGAACTATGAGACACGAGAATCTTTATTGAACCATTTAATGCGAACACAAGCGCCGGTTTGCTCGGGACCCGCTCAGCCGGATCAAATTGTCCATTATCCGAAACTTGCGGTAATTTGCGACGCGAATAAATGCGCCCCCTTTTACCCGCTCCCGCCACCCCATTATGGTACGCTTTTGCGTTCGAGCCCGCGCTCTTTTCTGGCTGTTCGAAACCCTCGCGGCATTATTAGTCACTTGTTAAGAGCGAGTTTTGTGTGTGTTCATAATCCCAATGATCGCATGAAAGCGTGCTGGATCTGTTTTTATTCTGTTGGATTTGTTAGTATTGAATTTTTAAAAGTAAAATTTAATTGAAACATTTTGAAGAATTTAAAATTTGTAAATAAATTAATCCATAACCCTCCCACTTAATATCTCTATTATAAATATATACCTCGTTACTTAATATAAGGCCATCTGCAGACACGTGTTTCGGGATCTATCCCTCGTCAATACAGCCATGCCTTACATAATTACGTAAGTCAAAATTCACAGAGCTAAATGTGGAAATTATTTTCAAATCATTTTATTTAATTTAATTTTATCTTCTGTTAGGAAATAATTATTTCAATTTTACTTAATGAATAACTTTTTTTTTTCATTTTTTTCGTTTACAACTCGGACAAAGTAAAAAATTATTTCATTTATTAGAATTCAATTACAATGTATAACAAAGTAGAAGCCTCAACAATTAACAAAATAAACTATTTCGATATATCTGAAAAGCTTCTAAATTCCACCAAAAATCAAACATGATTTTATTGACTGGACAAACTCGCAATATAACGTACATTTTCTACCACACAATATTACTGAAATATGTGCGCGCATATGTTTTTGTGTGCGTTGAACGTAAATATTTTGCCAGCCCCTGGGTTTCGGCCTGGGACCCCGGTTTGAAAGGGTTCAGTAATTATGAATTTTCAAACAAAGCACTCGACAAATTGTACGTCTACCGCCGGCCGCGTTTTCTGCGAGGGTCCAAATTGAATTTTCGTGTATCATAGGTGGGAATATCCGGGGCCCGGATTAACCCCCGCCGTTCGCCCGAAAACGCGCGCTAATTGGACACCGGAAGCATAATTGTAAAGTGGTCGGTTTAACATACGCGCAAACATTGCAATTACGTGTTAATAATTCGTAATGAGAGTGGACGCTTCTGCTGTTAACGTTTCCTTTTTTTGCGTGCGTGTTTCATCTTTCGCCTCTGCTTGTTTTATAATCAGTGTTTTGAAGTTAACACATGCTTTCAGGATTAGAAAATATTCATTGTTACATGAAATGTTATATCAAGTTAAGGGCAGGATCCTTCAAACGGTTTGAAAACAAATCCAAACGGTACTTAAAAAAAGAAAAAAAACTAAAAATGCATCGAATGGGTAATTTTTTTCTACATGCAATCATGAATTTCGTTCTTTTTTTTGTTTATTTAACTTTTTGTTATTGTTGTTATTTCATTATAATTTCATTTATACAGAGAGCTTTTTTTATCAGTATACATTTCCCCTATGTATACCTGCAAAATACGCGAGTCAAATGCATTAACGTATGTGTGTTTAGTTGCCTATAACACGCAACTGAACACACATATGCCAAATAGTCAACTAAACATACACACATTAATCGGTTCAATGCGTTTGACTCGCGTTTTTTGTAGGTATACATAGGGGAAATGTATACTGATAAGAAAACCTCTCTGTATATCTTTATTATATTAAATTTAAAAAATGTCAGCTACATTTGGAAAATACTATTATGAATGAAATGTATTTTTTTAATTTACGCGTCAAAATACATTAGCGAAATATATCTATGATTTTTTTAAATACCGCTTTACTCGAGTAGTATAATTGACGTCTAAAATCGCGTAAAAGTTCAGGCACTAATTACTAGAAGGCTGTAGTTAACAATATTAGGCAACCAATAAATCATGTTTCATCAACACGTTGTCGGGAAGCAGGAACAAGCATTTACGTGATTCACGAATGTTTTTTTTTTGTACATATAAGAAATATTAACAAATTAAATAAATCACACAAATCAAGATATACCGATTTTATTTTATTTTTTTTTTATTATTTTAAAATAAAATTTCACAATTTTCCAAAGAGGAAATAATTTATTAATTATTTTCAAATTATTTTTTGTTTAATTTAATTAAAAAAAAAATGTTCATGGTTATTTTTATTTCAGAATCGGACCATTGGTTTATTTATACATTTTTTCCTTATTCCGCGGCGGGTCGGTGCGATCTATATTAAATTTTCGGCGTCGAATCTGCAAATATATTAAATTTCCAACGTAAACAATCCGGGGGACGATTGAAATTCTGACGGCAGAATGCAATTACTCGACGGGGAGACCCATTTAAATTCAAATCAAATGATCTCCACGGCCGGATGGAGTCGAATTAATCGATGGACTTTGTGTTACCTCCGCGCGCGTGTAAATGTTTTCAAAAGGAATCGGAATCGATTCAAAGTTTGGTTGGTTCATCTGCGAATGGCAAAGCGGACGATTACAGTCCGTTTTATTCAACAGTGAAAATGAAAACTTATTAAATACCGCACTGAAATCTAATTAGATTAGATTATTTTTTAGTGAGTGTATATAATCGTATGCCAAACAAGCGAAAATAATTTATCTTTTCGAATAGGTCCTTCCATGTCGTATGTGGCTTTTGTTTCTGATTTCTCTTGTACCCATTCCTTCTTTCTTGTTATTATTTTCATTTTTTCTTGTATTATTCACTTCTTCATACCTATTTCTTTAAAAAAGAAAATCACATTTTTCAGTTTTTTTTTTCATTTTTCTTGAAAACAAAGAAACTTAGCCCAGTTTTCTCAACGGGATATTAATCAGCATGAAATTCTGCAAAAGTGCCGAATTTAAACCTACCCTCTGTCTCTTATAGTACTCGAATTTGAATCACCCTATATATATATATATATATATATATATATATATATATATATATTTATATAATCCAAAAACCCCATCTATCATAATGGTGGTGTTGGGCTAAGTAGTCTTATTTAATTAATCGTATGCATGAATTTTGCCTATTCTTCTTTGTTTTTCGCTAATCCGTTTGCTTCTCTCCATGTGTTTCTAGAATCTCATCCATGACTTTATCCCAGGTTTTTCGTTGTCTTCCTCTGGTTTTGGTTTTTGCTACTCTTGCTTGATATATTTGTTTCACTGATTTTGTGCTTCCCATTCATTGTAGATGTCCCCACCAACTGAGCTGTCTTTTTTCTATAAGTTCATACAGTGGTTCTATTTCAAAATCCTTCCTAACTTTAGTGTTTCTCATTTTGTCTATCTTTGTAACTCCTCTAACTCGTACATCAATAATTATAATAATTATAAAAATTAAATAAAAATAACGGATTACAAATTTAGAAGTGGTGAATTATTGACATCAGCGTTTACAATGAGAATTTAATTCATTGCAAATAAAATTCAGTTTAAAAAGTGAAGTAAGGAATAAAATTGAATTATATTTATTTGAGCATTTCCGAATTTATTTAATGTGCATGCCAAGACTTAATAAAAATAATAAAATTTTATAATTAATACAATTTCTTTTTCTTTTCGAATTTTAAATAATTTCTCATTAAAATTAAATCATACACTCTGCAAAACAGCACTCCATACATAATAAAATAATCCCCGTATTCAATTACCCGCTACGGTAACTTTTAAGGACGGGCGCCGTGATTAACGGGATATCCCGTGAGATAATTTATTAATAATTAAACAAGATTTTGATAAATTCGAGTGAATAGGGAATGGCGGTGGGTTAATGATGAAATATGCCCACTTGCTGAATTATCGCCGGGTGCAGGAAATTTAACGTCGAGGGCGCTAATGAAAATCCGCACGCCCATCCCGCGTCAGTCCTGCAACTAATATTTTAAACGCCGCGCGACGAAAGCTATCCATCAAAATTTCTTAATTTTGAGTATTTACATTGGATAAAATTAACTTGGAAAATACAAAATCCGGGCGGAAAGACCACTGGTAGATAGCCAATTGGCAAACTCATTGTAATATCTAAAATATTACAATGAGTTTGCCAATTATATGTAGGTGTTGTATTACGTTTGTCAATAAATATTATATATATATATATATATATATATATATAGTTTTTATTACTAGTTTTTTTAAAAATCTATATGGTTCGTAACAGCGGCCATACAATTTTTCGATAACATTTTTAAAGATCGACACGATCCTTGCAAGTGATCGAGCCGCTCGATCTTCTTGATCGGCTCGATTTTTTTTTATCGGCTCGATCATTTCAAACTACTTGATCGGATCTATCCTTCTGACGGCTTTTCGGACTGCTTTTCGCAGTGGATTGATCATGTTCTGCAGCTCGGCTCGAGCAATGATCCTTTCGAGCAGATCGATCGGCCTAGATAAGATTGAATCACACTATTTCTTTAAGTTATTCTGTTTTATGCAAAGTGAGACAGCGTGTATTAAGGTCAGAAACTTACATGTTATTTGTAGTGATGGGCAAGATCGATCTCACAAAAATTAGAAAAATATCTCAAAGAGGCTGAAAGACCTCTTGTCGATAGTCAGTTTGTGAATTTTGCTTTATTGTAACAGATAGTATTATAACATATATTAAAATGTAAACTCACACCTCATTGTACAAAATTCATAAATAAAGATATTTATATATATATATATATCTCAAAGACCCTAGCTTATTCCACTAACAACGTTCACTGTTTAATTTCCAGAAAAATAATTGTTTTAAATTATTTATTGCCATTTGTATTGACTCCCTGTAATTAACATGGAGCCTTATGGGGACGGTTTAATGGAAACCCGAAGATTGACCGTTTCTGACGCATCAGCAGTTGGAGTTAAATTACGAAATTCACATATCATATAGAAACTTGCGGTTTTCAGCATTCGTTTCTTAAAGAATTCAACTACATTCCCACCAAAATTAATGTCATTGTACCGCTTGAGGACGTTAGGAAAAAATCGGAAACTTTAATAAAATTTTCGCCCAATTTGGAAAAGTTAACTTTGCGAGCGGATTGACTGTAATATATTTCCTTGGTGAAACTAAAATTCTCACAGATTATTCCTTCATTCTTTCGCTACATTCTGGTGTAATATGAAGTCATTTGGCGATTTTCGGATTTTCGACGAAATTTCAATTCTTTTTTACAATTTTTTTCAATTTTCGCCAGAATTTTTTTTCGATACAAAAAAAGTTTAAAAAAAGCCAAAAATACTTGATTATACTGCTAATAACGTTGATTATTTAATTTTTTAATCGCTTTCAACCATTTCTTTTTTTTTTTAATTGACGGAAAATATCCATTTTACATAATACATAGCAATACATATTAAATAAAAATGATTTGAAAATAATTAATAAATTATTTTCACATTTAGCTCTGTGACTATTGACTTACCTACGTAAGTACGTTAAACAAATGCACATTAAAACAACTACTTCCCGGGCAAATACCCACGCCGGACATTGAATTACATAATGTACACCTGCTGTTGCACATCAATAAAATATTGCATAAATTTTGATCCGAGAAAAATTCAATGTAAAAACAACAAAGGAACGTTACATAATATAAGGCCATCTGCAGACACGTGTTTCGGGATCTATCCCTCGTCAGTACAGCTATGCCTTACATAATTTAAAGATGTTAAAATAAATCAATTAAATTAATTCAAATACAATCAGCACAATTAAATCAGTTATATTAAATCAAATTAAACTAAATCAATTTAAATTAAATTAAACCAAATTAATTCAATTTAAATCAAAACCGAATAAAATTAAACGAAAAGAATTGAATCAAATTAATTAAAAAGAGCGACCCTCACCTGCCGCGCGCTGAGATAGTAATGACCGGCGAAGGAGGACGTGCGCTCGTGTATTGTTGTTATCGCAAATTCACAAAAAACTTCTCTCGGTTCGGATTTGAATAAATGCCTCGCTGGCTATTAATATAAATAGAAAACAGTATTCATTCACTTGGTCACAGTTATTTAAACATATTAAATAAAAATGATTTGAAAATAATTAATAAATTATTTTCACATTTAGCTCTGTGACTATTGACTTACCTACGTAAGTACGTTAAACAAATGCACATTAAAACAACTACTTCCCGGGCAAATACCCACGCCGGACATTGAATTACATAATGTACACCTGCTGTTGCACATCAATAAAATATTGCATAATGCAACAAATTTTGATCCGAGAAAAATTCAATGTAAAAACAACAAAGGAACGTTACATAATATAAGGCCATCTGCAGACACGTGTTTCGGGATCTATCCCTCGTCAGTACAGCTATGCCTTACATAATTTAAAGATGTTAAAATAAATCAATTAAATTAATTCAAATACAATCAGCACAATTAAATCAGTTATATTAAATCAAATTAAACTAAATCAATTTAAATTAAATTAAACCAAATTAATTCAATTTAAATCAAAACCGAATAAAATTAAACGAAAAGAATTGAATCAAATTAATTAAAAAGAGCGACCCTCACCTGCCGCGCGCTGAGATAGTAATGACCGGCGAAGGAGGACGTGCGCTCGTGTATTGTTGTTATCGCAAATTCACAAAAAACTTCTCTCGGTTCGGATTTGAATAAATGCCTCGCTGGCTATTAATATAAATAGAAAACAGTATTCATTCACTTGGTCACAGTTATTTAAACATATTAAATAAAAATGATTTGAAAATAATTAATAAATTATTTTCACATTTAGCTCTGTGACTATTGACTTACCTACGTAAGTACGTTAAACAAATGCACATTAAAACAACTACTTCCCGGGCAAATACCCACGCCGGACATTGAATTACATAATGTACACCTGCTGTTGCACATCAATAAAATATTGCATATATTATGTAACGTTCCTTTGTTGTTTTTACATTGAATTTTTCTCGGATCAAAATTTGTTGCATTATGCAATATTTTATTGATGTGCAACAGCAGGTGTACATTATGTAATTCAATGTCCGGCGTGGGTATTTGCCCGGGAAGTAGTTGTTTTAATGTGCATTTGTTTAACGTACTTACGTAGGTAAGTCAATAGTCACAGAGCTAAATGTGAAAATAATTTATTAATTATTTTCAAATCATTTTTATTTAATATGTTTAAATAACTGTGACCAAGTGAATGAATACTGTTTTCTATTTATATTAATAGCCAGCGAGGCATTTATTCAAATCCGAACCGAGAGAAGTTTTTTGTGAATTTGCGATAACAACAATACACGAGCGCACGTCCTCCTTCGCCGGTCATTACTATCTCAGCGCGCGGCAGGTGAGGGTCGCTCTTTTTAATTAATTTGATTCAATTCTTTTCGTTTAATTTTATTCGGTTTTGATTTAAATTGAATTAATTTGGTTTAATTTAATTTAAATTGATTTAGTTTAATTTGATTTAATATAACTGATTTAATTGTGCTGATTGTATTTGAATTAATTTAATTGATTTATTTTAACATCTTTAAATTATGTAAGGCATAGCTGTACTGACGAGGGATAGATCCCGAAACACGTGTCTGCAGATGGCCTTATATTATGTAACGTTCCTTTGTTGTTTTTACATTGAATTTTTCTCGGATCAAAATTTGTTGCATTATGCAATATTTTATTGATGTGCAACAGCAGGTGTACATTATGTAATTCAATGTCCGGCGTGGGTATTTGCCCGGGAAGTAGTTGTTTTAATGTGCATTTGTTTAACGTACTTACGTAGGTAAGTCAATAGTCACAGAGCTAAATGTGAAAATAATTTATTAATTATTTTCAAATCATTTTTATTTAATATGTTTAAATAACTGTGACCAAGTGAATGAATACTGTTTTCTATTTACATAGCAATACAATACAATCTTAGACTTATTATACTAAATATAATATATATATATATATATATATATACATGTCTACAAATAAGGCAAGTTAAAAAGAACAACAAACATTTATGTGCTTAAGATCAGATATAAACATAGAATACGATATTATTTCGAGCCATATCAATAGTTCCTGGCAAGTTTGATCTGATAAAAATCTGAAAAAAAAAATCGAAAACCTTTGGTTATCTACTAAGATCGTTCACTGTTTAATTTCCATAAAAATAATTATTTTCAATCAATTCGGACCATTTGAATTAACTCCCTGGATTTAACATGGAGTCTTATGGGAACGGTTTGGTTAAGACCCGTCGATTGGCCGTTCCGGACGTCCCCGTATTCCGACCAAAATTGCTAACCTCACAGATAATTTAGAAAAACGAAATTTTCAGCATTTGATTCCTAAAGAATTCAGCTATATTCTCGTCTAAATTAACGTCTTCGTATCGTTTGAGACCGCCAGGAAAAAAATCGCAAACTTTAATACAATTTTCACCATTTTTTGGAACGTCAACTTTGCGAGCATATTGGTGGAAATCTAATTACTTATCAATGCTCAAATTTTCACAGATTATTCCACCATTATTTAGCTACATTTCGGTGTAAAATGAAGTCGTTTGGAGATTTTTGAATTTTCGACGAAATTCCACTTTTTTCATACTAACAACCCTTTACGATTTTGTTTTACTTTCCCCGGATTCCTGTTGTGATCGTAAACATTTTCGAATCACCAATTTCAACGAATATGCACGTTTTGAGATTCCCTGAGTCCATTCGATCGAATTTTGAAAAATGTCTGTGGGTGTGTTTAGGTGTGTGTTTCCGAAATAGCGCATAAACTAAACTCAAACTTTATATCTAAGCGTTTTATTTCATTTTTTTATAGGCTCGATCATTTTTTATAGGCTCGATCATTTCGAGCGAATCGATTCTTCAACTGATCAATCATTGATTGATCGATCTTGCCCACGACTAATTTTTATACTGTGATTTGCCTTTAGCCTCAAAATAAACCCCAGTTTCAGCGATTACCTCGTCATCGGCTGACTGAAATTCGCCTACACTCATTAAATTTCGTTTTGTGTTTTTTCTTATGTGATAAATAAAGACATTATTATTATTTCATTTCTTTCCAGCGAGCTTTCTCTTTGAGGTCTAAGAACAGGAAAAAGTCGCTGGGTTTGTTATGATAGGACAGCTTCAAAATATGCTAAGAATCTCCTAATACTGCGCACAATTTTCTTCTTCTCTTTTAAAGAAATTCCAAATGTAGTCTGGACACCGAGAGGCATAATCTCACCCCAAAGTCGGACAACTCTGGGGACCTTTTTCGCTCTCTCACTTTTTTAATTAAAAACTATATTTTAAATGTGTTAATTACGCTCGCCCGTCGCTCGCATAAACATCAACTTTTTTTCGCTACGCCAACAGCCGGAGAACACGGGGAGTTTCCATCGGCGCGGAAAATTCTCCGCCTGTGTGTACTCTCTCTCCGCTTTTTTTTAATTCATTTCAGATCCGCTTTTAACGTCGCGTTATAGTTTGCATAATTTAAATGGGTGTTGTTCCCGTTACACGTCCAATGAAAAAGTTCATTGTTTTAAAAGTGAATTAATTAAATTAACGTTGATTCACACACACACAAACATACAAAAATAACAGGGGGAGTTTTACTGAAAGTTTAAGTAGAATTTACAGGATGAGATTTCAAGTAATTAAAAAAATTGAATAATAATTTTTTATAATTATAACTTTGTATAACTTTGTGGGTTTACCCGTTGTATTTTGTGCTTTGTAAGAGCGCTTAGTTTTACGACTTTAGAAATAACAAGATGGACAGTTTAAATTAGAGCTTCTATATTTCATGACGGTTGAACAAGTAATGAAAAATATTTACAAAATATGTACAAAAATGTAACGTGTTTAGAGGGTGCAAGCATCCTCGGTCCGGTTTTCCGGCCGCATTTTCAGGAAGGTCGATCTCCGCGGCTTTTTCAAATACCGACCATTAAAATCTGCCCAAACGTGGAATCGGCACATTTTATATAATCATTTGATACGATTTTGACCCCATTTTCGCAATATGTTTATTGAAGGATAAAGTCGGTTCGAATATTACATTATTATGTTATAACAATATTATTATTGTTATAGATTATTTTAGTTTGATTATGATAAGTTAAAATTGTTATTTAACTAGAATAAACTGAAAGTTATCTAAACAGAATGAATTTGTTAAAACTTTCAAAATCTGTGATTTATACACAATCTCCATAAATCAATCATTGATATCTGAAAGATACCCCAATTAGAAACGCCGAGTGTATTTGCGCTGATCCCAGCGTTGTCCCGTTCGGTCTGGACCTTCCTCTGATTACCATACAAATTTGTCGTGGATTGAGAGGGACTCCACTGCGGCCGGGGGTATCAGAAGTGTCGCCGGAATAATGGGGAGGCCGAAAGCGCACGGCTACGGGACTAATGAGTGACTGTATCGGATCAGGCTGCTGATTGCCTGATTGGGCCCGGGCGCATTTACATAACTTCGGGACGCGGATTTAAAGGATCGCACGCGGGGATTTACATCGCCGATGCCGCATCTGTGCTCCGATGCGAATTGTATAAACGTCGTCCTGTTTGTTTTTGCCGGGGATCTCATATAATCACGATCCGGGTAACAGATGTTTGGTGATTTATTGATTCTAGTTGGAATCAAACAATTATATATATATATAAAAAAGATTATTAAATAAAAACTATATTTTTTATATTATAGTAGAAAATCGCGTATTAAGTGATTGAGCAACGCATAGAAATTGTGAAAATTCATTACAGAAATGCGTTTACCATCAATGGTGTTCGTTATCGTGGCATGATAACCAACTTTTTGTGGATTTAATTGAAAAGCATGGACTCGGAAAACAAATTCTTTTAACACAACGGTGTATCTTGTCATACTGCGAACGAAAAAAAAGC
This sequence comes from Philonthus spinipes, assembly GCA_963082785.1. Taxonomy (NCBI): domain Eukaryota; kingdom Metazoa; phylum Arthropoda; class Insecta; order Coleoptera; family Staphylinidae; genus Philonthus; species Philonthus spinipes. The sequence continues at coordinate 26,717,629 of OY720307.1, read as the reverse complement.
AGTTATTGCATACAAATTTCAATGGTCGTGTTATTTCGGGCCGCGGCGATATGAATTGGCCACCAAGATCGTGCGATTTCACACCATTAGGCTTTTTTTCTCTGAGGTTTTCTGAAAGGAAAAATGTATGCGAATGATCCACGGACCATTTCAGAGATCAAGGAAGAATTTAGATGTACCATTAATGAAATGAGTCGGCAATTATGTCAAAATGTCATTGAAAATATTGTCAAAAGAATGACCGTCTGTAAGTATTTTAATTGCACTAGAAAGAAAATAATGAAATAATTATTTTCTTGAATAAATCAAGTTATCATCTTCACGTAACTCACTCAATCCAAAAAATTATTTTCTTTTTTATTCTTTTAATTCAATTAAAACTGCTATGAAAAACATTTATTTATTTAACGGATTTACCTTTTTACAAATCTACAATATAATTAATAATATTTATGTATAGTGGATTGTAGAACAAAAATAAAGAAATAATAACAACAAGGAAAAAAATACTTCCACCATCTTTATCAAAAAGAAGTTTTTTTCTTTAAATTTATCTATGATTTTGATTTTCAATACAATTTATTGTTGGCAACAATTCTTTCGCTACACAATAGCTTCTTCAGTCGAAGAAATATAATAGAAATATTTGCAAAGCGAGTACAACATTTTCTGATTATAGATTCCCCAGAACAAAACTCAAAAGTTATGCATTCTCACTCAAAATTTTTAAATTTCCCCAAGATTCTTTGATTTAAACACAAAAATCTCCAATGACCGTTTGCAAACAAAGTTGAGACGCCTATTTGTCGGATATTGTGTCCCACACATAACCGCCTTAAAGTCGCACGGAATAATTAACACGGAGCCTTATGGGAACGGTTTACTGAAGGTCCTCAGATGGACAGTTTCAGATGTGTCTTTGTTTGAAACAATATTACTAAATTCACAAAAAAGTCAGAATAATGAAGTTTTCAGCATTTGATTCCCAAAGAATGCAGGTATATTTTCTATAAAAATTATTGTTATAAATCATCTGTGATCGCCAGGAAAAAATCGCAAACTTGAGCAAAATTTTCACTCATATTTCAAAGCTTGACTTTACGAACGTACTGGCTGAATACTAATTGTTTGTTGCGGTTAAAATTCAGACAGATTATTCCTCCATTCTTTAGCTACATTTTGGTATAATATGAAGTTATTTGGCGATTTTTGAATTTTCGCGGAAATTCCACTTTTTTCCATACATACCCCTTATGATATTTTCAAATTTTGACGAAATTTTTTTTCTTCCCAAAAAATCTGAAAAAAATCACGAACATCCTCTATAATAATAGAAAGAACGTAGACTAGTCATTTTCCTGAAAAATAATAATTTTCAACAATTTCTTAGCACTTGAAATCGTAAATTATAATTAACATGGGGCCTTATGGGAACGGTTTTAGTGGAGGCCCACAGATGGACAGTTTCAGATGCGTCTTTGTTTGAACCAATATTACAAAATTTACAAAAAAGATAGAATAACGCCGTTTTGAGCATTTGATTCCTAAAGAACGCAGCTATATTTTCCATAAAAATCGTTGCTATAAGTCTTATTCAATCGCTAGAAAAAAATCGCTAACTCGAGAAAACAAAATCGCCAATTTTTCGAAACTTCATTTTGCGAGCGATCTGCGTGAAAACTAATTCTGCAAAGTGGCTAAAATTTTCAAAAATTATTCCCCCATCCTTTAGCTACATTTTGGTATAATATGAAGTCATTTGGCGATTTTCGTATTTTCGCCGAAATTCCACTTTTCTTCAATTTCGACGAAAATTTTTTTGTACTCAAAAAATCTGAAAAAAATCACTAACACCTTAACCTTACCTTAACGGTAATAAAAAGAACGTACACTATTTCTTTTCCCGAAAAATATAAATTTTCAGCAATTTATTTCCACTCAAAATCGTAAAGTATAATTAACATGGCAAGGGTTTAATACATGCCCACAGATTGAAGTTTTCTGACGCATATTTATTTGAACTAAGATTACAGGATTTAGAGAAAAGATAAAATAAGCATTTCAGCATTTAATTCCTACAAAAATTAGCTATATTTTCACTAAAGTTCGTCGTTCTCTGTGACCGCTATAAAAAAAATCACAAACTCAAGCAAAATTTTCGCTCATTTTGCATAGTTCCATTTCGCGAGCGATTCGAGTCAAAACCAATTCCTCAATTGGTTTTAAATTCTTACAGATTATTCCCCCATTCTTTATCAACATTTTCATATAATATGAAGCCATTTCACTGAATAACTTAGGTTGAGTAATGTGAAGTGTTTTATAATAATATAGGTGAAAAATAAAAATTCCCTACTTCACTTTAAATTTTATTAATACATTTCAAGTACTAAGTATTAATTTACCATTGACATTTGTACTTTTCCAGTAAATAATATACTTTATTAATAAATTAAAATGTCAGTTCATTTTGAGATACCCTTTATTAAATAAATTAAATAAAAAGAATTTGAAAATAATTAATAAACCTCTTCATACGGACTTATAGGACGACATTATCAATCATGACCTGTTTTTTCACATATTAAGACAAAGACAGTTTATTTAAAACTCAGGCAGAAAGACCTCTGGTCGATAGCCATTTAATAATTGATTAATTTTTGTGTGATATACATAATCAATGTTTATTACCTTATTGTAAACTTAATTAATAAATTATTTCCCCTTTAGCTACTGTGACAATTTATTAAATAGTCCAGTGTGTGTCCGGCGCATTCACCATAATTAAATCTGGAGTAATTTGTGTAACATTAAAAATCGTGTTGAATATGAATTATGATAATTTTATATGTAAAGTAAAGTTTTTAATAAGTAGAATTTAATCAGGATTAACGCCGAAATTCATTCCTTATTCCTTACAGTTAAACTTGAAATTCCTGTAAGACGCCTTCAATAACATCCAATTTACACCTAATGAAAGTTATGAATAATATCGAGGAGGAGAAGGCACACATCCCCCGGGATCCGTCATATTTGCATGTAAATTGTGCAAGTTCGTCTTCGGAAAGCGGACAGAAAGGAGAACGCGACCCGGTTGTTTCCCTCCCAAAATACAGCCTGATGGTTTACGTTGAGTTGAAAAATGTTTATGGGCGAGAGAGAAACCGAGTGACGTGATCGATCGATATTAGCGAGTGAAAAGGAACTGTCCGCTTAAAGTTTCCGTTCGCCGTGAAATTTCCGTGTAACGCGCGATGATGTTTCCTTGTCGTGAACAGATAATGTTGGCGCCGACGAGGGATGAGGGATGAGACAGAAGTAATGTGTTTATTGAAATTCACGCCGCGCGCTCCCCGGTCGGGTTTCCGAGAGGTGCATTATTTTAAATACGACCGTGCATACTGTTTCCGATTAAACCCGCCGCGGGGGTTTCCCGCGCGAAATGTTTATTTCCTACAAGATAAATTCAATTCGAAAAGTGGAATGCTTCCTCACATTTCGTCGAATGCATTTTATTGAATTGTAAGAATAATGATATTTTTATTGAATCATAAACTTACATTCAAAAAGACGACTGAAATTGATATATGTTTATATTTTATTTATCACTTAGAAGATTCAATTCGAAAAATGCTCTCGCCACATTTTACAGTATGCTTTTTATAGAACTGAAACAATAATACTTTTATTAAATCATAAATGTAGAGTAAATATTTCAAAATAATATAACATATTTAATTGAAATTAAACAACGAACATTTTCATCATCATGAGTGAGATAACTTATACTTATATAACTCGAATTAATAGTACAGTTTTTAGTGTACCACTGAAATTATTCATTGGGTATTTCGACAGGTAAGCTATTTATAAAAAAAAAGAAAATGCAAGAAATTTATTAAATACATTTTTTTAAATGATTTTTTTACGAAGGTAGAAAGATGTCTCAAACTTAAGCTCAGTATTTGATACAACTATAAAACATATTTATAATAATCATAATAATACCTTTAATTATCACAGAAAAAAAAAATACAAAATGAAATGTTATGAGTGTAGGCGAAGTTCAGTCAGCTTAAACTGTTACTGATCTTCCACTTAACCTTAATGTGTGAATCATCATCTTTCTTTCATTTTATTTAATTTATTAATTATTTTCAAATCGTTTTTATTTAATTAATCTGTTTTGACATTTAAAACGAGCAAAATTCAATGAATAAAATCGCCATCCGAGAGACATTCAATCAGCAACAGTGACCGCGGCCGAATTATTATCGAGCCCGTCTTATCAAAGCCGAAACGTAATCTGCGCTAAGGGGCAACCCTTCTACAAAGTTTCCAATAATTGGCTTATAAAGGGCATACACATACACACACACACCCGCACTACGTTACTGATAACGTCCCTTAATGTCCCTTGATAATCTCCCGAGTTACGGCGCCGCAAATTGCCAGATCTTACGGCCGGCATGCATTGAATTTATAAACGCTACCCCCTCCTCCAATATACCGTGAGGCACATTATAAAGCCCCGCGATACGTGATAACACCCCGCTTTAGAGTTTACTGATAACAGATAATTTTCGATTAATAGTTATTCAATATGTTAAATTGAATCCGCTTCAATAACCGATTCATAAATAAAAAAAGCGCCGCAAGTTTGCATGTGCGTGCGTTAAAACGGCGGCGGATTAATGGAAATCAATTTGGTCGGAGCTAATTATGATTTGCGTTTTAATTATTCGGCCGAAATTGAAAATCGGCCGAGCAATTTCGCGGAAACAGCGTTTTTGTCGGTCTGCTGCCGCCGTTTCGCCGTTTACTGAAATTAATTAACGTTCTGTTTTCCGTCGACGAGGACTCTGTGTGTCCGGCTCCTTTTTTTCCATCCTCTCTCTCTCTCTCTCCATCGCAATTTCATTAATTTCCTAACGAGATCAACCTGAAAACAAGGAATTTTGTTTATTGTTTTGTTTATTTGTTTAGATGAAGGCAATAATATCAAGTAGTCGAGTTTTTCGCCCGGCGCATTCACCATAATTTAATCCGGAATAATTTTTGCTATGTTTCATCGATATCAATAATCATATTGTATTTATTTGTATTTACTTGTTTGTTATTCAGCAGCTACAAGAACTTAATTGCAAGAGGCTCCTCTTCCTCCCCTCTATTAATCGCAATTTAATTAATTTCCTAATAAGACGAACTTGAAAGCAAGCAATTTTGTTTACTGTTTTGTTTATTTGTTTAGATGGAAGCAATAAAATTAATAAAAATATTATTATTATTATTATAAAATTAGGTAGACGAGTTTTTTGCCCGGCGCATTCACCATAGTTAGAACCAGAATAATTTTTGTGCTAATATTTATACGAAAGCAATAATCACTTTTCTATTGCTATTGGTTTACTTGTTCATTATTTAACGAACTTAATTGCAAGAGGCTCCCCTCCCCCGTCTCGCTCTTCATCGCAATTTCATTAATTTTCTAATAATATTCACTCGAAAGCAAGACATTTTGATTATTGTTTTGTTTATTAGTTTATATGAAAGGAATAAAATTAAGTAGTTGAGTTTTTGCCCTGCGCATTCACCATAGTTACAGCCAGAATAATTTTTGTGTTAATATTTATGCGAAAGCAATAAATAACAATTTGTATTGTTATTGGTTTATTTGTTCATTATTCAATAGCTACAAGATTTGTTGTAGATCCTTGTTACGATCAAACTTGCATGGTAATCATAACACGCTATATATATAGTATTAAGTAATACTCGCGGGTTATGATTACCATGCAAGTTTAATCGCAACAAGGATCTACAACAAATCTCCAAGATGAAACTAATATTCAATAATGATAATAATAAACAACAATTTACATTTAAAAAAATGTTAGAATTGAAGAGAGTAAAGAAGATATAATTAGCCTGTTTACTAGTGAGTAAATAGAGAAATATATTTGAATTGAGCAAAAAGGAAAGAGCAGAAGCAGGAGGAAAAAAACAGTTGAAGGCTAATAATGTGTTTTCCCGGGAAATCGTTTTTCCGCTCTCGCGTATAATCTCCCAATTAGGGGAACGGTTCTTCTTGATTGAGGCCGTTCGTTTATGCTACTCGTGGTTTTCCGAAACATTCCCTTTCGTTTATCCGTACATCGTACATTCATACAATTTTAATCAATCCTGATGAATTTTATTCACGATGGATTAATTTCATAATTCACTTCAGTAATCGGACGAGAACTGGTATTTTCAACGTGGTATGGCCGCTGCTCATACATTTCATAATAATTTGGATTCGTTTTATTAATGCTGAAATAATCCTCAATAAATATGGTTTTGTAATATACAAACATTTTTATTCAAAAAGCAGAATTACAATTTTTTACAAATATTTATATTTACAATACATATTGATGGGTTAGTAGTCTGTCATGGGTTATCGACCGGAGATCTTTCTGCCTGTTTTTGTAATTTATTGATTTTTATTCTAATTAGTAAATATTTTTTATTGTTTAATACAAGTTTGATGTATAATAATTATATAACATATCAAATTAATTAATTTTGAAACCAAATATCTCGTTGCGAGATCCGACATGGGGTCTGACCGGAGGGGTGTTGTGGATGCTGGCGGCGGGGTACCATCTATGGGCGCCGGTGGAGCTGAAAGGAAACGATATGGGAGCCAAAAATCGTCATTTAACATCTTCGTCGAACAACACCTAGACGACTGAAAACCCACTGAAACAGGATATTTTATAACAACTAAGAAGGATTGAATGTATCGCATTGTGTAATAATCGACGGCCGCGATCTCCGAAAGGGAGTCCTTCTTTCAAACTGTGTCCCTCTTCGGAGGAGGAAAATGAAAACCACCGACAAATTTTAGAGGAATGGGAAGCGATAGGATCTATGGTCATAGCCTGAGGGCTGAAACCATACAAACAGGGAGAAAAAAAAAACAAAAAAATTGAAACAAACCAAAAAAATGAATAAGATGTATTTCAAGATATTTTTCTTTATATTTTAACTTACATTAACGCACAGTATTAAAATTTTAATTTTCCACACACTTTCCGCCGCGTACTTTTGCATAAACTCATCAGCATTCAACCCGTCCGATCCACGAGAGCGGCGTTAAAGTGTAATGTAAGCGTTGTAGTTGGCAAAACATTTTCCATTGAATTAAATATGACGAAATCAAATATTCAAATGGGGAAGGAGGTGATAAAGTCGCATGTAAATTCGGGCGAAGGCCCGCTCCTGAAATATTTATTGTCGCCTGCGTATTTGCCGAACGGCGACTTTCGCCATCTCTCAGAGGCCCTAATTTATATCCCGGCGAATGGAAATTATGTTTGCACACCTCGACGATAAATATTTGCCAGAATCTCGCTCTCTCACTCTTTCTACGCGCGCGTGTTTGTGTGGAGTTTGTTTATAAAATGATAAATATTTCAAGTTTGGATGTTTGAAAATATTATTTATTTATACAATAAAAGTCGAAATATATTATTAATATGAATGACTACTAGATAGTCGAAACTATGGTCACATAATTAAGTGAGAAAAATACAGTGGTAAAACAAAGTTAAAACGTGTTTTGTGTTTTATTAAACAAAGCAAAAACTCACTAGGTATATGCTACTATCTTTTAAAAAAAGTGTTGTGTTTAATTAAATTAAATTAAATTAAGCACATGACTCTCTATATGAAAATCCTCTTTTTTTAATAGTTTTATATTCTTAGTGGGACAAAAACAAATAATATCAGCGCGGGCCCAATTAAAATTTTAAATGGCTTTCGGAATACATTTAGCGGGCGCGCCCGTTTTAAAATTCATAATTTTAGCGCTTCACCGAGCCCCCTCTTGCCGCCCTCACGTCCCGCAGAGTGGAGTGCCCCTTTTTTATATTCATTTCCCCTCGGCGCGCTCTGCTCGCCAGACCGCCCGGATTTAAAGTGGTTTAATGTTTTTTTATTTTTTATTATCATTATCTTTTTGCAGTGTGCTTAACGAAATCACTCTGCTTAAATGAAATAAATAAATGGAGTAAACAGTTAAAGTGAAGGAAGAAATAAATAAACATATCAGACATTTTCAAAATTAAAAAAAAAAAACATACTGCTTATAAAAATCCCAATGGTCTGTACTTGTGGCAAATGTCACAACGAGAATGAAATTCGGCAAAGGGATCCAATCCTTTGCAAAGAATGCGGTTATCGTATTATGCACAACAACAGAACCAAAAAGTTGATTACTTTAACTAATAAAATATTCATGATTTTCAACACTTTTTTTATTTAATTTCACTATAATTGTTTCGTTACGCTATAGCTTCTTCAGATGAAGAAAGTTAATAATAATATTTACAGTTTTATTGCACGGGAGTGGAGCGTGGTTTCCCTTCCATCCTGAGTAGAGGGGAGTTCGAGAGTTTCATTTGTTCATTCAGCAAGAGGCCCGTTTGGTGATTTTTATTAATTTCCAAATTTTCAAAATTGTTTAATTTTCTTCCTTTGCTGAAAATATGGAAGATTTTGAAAGAAATCTTTTCGTTTCTAATGTAAATTTAATGTTTTTGTGCACTTCATTTATTACTTTCAATAAATTATTTAAAATTCTGTCGATGCCATTGAATAAAGCCAAAACATCGTCAACTTAAAAAGTTGATTGTTTTTTATGCAAGATAGGAGGAAGATTAGACACTCACAGGAAAACGGCCGCCGTTTGAATTTCATGTTGATGCAGACATTAAGGTATGAATTAAAACCACTTTTACGAAATATATACCTCAATTAACTTGTTAGTAGTTAAGACTTCTACTTTGTTATACATTGTAATTCAATTTTAATAAATGCAGCACTTTTTTACTTTGTTTAAAAAGTAAAAAAGTAAAATTTATTAAAATTATACTTCGATGCTGTACATTGAAATTTCTACAATTTATAGATATAAATATATTTGAAAGGAATATCAATTTAATTTAAGGTTGCGGTTCAGTAGAAAGAGATAGCTATATAGTAATGTGGGAATAATCGTTTGGAAAAAGAGCCATTCTTTTGGATTTAATAATGTGAATACGTATTTACATTTTTTATTTACCAAGAAAAAATATGAGTCTAAAATAAAAAAAAACAACAACTAATTTTCACGTATTACGTCAATTTACTAGTTCATGTTAGAAAAGAAAATTGTAGGATTTAATAAAATTAATTGGTAATGACTGTGAAGCTATTTGAATGTAGAATTTAGTGAAATCCTTGAAATTTTCATTGTATAAGTTTTTATTAGCAATAATATAAATTAAAATTTGCTATAAATTTGATCAATTATCATAGTTTTTTCAAATTATTTTTTACACAAATTAAACATTAAAATAATTTTTAATTAATCTTATGAGATTCCTGCTTATTTTAAGATTACTTTAATGTATAATACAATAATGTTCATCGACCAGTATATCAATGTAACACCAATTAGTGATTGCTAATATTTATTCATTTATTTATGGATTTCTCCGTTTTCAATATTACAAAAATATATAATAACATATACAATATTAATAATTACAGTTAGTAAAACATTCCGCTTTACACTAAAGAGAGAGAGAGAGAGAAAAAAAATACAAAAATGCTATAAGTGACTAATATTGGCGAGATCAATAAATGATAAATAAATGATTTATGTAGCTATCTCTTTCGTCTAAACTGCAATTAAAATATTCTTTCTGTAACAAAATTATCCTTCCATTTTTTAAGTCGCATTCTTAAAATGGATAATATAACTGAATTTATAAAGTATGTTTCAGTTAAAACTTGGTTAATTTTAAATGCATGGAAACCCGATACATATTTTTTATACACAAAATTTGTTTCACGTCAATATTAATTTACTTAATGGAAATTACTTTAAAAAAAAAACACAAAAAATGCCAAATTTAAAAAAGGTCTCGTGTCTCCCGCTGATCGCATTATTTAAACACACCCGAGGAATTAAATATTCAACGGGGCTCATTTGATATTCCATGTAACGGAAAGAAGGTGTAATTTATTAAGTGCGACACTCTTGTTATGACATCCAGGGGGTGATAATAATAATAATATTAATAACGAAGCGGCGGCGGAGGGGTCGGTGTGAAACGACAGAATTAATTTGTTTTAGTGCCGGAATGGCCGCGTCGAACGTAAAATTTAATTAGCGCGTTATTAAGTTATGCTTAACGTTATATAAAATTAGTCGGCGCGTTTCGCCCCTCTCGCGGTCACGCGATCCAATTTAACCGGAATTGCCCGTCGGTGAAGTGGGCGGGGGTTCAATTATTCAAAGGCGCGGCCGAAACACGGGAAGAAATAGAAAAATATAAGGGTGAAAAAAAAAACAGGAAAACGACCATCCATTTATAAGTATGATTTTTATATTTATACGTTAAGTTATAGAATAACAATAATAATGTTCTGAAGGCATCTGCGGTTGAGTTGTCTGACGGGCTTTTCAATTTTTAAGGGTGAGGTTTAGACGAATGAGATAGCTATATAAATATTGTCAATCACTAATTCGAGTTAGATTGCTGTTGTGATCAATGAACAATATAGTATTATACATTAAAGTAATCATAAATCATCATAAGCAGGAATTTCATCAGATGAATTAAAAATTATTTTAATGTTTAATTTTTGTGAAAAACAATTATGAAAAACAATGAAAATTAAGCAAATTTCAAATTATATTTTTGCTAATAAATCTTGTGCAATGAAAATTTAAAGGATTTCACTAAATTCTGCATTGAAATAACTTAGCAGTCATTACCAATTAATTTCATTATCGACCTGAGGTTACTTCTGCACCAATTATTTATCTACATTTTGGTATAACATTCGGTGATTTTCGAATTTTTGTCGCTTTTACATTTTTCAATTGATACCTATTTACAAAATTAAAAACAAAACTCCCGTTTAATATAAAAAAGGACAAGGAAGCAGCAACCAAGAAAACAGTCAGAAAATAAAGAAATTATTTATTGATACATCATATAAACAATAAATAATTTCTTTATTTTCTGACTGTTTTCTTAGTTGCTGCTTCCTTAACATTCCTTATATTCAACGGGAGTTTTCTTTTTAATTTCGTAAAGGTTATCAATATATTAAAAATTATTTATTAAAATGAATAAATTTTATAGAAATAGGAAGTTAAATCATTATTATATAATTTTTATTTGTGTGGTAGACAATATCAAAATTAGTGAAACTGACTAAAAATTCTAATAAATTATTTCAACGTGTCGGCGCCCGTTTTATTCTCGATTTATCCCGGAGCAGCCCGAGCGTGAGATTAAATATCTGTCCAAAGGTCAGGGCCGGTTTTCCATCCTTATTAATTACTGTAACGACCCAGATAAGGCTGAAAAATCGGACCCGCGTCCCATTTGGAAATTGATCTCCGAGAATGGTAATGGAAATGGAAACGGCCTCGGCCAGCACGAGGACGCCATACATCAACATCTTAATTAGGGAAAAAGGTAGAGGGGCACAGGGGAGGGAATTCATTAGTGATTTATAAGCGATCTGGATACGTCGATAACTTGTGCGTCGTTTCTAATTTCCTTCTTTTAAAATTATTTTGTTCGTGACGTATATACGAATTATAGCATTGATTATTAGCTTGATGAAGCCACAGTTTTAAGAGACAACTGATGCGGTGTCAATTAATAATCATTCATCTGGCTTATTAAAGTAGAATTTATTCTTTTTAAAATCCTCTAACACCTTTGTTGAATTTAAACAATGCATAAATTATTAATTGTTTTAATATATATTACGATTTCTTTCATCATTGTTGGAACACTGACCGCCGGGATTTTCCTAACAGCTCCGCTCTTCGGACTGGGCTCTTGAGCTTCTTCGGAGAGCCAGTAAACGTAGTTGGTACCAAAGGGTTTAGACATCAGCCGGGACAACACCTTTGCTGACGCACGACCGATGTCCTCTCTGAAGGATCCACCACGTTTATCCTCTGAAATTAAAAGAATAAAAAAGAAAATAATTAATTACTTAATCACTTACTTTTTCCATTTGTTCTACAATTAAGTACTTACAAAGTAAGTACACAAAAATACAAATATCCATTGAAACAACTACTTCCAGGGCAAATACCCACGCCGGACATTGAATTATACAATAGATATTTGTTGTTGCATCTCAGCTAAGCTGATAAAGCAACGTTTTTTCAAATCAAGAAAATTTTACATAAACAAAACTAAATATGTTAAAAAGGCCATCTGTAGACACGTGTTTCGGGATCTCAGCCTCGTCAGTACAGCTCTACCTTTTTAACATATTTAGATAGCGCGACTAGTGCTCCCTTCTGGTTCCTAATGACGACTAATATTTGTATTTTTTCATTTACTCTAATAAAAATCAGCCATCCGGCTATGTTTCATTAGCATAAGGCGGATCCAGTATTTTAATGGGAAAATCCTGGATTTATTTCCTTTTTCCACGTAGGATGGGGATAGAGAGACCTGCGGTTACTCTTCAGGCTAAGTCCATTCTTGCACCGAATTCGGCGATTTCTTCGTTGTCTTGGTATTTCAGTCTCTCGATCATTTATCTTCTTCTTTTAGTGGCGGATTCTATCGTGTTTTCTATTTTCGTGTCCCTCTGTAGGTCTCGGTTTGAAATGTAGAATTCGTCGTCCAAAACTCTCCTTAGAAGTGTGTCCATTTTCTTCTGTGTTGTGATAAAACTATTATATATCGATAGTATACTGAAATCAACAGAGCCTACTAAATATACGGGCCGAAATATTGTAGCGGGGTGTTCGAAATCTCGGAGTTCACATCAGAAATTTCAATAGGTTTGTTCCGTTCATTGCGAATGCATTTTATATTATCTATTTGTTAGAATGTACTTGTATACATGTTTAATAAGAATGTTATTATATCTATATTTTCATTTATCATTACACTAATAAATTATTATTATTATTAAGTAATATAATAAGTGATAATAAATTCAACACCGAAACAATTTCCAACTTTATTCAGCGCAAACACAAAATATCCGAACGTAAATAATTTATACGTGCAAATTTAACTAAAACAATAGCCAAAAAACAAAGCTATTAAAGTCGGGCGGAGCGGGGGGGTTTTATAAAGCGGAAGCGCCTATTAAGATAGAGATCTAAATTGGTAATAAATAAGCAGTAATTGCCGTGCCTTTAATATCCTGTTTCGGCGATGCTTTTCTCCGTATTTGCGAGAACACCTATTTCTGGGTCATTAGCGCCCCACCCCCGCCCCCTCGTTCTGCCCGTAAATTATTCGCAAAACGTGAAAATAAGGCACTCGATTATTGTACCGTCTAATTTATTCATTCGCCGGGGAAACGGCCGTTTACCGAAACATTTGGTGAAATTATTTATCGTCCACAATTTGGAAATACACAAAAACGTTTCGTAATTTTATATATTGTTATATTAAATTATTTCGATACATAATATGATCATGAGCAGGACAATTGTGACGGTCATTTTCTATAAAAAATCTGTAAAATCTAAGAAAAAGTGTTTGAAAAAATGGCTAATTTGACAAGTTAATCCAGTGCTTACTAAAGATACAGACCGGAATGTCGGAGTGGGGAGGATTCCCAGATGTATACGTATGCCTGGCCTTGAGTGTCTACTCATCTCGCACACTGCTCTAATGCAAGTGGGTTAAATTGTAACAATTTAAGGAATTTTTAAAATACGGTTTAATTTATTATTAAATATTATTCTTAATAAATGTATTTTTTTAAGTATAAATTATATTCTTTACCGTATCGCACAAAAAAAAAACGGCGCGATTATATCTTTATTCCATCCGCGCCCTCGCAAACAATTTTTTTCTGTTTCGCATTTTGTAGCAGGATTATCTCAATCTTGTTTACCTTTCGCCCTAATTTAAAAATACCAACAGCCGGGCACGAAAAAAAAAATTGCGAGAGCGAATTAAACGGTTTCGAGATAATGCAGCGGAATACATCAGCAATCCCCCCCGCGTTTTCCCGGAGATAAAGCCGCGGGAATTTATGAAGGACAACGCGGAGGGAGGCAGGGCCGAAAATTGCGTTACCCGAAATTGCCGCTGCAAACTAAATAACGACGTTTCGCCTAACGCGATTCCGTATCGAAGGAAACGTCCGTCGCGTCATAGTTTTAAAGTAATTAGTCGCGGACGTGTGACGCTGACAATAACGAACCGAATTACCGGGCCCTCCCCATCGCGATAAATGATTGCTTAATGTTGGACAGACGTGTAGGTGGGAATGGGGGGATTATTATATGAAGGGGGGGGGGGGTTAATTGGGTTTCCAGTTTAAACAACGGCCAGTCGACATAATTAGCGTCGGGATATGTTTGCTAAATTGATCAATTATATCGTTTTCACAACGGCGCACTAATGTGAGGGAAGAATAGATTAGTACATTACAAAATTTTGATTTATTAATAATTAAATTTAATTAGTGAAATAACTCCAACCAAGTCAATATGCTATTTTTGTCTGATGGGACTGGGCGTAGCATAAATAGTGTGATTGTCCCCCAAATTGAAATTAAAAATTTACAGAAGGTTAAATGGTTTGCAATTTTCCGATACCCACGTGTGAGTAGAAACAAATATGTTATTTTTTTATTATTTAATTTATAAAACTTGTAAAAAAAATTATGTATAATTATACACATATCATATTATAATATGATCATAATCTTTTATGATCGAATGTTTTTATTGCAGCGTATATCTTTAAATCATCAGCATATATTAAATGTTGACATTCAAAATACTCAGAAATATCATTAAAAAATATATTATTTATAGCATATATATAATAGCAATGGCCCTAGTATAGAGCCTTGTGGTACACCAGATGATGGAAAATAATCATCTGATTTAAAACCATTGGTTGGCACATATGCTCTGCGTTTATGTAAATATGAAGTTATTAAAGTCATCGCCGAGTCACTAAATCCAAAATGAATGAGTTTTATTAATAAAAAATTATGGGGAACTTTGTCAAAGGCCTTATATCGAGCGTATAACAAAAATCGACGACGAAGTTAGCATTGGAAATCTAAAGTACAAATCTGTGTAAATGACTTCAATTTGGCCTTTGTCGTCTATAACTTGAGCTATGAGCTATTATAAACAGTACAAAAAGCTAAATTTAATGAAATAAAACCCTGACTGTATGTCCTGTAAAACTGAAGTACAAATTATTCCCTTTTATAATTTTGTCATGCATTACGATTTTTCTTTATTAAAAATAAAACTTGAATTCATTAATCTCCCTTGAGAGTGATCGTTTGTAAGAAGGCGGCCCGCCGTTTGTCCCGATTGGATTCCGATTGAACGGGGATCCTCAATTTGGGGGTTTCGAAGAGGATTAAGCTCCACATCCGGAAAACGCACGCGGCGGACCCTCATTAAACGAACTTTCTTTTCTATATAGGGACCCTCCTTGAACATACTTTAATCGTACTTGCTAATTAATTAAGAAGAATATTTTTTAAATGTAATTAATTATTATTGTGATTACAAGGAAATAATCGCTTAAGATTAACGCAAAAAATAAATCAATTAAAGTACGGTTAATGGTTTTAATATTTAAACATTGGTAGTTCATATTAAATAAATATCTTATCCAAAGGATTTTTAGAGAATTTTTCGGAGAGGAATTGAATTATTATCATTATTTCAAAAATAAGTATTTCTCTATTTTTTTAAGAAACATGCGATAAAGGAAAATGTGTTCAAGGATTAAAGAATTAAGATTAAAAACTCATAAAATTAAAGCGTTTTTGCTTTAAAGTGTACTTTGAAGTTTAAGAATATCCTACAGTTGGTCCAAATTACGTATTTTCCATTATATTATAAGCCTCAGAGTATGTTGTATTGCATTGAAACATAAACGATATTAATTTTTTATTAAACGGATCATCTATTTTTACAACAGCAACGAAAACTAAAACTAAGATTACATCTATAATAATAGACTAAAATTAAATTACAATAATTATGACCTAAGCATTTAGGAAGATCAGATGTATATTTTTTTTTTTTGCTTGGGCGTAAATTTTCAAAGAAAAATCCAAAAGCCGCTCTTTCATTGTATATATTAATCTCCGCGCTGTATGATATTTGCCGTGGAGTTCCCCGGGGATGAGCCCGCAGCCTCTGCCCATTATGCTGATCCCGCAAACTACCCGACTGAATATTCATCAAGCGAATAATTTAATACTTGATTAATTGAAGTTATAAACTCCCCGGCCCAACTAAAAAGGTGGTCAAATTCAGATCAATAACGAACGGGCTGGATTATTAAAGGAGCATCTGATTAGCGCAATTTGAAATTATTATATAAACAGAAGAGCTAAAATAAAAAAAAAATCATACGCTGTGATACACGAAAAAGAGAAAAACTCTGGCGGGGTATTTGCCCTGGAAGTAGTTGTTTTAATGTGCTTTTTTTAAAGTAATTAAAATGTCATAGAGCTAAATATGGAAATAATTTATTAAGTATTTTCAAATCATTTTTATTTAATTTATAATGTTATATAATTTGTACAAATGAGATTTCCATTGATAAATAAATAAATATAATTTTCATAATTCAGTCTTACACGAATTATGAAAATATTAACATTTATTTACATCACATTAATTGTAATTAAAGTCGAACCCTCCATTGTATTAATTCGCAATTTAATTTAATAACCCCGACACGCCCGCAAAATAATTCCCACTCGTAAAACCCGAAATAAACAAATATTTATAACATCCCCCCCCCCACATTGAATTAATTCGAGCCGTTCCGACTTTAGTCATTTTGTCCGTTATTTTATTTTGTATTTCGTATTTATCGTCCGGCCGTTTCCACTCGAATACAAACGATCGGATTGTGGCGACATCAATATCCTATATTTATTATATTGTTTATCGGACATAATAAACGGTTATTATGATTTTTATTCGGTCGCCCAGCAAGAAGAAATAAAAAAGAATAACGGAAGGGACGCCGTAAATGCCGAATTAAATCTATTCCGGCGGGATGTGCTTCAAATCTACATCCATAAAAGACTGAAATAAACAAAGAAAAATATAAATGAAAAAAAAGAAAGCTTGTAAAATATGTGGAGATTTTTTTTTTCCAATTAATTGTGCAAATTTGTGTTATGTGATTACATAATGATAAATAAAACGTATTTATATTCCATTCTTCACTGTTTTATTCTGACACTATATGTACATTTCTAACACTAGGTGTTCATTATCAATAGTTAACTAATGATTGCGAAATATTAGAAAAATAATTGAATTAAATTATTACTTATCCACTTGGTTGTTCGTTTTAAGCGTATTAATTAAAATACTTATTAATTATTGTTGAAAAAAAATAAATTCTTTACAATTTTTACACGCTTTTTTATATACCACCGAATGATGACTTTAACTATAAATTATCATGCTTTCATCTCTCTAGCAATTTCCACCTTTTTTGAGATTATAATTTTATTTGAAAGTAAAAACTGTGGCTTCAAATCTAAAAATTGTTCTCAACTGATGTTGCTTGTTTGATAATTAAGAACAATTTTTAGATTTTAAGACACAAGTTTTAGTTATAAAAAGATGTCATCTTCACCTGATGAAGTCACTCTTTGTGGCGAAATAATTGTCGTGAGATATTAAATTATTTTTTTTTTTTCTAAACTATACACAATTGTGTTTTATTTTATCCAAACAAGTATGGAGTTTCAACAAATAAAAGCCTTTACACTACAATAGATTTATAATACATATATACAATAAATATACCGGTTTTATATTTAATTATTTTGTACGATAGAATTCTCTCCATTTCTTTCTATATTGTGTTAGTTTCTTTATTTCCTTCCAAATACTCCCTTTTTTGTGCTCTTTTCTTATTGCGTTACTCCAGCCTTTTCTTGGCCTGTTTGGTTTTTTCCTGATGCTCGTGCCTCATATATTCTCTTTGTGTTTCTTCATTCTAAAGATGTGACAATACAATCTGTAGAATGAAGAAACAAAGAAACAAGTCCTTCCATTATTTTTTCATTTTCTTCCATCACACCATACAACGACCAGCCCAATCCTGGAATCGCACCAGGGACCTATGGCTTATTAGCTTAACCTGCGCGCCACCGAGGCAGATAAAACATAATATAAAGCTATCAACAGCTATTACAGCTATGTCTTATATAATTAGAAAGTTGTAAAATTAAATTAATCAAACGTAACTTAGTTCCTGTTTTCACACATTTGAAAATATGTTTCCATAAATCCACACAAACATTTCATATCGCTGCACAGGATTGTAACATCTACATCGTGTATTCATAGAGTATTTGACAAATTTTCCAACACCACTCATGATATATCTGCTCATAGTAGAAGCAAAAAAATAGAAAAAAAGGATAGTGAATAAATTTCACATTTCGTATAATATCGAAATCGAGCAATTTCCACTTATGGCGTTTTCGACGCCGCCGTAAATAATCCGAGCGCCCTTAAATCATCCCGGAGAGCACAAGAAACGAAAACATTTTTGTCTATGAATCACCCGATATTGGGCCATAAGTGTAATTTATACGCCATTTATCGGGATATACGGCGCGACGCGAAAAATTACAACCGCGAGGTTGATATTTATAAGCGCTGTACAACGACGGACATGGTTTTTAATCCAAGTGCTCTGCGAAATATAAAAAAAATGCAAATAATAAAACAAGAAACTTTTATTCATAAATTCTACATTTCACGTGAAATCATCGTGTTTCGGGATCTATCCCTCGTTAGTACAGCTCCGCCTTACATAATTTAAAGATGTCAAATTAAATTAAATAAAATGAAATGAAACAAAGATGATCATTGCCAGAAATTTTCCTTGTTTAATTTCATTGTAATGTCAAATTAAATTAAATAAACGTAACGTAAGTAAAAATATCACAGAGCTAAGCGTGGAAATAATTTGTTAATTATATTCAAATCATTTTTATTTAATTTATTTAAATAACTGTGACCAAGTGAATAAATACTCTTTTCCATTTACAATCTAAAAAGTGTTTAATTTCATTAAATATAAACAAGGAAAATAATCCAGAATAAAGTTTACAAGCTCACAATCACTGATTCGCCTCATTACAAAATCCCTCTATTATATGTATACAGAAACATCTTCGGGTTGAATTTGTGTAATTCGTTTTGCAAATGTAAATTATGGGCTTGCGTAATTGTGCGATTCATCGGGGCGAACATAAAATCCCCCCTCTCGATTTATCACGAGGGCCCTGTAAATACGAGAAAACAAATATTTCCTCATTAGCCCGCTAAATAATTATAGTTCATTTGGCGTGTTTACTCACGTTATAGCGAGGAAAATATTCAATGCGCGCCGATTACAATCAATAGTGAATATAAATATTGGCTCGAGTATTTTTTTTTATTATTTTCGGTTATTGCGCTTGTTGTAATAAACAATTTTGTCAGTCTGCTGTATTCATTGATATTTGATATACACTTTGTTTACCACAACGAATAAAAATTGTAGCCAGAAACAAACAAAAAATAAAGTTATACAAGAAAAGTGATATATGTTAATAATTTCATTATTGTGAATCACAACAAGGTAGATGAACTAATTGTTCACTATTTGGATTTGAGTTATATACATACTTATTTATTCCTTTTTTCACTATTTTTTTTTTCAAAAAAATAGTGAAGAAATAAATGTTTTAATAAATTAAATAAAAATTATTTGAAATTAATTAACAAATTACTTCCACATTTAACTCTGTGACATTTTGACTTACGTTACGTAAGTACTTTAAACAAATGCACATTAAAACGACTTTATTCTTTATTTATTCGTAAATTTACTTTTCAGTCGCAACAAGAAATTAGAGTATATTTAGCGTAAATAATCCCGCCCTCATTCGCGACAAAAGCGCGCGGGAAATTGCTTAATCAACGCGATAAATATTCAGCTTGCGCGCGAGCGGGCGTTTTTCTACGGGCGATAAGGTGCGAATCGGGGGGCGGAATTAACCTTTTTCGAGGCGCTAATGCATCCGGGCAAATCCCTAAATGGGAATCTATTGTCGGCTAATTTCGCGCCGCGGCGGATACGGAAAAACGGGGGCCGGCGTCGCGACGCGTAATCCCGACACCCCGACGCGGCAACTTTATCCTTATTATCCGGCGAAATTAGGTGTGTGTGTTGGTTTTTTTTTTCGTTCCGAGAGGGTTTCCTTTCTTGATGCGCCTGCGGCGCACGCCAGGTGGGCTTTATTATCCTGGCGCTCGGGCCGCAAGGATAGTTTCATTAAGTCGGTCGGCGTCGTGCTCGGGTAGACCGACATTTCACAAAGTTGGAAATAATTGGACGTGGAATATTATTACGTTTGGAACTATGGGTAGTTAAACTTAAAATATTCTTGTAGAAATTATTTATTACAACAATTATAAGTTATTAAAATAAATTAATTAAAATAATTTAAATATCAATCATTTTCTCTTTTAATTATTGCTTCAACAGCTACGGTGAAATACTGACTCGATCTAAAAGATTATTGTTCTTATTAATATTTTACGAATTTTAATATATTAATTCATAGGAATTTGACTGTTATGATGTTTTCCACCTAATAAAAGTTCTGGAGCATATCGCTGGAATTCAGTTCTCGAGGATAGTTCTTGAACATAATTTTTGAGAGGTTTGAGTAATTTTCATAATCGAAAGAATCGTTTATTTTTGCTCCTATCACTAATTTCAATTATTATAAGATTCTGTATATGATTAGGAGGTTAATGAATGACTTGTAGTAATATTTATTTATTTAATTAATTAACGTAGGCCATAGATTGC